>CATNWA010014023.1:540000-847500 GCA_951230385.1 Staurois parvus
AAAAAGCAGAAATGACAAAAAACAGCAATAATTATTTAAAAAAAAAAAAAACAAAAAAACCCAAATATCTAGATAAACACAATTAGCGGTGAGGAGGTCGAATATTTACATTATGAAAACGAATGGTTAACCCAATAGCACTCATGAGAAGGAAAACATTTTCCAGCTTGCGGGTGAAGGATGATGAAACAAAAATATATAACATTATATTCACATCTGTTAAAATATAATACACGTCTGTACGGGTGGAGGAGGCGGGGGTGGGGGGGGGGGCAGGGAGAGGGGGGTGGGGCAGGGGGAGGGTCGTAATCAAAAATCGGGAGTTCCACAATTTATTGCGCTGTACAGGAAAAACGCATGTCGACGGGACAGAGAAGCGAGAGAGGGGGGGGGGGCTTCTGCAGTTCATGAGTTCGATTCGGTAACGGCCAGGTTGGGGCCGATATGTCGTGTTGGTGGGCCTCCTCGCTGGTCCTGGCTCCTGAGGCCTCGCTGGGGGGGGGGGGGGGGGGGGGGGGTAATGCTCAGTCGCTGGAGACGGATGGAAGAACGGCGGCGCCGGCTATTCCATGTCGATGTCCTCTTTGGGTTTGTAGACGGTGCCGAACTTCTGCATGTACTTCTTGATGTACTCCTTGGTTTTGTGTTTGACGTTCTCGTTGCAGTCCAGGTCCTCCGGGTTCTTGCAGTACTTCAGCTCCTTGTTCATGACTCCGTGGGTCAGCTGCGGGGAGAGGCGGGAGGTACGCATTAGGACACAGTGGACGGAAAAGAACGGATTGTGATTGGCTGAGCTCCTCCCCTTGTAGGTGACACCACAAGGAAAGAAGAAGAATTCCAGGTGTGGATGGATATCTGATGCAGTTACACTGTTCTAGATTGGACCAACTGTGTGGGGAATTCCTCCAGAACTGACTCTCTACACCTTTGTGATATGGAGGAGCCCTTGAAATCATGATGTGGTGTCAGGGAAACCCCCAATAAAAATTACTGCAGCTCACTGTACGTTAGTGTGATGGTCCTCCCACTGACACCAATGAGGGGGCACTATTCCTCCCACTGACACCAATGATGGGACACTATTCCTCCCACTGACACCAATGATGGGACACTATTCCTCCCACTGACACCAATGAGGGGGCACTATTCCTCCCACTGACACCAATGAGGGGGCACTATTCCTCCCACTGACACCAATGAGGGGGCACTATTCCTCCCACTGACACCAATGAGGGGGCACTATTCCTCCCACTGACACCAATGAGGGGGCACTATTCTCCCACTGACACCAATGATGGGGCACTATTCCTCTCACTGACACCAATGAAGGGGCACTATTCCTGCCACTGATACCAATGATGGGGCACTATTCCTGCCACTGATACCAATGATGGGGCACTATTCCCCCCACTGACACCAATGATGGGGCACTATTCCCCCCACTGACACCAATGATGGGGTACTATTCCCCCACTGACACCAATGATGGGGCACTATTCCTCCCACTGATACCAATGATGGGGCACTATTCCTCTCACTGACACCAATGAAGGGCACTATTCCTCCCACTGACACCAATGATGGGGCACTATTCCTCCCACTGACACCAATGATGGGACACTATTCCTGCCACTGATACCAATGATGGGGCACTATTCCTCCCACTGACACCAATGATGGGACACTATTCCTGCCACTGACACCAATGATGGGACACTATTCCTCCCACTGATACAATGATGGGGCACTATTCCTCCCACTGACACCAATGATGGGGCACTATTCCTCCCGCTGACACCAATGATGGGGCACTATTCCTCCCGCTGACAACCAATGATGGGGCACTATTCCTCCCGCTGACACCAATGATGGGGCACTATTCCTCCCACTGACACCAATGATGGGGCACTATTCCTCCCACTGACACCAATGATGAGGCACTATTCCTCCCACTGACACCAATGATGAGGCACTATTCCTTCCACTGATACCAATGATGGGGCACTATTCCTCCCACTGACACCAATGATGGAGCACTATTCCTCCCACTGATACCAATGATGGGGCACTATTCCTCCCACTGACACCAATGATGGAGCACTATTCCTCCCACTGACACCAATGATGGGGCACTATTCCTCCCACTGACACCAATGATGAGGCACTATTCCTCCCACTGACACCAATGATGGGGCACTATTCCTGCCACTGATTACCAATGATGGGGCACTATTCCTGCCACTGATACCAATGATGGGGCACTATTCCTCCCACTGACACCAATGATGGGGCACTATTCCTCCCGCTGACACCAATGATGGGGCACTATTCCTCCCACTGACACCAATGATGGGGCACTATTTCTCCCACTGACACCAATGATGGGGTACTATTCCTCCCACTGACACCAATGATGGGGCACTATTCCCCCCCACTGATACCAATGATGGGGCACTATTCCTCCCACTGACACCAATGATGGGGCACTATTCCTCCCACTGACACCAATGATGAGGCACTATTCCTCCCACTGACACCAATGATGAGGCACTATTCCTTCCACTGATACCAATGATGGGGCACTATTCCTCCCATTGACACCAATGATGGAGCACTATTCCTCCCACTGACACCAATGATGGGGCACTATTCCTCCCGCTGACACCAATGATGGGACACTATTCCTCCCACTGATACCAATGATGGGGCACTATTCCTCCCACTGACACCAATGATGGAGCACTATTCCTCCCACTGATACCAATGATGGGGCACTATTCCTCCCACTGATACCAATGATGGGGCACTATTTCCTCCACTGACACCAATGATGGAGCACTATTCACCCCACTGACACCAATGATGGGACACTATTCCTCCCACTGATACCAATGATGGGGCACTATTCCTCCCACTGACACCAATGATGGGGCACTATTCCTCCTCCCCACTGATACCAATGATGGGGCACTATTCCTCCTCCCCACTGACACCAATGATGGGGCACTATTCCCCCCACTGACACCAATGATGGGGCACTATTCAGATCACATCTATGGTGGAGCAATGCTCTGACCTTGCGGGCGAGGTGCTTGAAGTCCTCGGTGGTGTTGATCCGGCCGATCTTGCAGTCCGGCTTCCTGTAGGGGTTCAGGCACTGCACAATGAACTGCGACATCTGCACGGGAGAAAATACAGCGCACAGCATTTATTCCAGGCATTTCTATGTGACACAAGGCTTTACATACACATCAGTCTGGCCCCAGGAGCTCACAATCTACGGGTCCCTATCTTGCATACTGGGGTCACTAAGGAGCCCAACCTACCAGCGTGAAACATCCTATTGGCTCCGGACACAACTGAAAGAGGACTTCATCTACTGTCTGGTCTGGTGAGCCGATTTAATTGTGGGGGGGGGGGGAGAGAGCTGGGGAGGGGGGGGGAGAGCTGGGGAGGGGGGGAGAGCTGGGAGGAGGGGGAGAGCGAGAGTTTTGGAGGAGGGGGGAGGAATAAGGGAGGAGGAGAGTTTTGGAGGGGGGGGGGGGGGAGGAATAAGGGAGGATAATGGGGGGGAGATGGAGGATAATGGAGGGGGGGGGGGGAGAGATGAGGGAGGATAATGGAGGGGGGGGAGAGATGAGGGAGGACAATGGAGGGGGGAGGGGGGGAGAGATGAGGGAGGATAATGGAGGGGGGGGAGAGGGAGGAGAGGACAATGGAGGGGGGGGGGGGAGAGATGAGGGAGGACAATGGAGGGGGGGGGGAGAGATGAGGGAGGACAATGGAGGGGGGGGGGAGAGATGAGGGAGAACAATGAAGGGGGGGGGGGAGAGATGAGGGAGAACAATGAAGGGGGGGGAGAGATGAGGGAGGATAATGGAGGGGGGGAGAGAGATGAGGGAGGATAATGGAGGGGGGGAGAGATGAGGGAGGACAATGGGGGGGGGGGGAGAGAGATGAGGGAGGACAATGGGGGGGTGGAGAGATGAGGGAGGATAAATGGGGGGGGGGGGGGGGGAGCTGTGGGGGCAATAAAGGAGGTAAAGAGCTTTAGGGGGTAAATGGGGGGGAGAGGGGGGGCGCCACAGGATATGGGTATATCTACAGGTGGGATGGGGGGAGAAGGAGAGCTATGCGGGGGGGTTGAGATAGGGGGAGAGCTGGCAGGGAGGGGTGTGTGGTGGACAGATAAGGGAACGGGAGAGTGAACGTAGTGTCTTCATGCTGTGGGGGGGGGATGGGGGTTAAGATAGGATGACGCTGGCGTGGGGGGAGATAAGGGAGGAGGGAAGTGAGGAGAGCTGGTGGGGGGGTACAGATAAGGGAGAGGGAGAGCTGTGAGAGATAATGGTGAAGGAGAGCTGGGGGGAGGGGGGGATGGGGGGGTGTTTGATAGATGGAGAGCTGGTGGGGGGAAATAGGGGTGGGCAATAGGGGGGGATAAGGGAGGTGGAGAGTGGTGGGTGGGGGTCAGGGAATAAGAGAGGAGGAAAGCTGGGGGGGGGGGGGTTTGAGAGAATAAGAGGAGGAGAGCTGTGTGGAGGTGGGGGGGGGGGGGGGGAATAAGTCAGGTGGAGAGTTGTGGGGGGAATAAGGGAGGGGGAGAGCCGTGGGGGGTATAGGGGTTGGGAAGAAAGCTGGGGGTGGTGCTGGTCTGGGGGGGGGGGGGGGGGGAGGGGTCTGGGGGTCGGGAGTACGCTGAGGTCTGCCACGCCTACACCTCCCCGTGGCACGCAGCGCACCGCCTATCCTCCTTTAGCTGGTTCTGTAGAGATCAGGAACGATGGTGACGCCACAACCAGCAGGCCCGGGATTGGCTGCTCTTCATAGTTCAGGATTCTCGGGGTACACTGATAACAGAAGCTGAAGGAGCCCCCCCCTATAATGACGGGACAGGAGGATGGGCGGGGGGCCGGGCATGGCCTGCTGGACGTACCTCCTTCCTGAACACCTCTTTGCTCTTCTTGGCCAGCTCACTCGATGTGTCCGCTTCTGCCGTTTTAGCCTTTTTGGAAGACTGAAAAAACAAAAAAATGATTTTTTATCATTATACAGGATTTATGGCGCCAACAGTGTGCTCAGCGCTGTACAATATAACGGGAGACAATACTGATCAATACAACATCAATACTGATCGATATAACATCAATACAGATCAATACAACATCAATACTGATCAATACATCAATACTGATCAATACAGATCAATACAACATCAATACTGATCAATACAACATCAATACTGATCAATACAACATCAATACTGATCAATACAGATCAATACAACATCAATACTGATCAATACAACATCAATACTGATCAATACAACATCAATACTGATCAATACAACATCAATACAGATCAATACAACATCAATACAGATCAATACAACATCAATACTGATCAATACAACATCAATACTGATCAATACAACATCAATACAGATCAATACAACATCAATACTGATCAATACAACATCAATACTGATCAATACAACATCAATACTGATCAATACAACATCAATACTGATCAATACAACATCAATACAGATCAATACAACATCAATACAGATCAATACAACATCAATACTGATCAATACAACATCAATACTGATCAATACAACATCAATACAGATCAATACAACATCAATACTGATCAATACAACAGGGATAGGAGGCCCTGATCCTGGGAGCTCACATAGAACTGTCACTGATTGGGAAAGACAAATATCTGTCAGGTTTGTCCCGACTGGTGAACTGTCACACCTTTGCTGGACAGCTTGGCATGGAGGAGAAAACTGGCACCTGATGCCCCCCCGGGTCACAGAAGTATAAATTATTTTCTTTTTGGGGTTTTTTTTTTTTTTCTAAACCCCCTTCCTGCCCATCTCCAGCATCCCATTAACAGGGTTTATATGCTGGGGGTGGGTGGGAATGATCAGCCAATCACGTGATCACACGACTGGGAGCCAGACTTGCCGGCTACTGAACATCTTCTAGGGGGGGGAGTAAACAAACTAAACTAATGTGGTTGCATAAGTGTGCACACCCTCTTATAACTGGGGATATAGCTGTGTTCAGAATGAAGCGATCACATTCACAATCATGTTACATAGGAGTCAGTACACACCGGCCATCATTTACAGAGCCTCTGATTAACCCCAAATACAGTTCAGCTGTTGTAGTCGGCCTTTCCTGACATTTTCTTAGTCGCATCCTACAGCAAAAGCCATGGTCCACAGAGAGCTTCCAAAGCATCAGAGGGATCTCATTTTTAAAAGGTATCAGTCAGGAGACGGGGACAAAAGGATTTCATTGACATTAGATATACCATGGAACACGGGTGAAGACGGAAATCATCAAGTGGAGAAAACATGGCGCAACAGTGACGTCACCAGCAGTGACACCAACAGTGACATCACCAGCAGTGACACCAACAGTGACATCACCAGCAGCGACATCACCAACAGTGACATCACCAGCAGCGACATCACCAACAGTGACATCACCAAAAACTGGATGTTCCTCCAAAATGGATGAAAAGACGAGAAGAAGAAAACTGGTCATCACCAACAGCGACATCACCAACAGTGACATCACCAACAGCGACAACACCAACAGCGACAACACCAACAGCGACAACACCAACAGCGACATCACCAACAGCGACATCACCAACAGCGACATCACCAACAGCGACATCACCAACAGCACCAAAATCTGGACATCCCTCCAAAATGGATGAAAAGACGAGAAGAAAACTGGTCATCACCGACAGCGACATCACCGACAGCGACACATCACCGACAGCGACATCACCGACAGCGACATCACCAACAGCGACATCACCAACAGTGACAAGACCAACAGCGACATCACCAACAGCGACATCACCAACAGCGACATCACCAACAGCGACATCACCAACAGTGACAAGACCAACAGCGACATCACCAACAGCGACAACACCAACAGCGACATCACCAACAGTGACAAGACCAACAGTGACATCACCAACAGTGACATCACCAACAGTGACATCACCAACAGCGACATCACCAACAGCGACATCACCAACAGCGACATCACCAACAGTGACAACACCAACAGCGACATCACCAACAGCGACATCACCAACAGTGACAACACCAACAGCGACATCACCAACAGCGACATCACCAACAGTGACAACACCAACAGCGACATCACCAACAGCGACAACACCAACAGCGACATCACACAGCGACATCACCAACAGCGACAACAGCGACAACACCAACAGCGACATCACCAACAGTGACAACACCAACAGCGACATCACCAACAGCGACATCACCAACAGCGACAACACCAACAGTGACAACACCAAAAACTGGATGTCCCTCCAAAATGGATGAAAAGACGAGAAGAAAACTGGTCATCACCAACAGCGACATCACCAACAGCGACATCACCAACAGCGACAAGACCAACAGCGACATCACCAACAGTGACAACACCAACAGCGACATCACCAACAGCGACAACACCAACAGTGACAACACCAAAAACTGGATGTCCCTCCAAAAATGGATGAAAAGACGAGAAGAAAACTGGTCATCACCAACAGCGACATCACCAACAGCGACATCACCAACAGCGACATCACCAACAGCGACATCACCAACAGCGACATCACCAACAGCACCAAAATCTGGACATCCCTCCAAAATGGGATGAAAAGACGAAAAGAAAACTGGTCATCACCAACAGTGACAAGACCAACAGTGACATCACCAACAGCGACATCACCAACAGCGACATCACCAACAGCGACATCACCAACAGCGACATCACCAACCGCACCAAAAACTGGACGTCCCTCCAAAATGGATGAAAAGACGAGAAGAAAACTGGTCATCACCAACAGTGACATCACCAACAGCGACATCACCAACAGCGACATCACCAACAGCACCAAAATCTGGACATCCCTCTAAAATGGATGAAAAGACGAGAAGAAAACTGGTCATCACCAACAGTGACATCACCAACAGTGACATCACCAACAGCGACATCACCAACAGCGACATCACCAACAGCGACATCACCAACAGCGACATCACCAACAGCACCAAAATCTGGACATCCCTCTAAAATGGATGAAAAGACGAGAAGAAAATTGGTCATCGCCAACAGTGACAACGCCAACAGTGACATGACCAACAGTGACATCACCGAGAGTGACATCACTGAGAGTGACATCACCAAAAACTGGACATCACTCCAAAATAGATGAAAAGACGAGAAGAAAACTGGTCTGGGAGGCGGCCAAGAGGCCTACAGCAACATGAAAGGAGCTTCAGGAATATCTGGCCAGTCCTGGCTGTGTGGTCCATGTGACAACAATCTCCCGTGTTCTTCATATGTCTGGTCTATGGGGTGGAGTGACAAGACTGAAGACTTTTCTTACGAAGAAAACCATCCAAGCCCGGCTAAGTTTTCCAAAAACAAGTCTGAAGTCTCCCAGAATCATGTGGGAAATGTGTTCTGGTCTGATGACACCAAGGTGGAACTTTTTTGGCCATAATTCCAAAAAACATATCTGGCACACAAAAACAACACTGCACATCACCAGAAGAACACCATACCCACTGTGAAGCATGGTGGTGGCAGCATCATGCTTTGGGGATGTTTTTCTTCAGCTGGACCTGGGGCCTTAGTCCAGGGAGAGGGAATTATGAACAGGTCCAAATACCGGTCAATATCGGCACAAAACCTTCCGGCTTCTGCTAGAAAGATGAACATGAAGAGGAACTTCACCTTCCAGCATGACAACCACCCGAGGCATCCATCCAAATCCACAAAGGAATGGCTTCACCAGGAGAAGATGAACGTTTTGGAATGGCCCAGCCAGAGCCCAGACCTGAATCTGATGGAAGATCTGTGGGGGATCTGAAGAGGGCTGTGTGCAGGAGATGACACGCAATCTGACAGATTTGGGATGTTTTTGGAAGGAAGAGCGGGCAAATATTGCCGAACCAGGATGTGCCGTGCTGATAGGCTCCTCCCAAAAAAACTGAGTGCTGGAATCTCATCAAAAGGGGCTTCGAAGGATAAGCGTAAGGGCGTGCTCACTTATGCAACCAGATTATTTTAGTTTTTTATTTTTACTTCCCCCCCACTTAAAAGATTTCAGTTTCAACTGACTTGTACAGTTTATCGGTCACATTAAAGGTGGAAAAAGTTCTGAAATGATTTATCTGTCTCATTTTTTTACATCACGGAAACCTGAGATTTTAACAGGGGTGTGAAGACTTTTTATATCCACTGTATATATTCTGGGAGTGTTTAGTGCAGACGTCACATCTGGAGCAGCAGGAAAGTGAGCGGGGTCTGGACAGAGGACAGAGGAGAAGCAGAGCTGGGGGCCCTGAACAGGAGAAGCCAGCAATGTAACAAGCGGTGTGCAGCATGGGAGCAATATAGTGGGAGGTGAGCAGGAACCAGAGAGAGAGGAGGATCAGCGAACCAGAGGATCAGCAGAGATGGGAGTTACCACTGAGTGTGGGATCAGCAGAGCTGGGGGTTACTACTGAGTGTGGGATCAGCAGAGCTGAGGGTTACTACTGAGTGGGGGGTCAGCAGAGCTATGGGTTGCCATTGAGTGGGGGGTCAGCAGAGCTGGGGGGGTTACTACTGAGTGAGGGATCAGCAGAGCTGGGGGTTACTACTGAGTGAGGGATCAGCAGAGCTATGGGTTGCCACTGAGTGAGGGATCAGCAGAGCTGAGGGTTACCACTGAGTGAGGGATCAGCAGAGCTGAGGTTTAAAAACTGAGTGAGGGATCAGCAGAGCTGGGGGTTACTACTGAGTGAGGGATCAGCAGAGCTGGGGGTCCTACTGAGCGGGGGATCAGCAGAGCTGGGGGGTTACTACTGAGTGAGGGATCAGCAGAGCTGGGGGTTACTACTGAGTGAGGGATCAGCAGAGCTGGGGGTTACTACTGAGTGAGGGATCAGCAGAGCTGGGGGTTACTACTGAGTGAGGGATCAGCAGAGCTGGGGGTTACTACTGAGTGAGGGATCAGCAGAGCTGGGGGTTACTACTGAGTGGGGGATCAGCAGAGCTGGGGGTTACTACTGAGTGGGGGATCAGCAGAGCTGGGGGTTACTACTGAGCGGGGGGATCTGCTGAACAAGGGTACTAATAGGCTGATAGCTGCGGGGGATGATCTGGTGGAGGTGACTCCAGTACAGTTCTTAGGTGGAGGCGGGGTCGGCTCTCCTGAATAAGTGAGTTTTCAAAGGCAGACAGGGTGGGGGATGACCAGACAGACTGTGGTAGGGAGTTCCAGAGGATGGGAGAGGCTCTGGAGAAGTCCTGGAGGTGAGCGTGGGAGGAGGTGACGAGGGAGCTAGAGAGGAAGATATCTTGGGAGAAGCGGATGAGGTTGGCGATGTAGCTGGGGGCAGTGTTGTGGATAGCTTTGTAAGTCTAGCGGCAGTCGCTGATTGGTCGGTAAGGTGGATGAGTCTAGCAGCAGTCGCTGATCAGTCGGTAAGGTGGATGAGTCTAGCAGCAGTCGCTGATCGGTCGGTAAGGTGGATGAGTCTAGCAGCAGTCGCTGATCGGTTGGTAAGGTGTATGAGTCTAGCGGCAGTCGCTGATCAGTCGGTAAGGTGGATGAGTCTAGCAGCAGTCGCTGATCGGTCGGTAAGGTGTATGAGTCTAGCAGCAGTCGCTGATCGGTCGGTAAGGTGGATGAGTCTAGCGGCAGTCGCTGATCGGTCGGTAAGGTGGATGAGTCTAGCGGCAGTCGCTGATTGGTCGGTAAGGTGGATGAGTCTAGCGGCAGTCGCTGATCGGTCGGTAAGGTGGATGAGTCTAGCAGCAGTCGCTGATCGGTCGGTAAGGTGGATGAGTCTAGCAGCAGTCGCTGATCGGTTGGTAAGGTGTAGGAGTCTAGCAGCAGTCGCTGATCGGTCGGTAAGATGTATGAGTCTAGCAGCAGTCGCTGATCGTGTATCTGTGAAATCTGTTAGAAGCTTACCGGCCCTTTCTGTACATAAGTTCCTTCAGGAACATTTTGGTCTTGAACCCGATCCGCAGCACCAGATGGCTAAGTGGACAAGAGGGGCAACATGGATTCCTGCGTCCTTTATGGGCCGCGTGTTTCCTCCAGCTGCTGTATCCATCCAGATTCCTGAACGGCGGGATACTCTGAGATACCTGGGGGATGTACAGGGAAGTGTCCCTGTGTTCTGGAGAAGATTTATTGGAGGGGATCAGTGGGGGGTGGGGGAGCCTCAGCTGTCCTCCAGACGGAACTCGCAAGGGGGGATCAGGAGGCCCCAGAGCATCAGAGATACCGGAATACCAGACAGGGGGATGGACTTCACATGCGCACGGACCGCCGCGGGGCTCATTAGCTGCACGGACCGCCGCGGGGTTCCTTTACACTTACTACGCATTGGACACGCTTTTTTAACCCCCCCTCGCCCTCCATAGGATTTACCCCCCCCCAACCAGGCCATTTATTGCGTGACTAACTGACAATTGCGCGGTTGTGCAATGAAATTTACGCCCTTTCTTTCAGGGGTATTTGATGGCCTGTGTGGCTTTTATTTTTTTGCGCTATTAAAAAAAAAAAAAAAAAAGACGACAATTTTAAGAAAAAAAAACAATATTTTGGACTTTTTGTTATTAAAGACGTCCAGTAAAAAAATGTAAAAAATTGAATTGATGTCTTTTATTCCCCCCGCGATTTGAACTTTCATTCAGTGGTATTTGATCGATTTTTTATTTTTTGCGCTATTAAAAAAAAAAAAAAAAAGGGAAGACAATTTTAAGAAAAAAAAAACCAAAACATTATTTTGGACTTTTTGCTATTAAAGACGTCCAGTAAAAAAAAAAATGAAATTTATGTCCTTTTTTTTTCCCTGATCAGCTGCATTGGAGGGCTAGAGGAGAGACCCCCAGATCTCTCCATGAAGAGGACCTGTCACGGCTCATACGGTCACAACGGATGTTGTTCATCCTTGCGATAGCAATAAAGTTGCTTTTCTCCCACAAATTGAACTTTCTGTCGGTGGTATTTGATCGCCCGTGCGGTTTTTATTGATTTTATTTTTATAGTGCAAAATACGACAATTTTAAGAAAAAAAAAAATATATATATATTTTGGACTTTTTGTTATTAAATACAGTTGCAAGAAAAAGTATGTGAACCCTTGGGATTCCGTGGAGATTTGCATGAATTGGGCATAAAATGTGCTCTGAACGTCATCTAAGTCACAACAATAGAAGAACACAGTCTGCTGAACATAATACTACACAAACATTAGATGTTGCCATGGTTTAATTGCACATAACATGTAAACATTCACAGTGCAGGGAGGAAAAAGTATGTGAGGCCCTAACCACTCGCCTACCGGGCACTTCTACCCCCTTCCTGCCCACCGGGCACTTCTACCCCCTTCCTGCCCACCGGACACTTCTACCCCCTTCCTGCCCACCGGGCACTTCTACCCCCTTCCTGCCCACCGGGCACTTCTACCCCCTTCCTGCCCACCGGGCACTTCTACCCCCTTCCTGCCCACGGGCACTTCTACCCCCTTCCTGCCCACCCGGACACTTCTACCCCCTTCCTGCCCACCGGGCACTTCTACCCCCTTCCTGCCCACCGGGCACTTCTACCCCCTTCCTGCCCACCGGGCACTTCTACCCCCTTCCTGCCCACCGGGCACTTCTACCCCCTTCCTGCCCACCGGACACTTCTACCCCCTTCCTTACCAGGCCAATTTTCAGCTTTCAGCGCTGCCGCACTTTGATTGACAATTGCGCGGTCATGCAACATTGTACCCATATGAAATTTTGATCATTTTTTCCTCACAAATAGAGCTTTCTTTTGGTGGTATTTAATCGCCGCTGGGCGCTTTACTTTTTGCGCTATAAATTAAAAAAGTGCAAAAAATTTGAAGAAAAAAAAAAAAAGTTTCTTTGTTTCTATTATAAAATTTTTCAAACAGGTATTTTTTCTCCTTCACTGATGTACGTTGATGAGGCAGCACTGATGGGCACTGATAGGCGGCACTGATGGGCACTGATAGACAGCACTAAAGGGCACTGATAGGCAGTACTAATGAGGTGGCACAGATAGGCTGCACTAATATGCAGCACTGATAGGCGACACTGATGATGGGTACTGATAGACGGCACTGACTGGCATCACTGCTGGGCTGCACTGGTGGGTGGCACTGGTGGGCAGCACTGGTGGGTGGGCACAGGTGGGTGGCACTGGTGGGCACAGGTGGGTGGCACTGGTGGGCACAGGTAGTTGGCACTGGTGGGCACAGGTGTGTGACACTGCAGAGTGGCACAGGTGGGTGCCCTGCTGGGCACAGGTGGGTGATCTGCTGGGCACAGGTGGGCGGAGCTAGTGGGCGCACTGCTGGGCACAGGTGGGCGGAGCAAGTGGGCGCACTGCTGGGCACAGGTGGGTGGAACTTGCGGGTGGTATTGCTGGGCACCGATCATCAGTGCCCTGATGATCGGTGCCGATCCCCGCTCTGACAACTGCCGGTTCTCGGCACTACTTTCCTCACGATCTGACAGCGTGAGGAAATTGCAGCCGAGAACCGGCACTTGCATTTCCCTCTGATGAGCGTGTCATTGGACACCGCTGATCACGTGGTAAAAGGCCGGTATGATTGGCCTTTTACCACATCACGTGATCAGCTGTGTCCGTAGGACACAGCAATCACGGAGATCGCCGGGTGCGCGCCGCCCCCTGGGGCGCGCAGGAGAGCGCGTTCTGGGAGGACGTCATATGACGTCCACTCAGAACTGGCCGGCCGCAGTGCAGCCGTCATTCGGCTATCTGCGGTCGGCAACTAGTTAATGACTTCTCCCAGAGCTAATTGGAGCCAGGAGTGAGCCAACCTTGACTCCAATCAGTGGGATGATATTGGATGTGTTGCTGACACCTATTTTGGGTTTACTGGTTTCAAGAAGCGCTGTCTGATGTGAACCATGCCTCGCAGAAAAGAGCTCTCAGAAGACCTACGATCAAGAATTGTTGACTTGCATGAAGCAGGAAAGGGTTACAAAAGTATCTCCTTGAGCCTTGATGTTCATGTGTCCACGGTAAGACAGACTGTCTACAAATGGAGAAAGTTTAGCACTGTTGCTACTCTCCCTAGGCGTGGTCGTCCTGTAAAAATGACTGCAAGAGCACAGCGCAGAATGCTGCATGAGGTAAAGAAGAATCCCAGAGTGTCAGCTAAAGACCTACAGAAATCTCTGGCACATGCTAACATTTTTGTTGACACATCTACAATAAGGAAAACATGAAACAAGAATGGAGTACATGGGAGGACACCACGGAGGAAGCCATTGCTGTCCAAAAAGAAGATTGCAGCACGTTTGAAGTTTGCAAAAGAGCACCTGGATGTTCCACAGCACTACTGGCAGAATATACTGTGGACAGATGAAACCAAGATTGAGTTGTTTGGGAAGAACACACAACACTATGTGTGGAGAAAAAAAGGCCCAGCACACCAACATCAAAACCTCATCCCCACTGTGAAACATGGCGGAGGGAGCATCATGGTTTGGGGCTGCTTTGCTGCCTCAGGGCTGGACGGATTGTTGTCATTGATGGGAAAATGAATTCCAGAGTTTATCAAGACGTTTTGCAGGAAAACGTACGACCATCTGCCCGCCAACTGAAGCTCCGCAGAGGATGGGTGATGCAACAGGACAATGACCCAAAGCATACAAGTCATTCAACAAAACAATGGCTGCAACAGCACAGAATACGCCTTCTGGAGTGGCCCAGTCAGAGTCCTGACCTCAACCCCATTGAAATGCTGTGGCATGACCTTAAGAGAGCGATTCACACCAGACATCCCAAGAATATTGCTACACTGAAACAGTTTTGTGAAGAGGAGTGGTCCAAAATGACTCCAGATCGTTGTGCAGGTCTGATCTGCAACTACAGGAAACGTTTGGTTGAGGTTATTGCTGCCAAAGGAGGGTCAACCAGTTATTAAGTCCAAAGGTTCACATACTTTTTCCTCCCTGCACTGTGAATGTTTACATGTTATGTGCAATGAAACCATGGCAACATCTAATGTTTGTGTAGTATTATGTTCAGCAGACTGTGTTCTTCTATTGTTGTGACTTAGATGACGTTCAGAGAACATTTTATGCCCAATTCATGCAAAACTCCACGTAATCCCAAGGGGTTCACATACTTTTTCTTGCAACTGTATGTCCAATAAAAGAATTTAAAAAAACTAAATTTACGTCCTTTTTTCCCTGATCAGCTGCATTGGAGGCCAGATTAGAGACCCCAGATCTCTCCATGAAGAGGACCTGTCACGGCTCATGCTGTCACAACGGATGTTGTTTATCCTTTGTGATAGCAATAAAGATGAGAGGAAAAAAAAAAAAAAAATTAGAGACGGTGTAAAAAAATGTTTCTTTAACCCCTCGCCCTCCTGAGGATCCCCCCCCCCCCCCCCCTTCATGACCAGGCTATTTTTTGCATAACGGCACTGCGTTACTTTAACCGACAATTGCGCAGTCGTGCAACGCTGCACCCAAATGATATTTACGTCCTTTTTTCCCCACAAATAGAGCTTTCTTTCGGTGGTATTTGATCGCCTGTGCGTTTTTTATTTTTTGCACTATAAAAAAAAAAAAGGGAAGACAATTTTAAGAAAAAAAACACAATTTTTGACTTTTTGCTATTAAACATGTAAAAAAAATAAATAAATAAAAAATCAAATTTCGTCATAAATTTAGGTGGAAATGTCTCCCGCTCCGTGTCTTTGCTAAAAAAAAAAAATCCCAATCTGTGTAAATGAATTGGTTTACGTGAAAGCTATTGTGTATACAAATGGCAGTATAGAGACTGAAATGGTTTTTTTTTTTCGACTAGTAATGGTGGCGATCGGCGACTTATAGCGGGACTGTGGTGGGCATTCTGACACTAGGGGGGGGGGGGGGGGGGGGGGACTAAATTGGTGTCACTGACATCCCCAGTGACACCAATACAGTGATCAGTGCAAAAAAAAAAAAAAAAAAAGCACCGACACTGTACTAATGGCACTGCGCAGATAGGGGTGAGGGGGCAATCAAAGGGTTAACTGTGTGCTTGGAGTATTTTACTAGGGGGCGGGGTCTGTGTGCTTCACTGTAATCACACTGATCAGGATGGCTATGCTGTGCAGTGTGTCCGAGTTGACAGGGAGGAGAACTGTTCGTAAACAAAACAGTTCGCCTCCCCATCGGAGATGCTCAGTTTTCACCGAGCACTAGAAGGTAATCACTAGCCGGGCCCGGTGATTGACAGCCGCGCCAGCGAATGGCTGCACAGGTATTGCAGGTATGGGATATCCCAGGATGCACTGGGAGACCAACAAACAAACTGAAAAGATGTCATCAGCAGTCACTTCCGCTTTCCTGTGTATATATTCTGGGGGTGCAGTGCGGAGCAGCAGGAAGGTGAGCGGGGGCCAGAGCGGAGCAACTAGCAGACGGCACACATGATGTGCAACATGGGAACGCTACAGCGGAAGGTGAGTGGGGACTGGAGAGAAAGAGGACTGAGCGTCAGAGGATCAGCAGAGCTGGAGGACCGGAGCAGGAGAAATTAGCAATGTCACATGTGGTCCGCAGAATGGGGGAGCAATATAGCGGGAGGTTGGAGGGGGACTAGAGAGAGAGGGGGTACGACTGAGCGGGGGATCAGCAAAGCTGCGGGTACGACTGAGCGGGGGATCAGCAAAGCTGCGGGTACGACTGAGCGGGGGATCAGCAAAGCTGCGGGTACGACTGAGCGGGGGATCAGCAAAGCTGGGGGTACGACTGAGCGGGGGATCAGCAAAGCTGGGGGTACGACTGAGCGGGGGATCAGCAAAGCTGGGGGTACGACTGAGCGGGGGATCAGCAAAGCTGGGGGTACGACTGAGCGGGGGATCAGCAAAGCTGCGGGTACGACTGAGCGGGGGATCAGCAAAGCTGCGGGTACGACTGAGCGGGGGATCAGCAAAGCTGGTGGTACAACGGAGTGGGGGATCAGTAGAGCTGGGGGTTACTAATGAGTGGGGGATCGGCTGAACGCGGGTACTAATGAGCTGGCGTTCATTGATTGATTTCAAACAAATCAAAAATCAACAAACACTGGGCATTTACCAAACTTCATTAAAGCTTTAAAAAAAAAAGCTGTTGTTGTTGTCGCGCCGCCACGCGGTCTGCGCTGCGCCTAAGAAATAAAAGCTTCTCACTGTGTCGTTTCAGCTCTCCGCCCCCCCCCCCCCTTTTTTTCCCCCCAGAACTCTCAGACAAGCTTTATAAATTCAGCACTTTGAACGGACGCAGAGAAGAGAAGCTCACAGTGTGCGTTGAAATCGGAGTAAGCCGTTTCAGTCCAGGAGAGGGGGGGGCGGTACGATTGGAGGACGGAGGTCGGATTAAAGGAAATGTGGGGAGTCGTGCGGTTGGTGGCAGATCCGTCCCGAGATTTCTTCAGAAGATCGACTGTAATTGATGAGGAGTCCATCTATACCTCCCAGGTTCCTGGGACCTTCTAGGACACACGAATCAAACACAAGGCCCGGGGGCCAAATCCGGTCCGCCAGGCGATTTCATGTGGCTCTCGCTCCTGCAGCTGCAGCAGCACCCCCCTTGTCTCAGCAGTTGGTACAGAAAGGAGGACAGAACTCCTCCTCCAGATCCTGAACTTCTCCTTGCAGCTGCAAAGGGACTCTTTTTCTTCTCGTCTCCTCCAATTCCTGCACCTCTCTGTGCAGCCACAGCACCCCCTTGCCTCAGCATTCAGTAGGCTGCGCCAGCGGACTCCAGCCCTCCTCCGGTCCTCCTCCAGACCCTGCGATTCTCCTTGCAGCTGCAAAGGGACTCGTTTCTTTTTGTCTCCTCTAATTCCTGCACCTCTCTGTGCAGCCACAGCACCCCCTCATCTCAGCATTTAGTAGGCTGCGCCTGCTGACTCCAGCCCTCCTCCGGTCCTCCTCCAGACCCTGCGCTTCTTCTTGCAGCTGCAAAGGGACTCGTTTCTTCTCGTCTCCTCCAAATTCCTGCGCCTCTCTGTGCAGCCACAGCACCCCCTCATCTCAGCCTCCTCCGGTCTCAGCATTCAGTAGGCTGCGCCAGCGGACTCCAGCCCTCCTCCGGTCCTCCTCCAGACCCTGCGATTCAACTTGCAGCTGCAAAGGGACTCGTTTCTTCTCATCTCCTCCAAATTCCTGCGCCTCTCTGTGCAGCTGCAGCACCCCCTGCGCCAGCTGACTCCAACCCTCCTCTGTTCCTCCTCCAGACCCTGCACTTCCTGTTTCCCAGCAACGCCCCCAAGAAGCACAAGGAAAGGGGGGTGCAGTGTGATGTAAAGCAGGGTGGGGGGCGATCTGGACATCTAGTCTTACAGATACAACCGGCCCTTCGAGGGCCACCCTAATGCTGATGTGGCCGGCCATGAGATGGGGTCCGACACCCCCTGCCCTAGGACGAACACATGATCACGGACACAGAGCAGACTCCAATTGGGCGCTTGTTTTATCCCAACGTTCATCTCTGGAAAATAATCGACTTTTATGGAGGAGAACGTTATTTGCTCCATCGCCAGATGCCAGCGTTCCCAGACATCCGCCGTCCTCACAGACCGTCCACGCCGGGCTTTATAATAGGAACACGAGATTTAATACACAGATGGCAGACGGCCAGCGCCATCGTTCATAGGAAGCCCAAAACGTTCCCAGGTACGCCGGCGCTCATAACCCCAAATGACGCGCCGGGATCGCCGTCTGCGGTCTCAAAGCCGCCATTTATAAATTCGGACGGAATTCTAACGAATGAATGAGGCCCCTCACACCGCCGACTGTTCTAATTACAGCCGGGGATTTAATTGGGGGGAGAGGGGGGGGCGGCTTCGGGGGAAAATTCTGCAGACGCTTTTTATTGTTTCGAAATTTTTTTTTTTCTATGAAGAATTAAAAAAAAATTGGCGAGCGGAGTGCCGGGGGGCGAGTCTGGGTGTTCCGGGATGGACTGCGACACCGGGCTTGCTCAACACAACAGCTGCAGGGGCCGGTGATTGGGACCAGGAGGAGGTGGAAGCGGGCGATGGGTTAAAACCAAAACGTATCTTTGCCTAAAACCGTCTACGGAACTTTTATTGAACCCCGTAATGCCGTCTGCACATCGATAGTATACAGGATTTATACGGCGCCAACAGTTCGCTCGGCGCTTTACATGACCACCAACAGGTTCAGTGAATTACAATGATCTTGTGTGACAATGGCGTCTGAAGGTCGGTGGGATATGTTGGGCAGCAAGCGAACATGTTGTTCCTGAAGTTGATGTGAGGTATGGACTCCACAAGACCTCTGAAAGGTACGTGGTGGTATCTGGCACCAAGACCTCTGAAAGGTACGTGGTGGTATCTGGCACCAAGACGTCTCAAGGTACATGGTGGTATCTGAAGGTACGTGGTGGTATCTGGCACCAAGACCTCTGAAGGTACGTGGTGGTATCTGGCACCAAGACGTCTCAAGGTACATGGTGGTATCTGAAGGTACGTGGTGATATCTGGCACCAAGACCTCTGAAGGTACGTGGTGGTATCTGGCACCAAGACGTCTCAAGGTACATGGTGGTATCTGAAGGTACGTGGTGGTATCTGGCACCAAGACGTCTCAAGGTACATGGTGGTATCTGAAGGTACGTGGTGGTATCTGAAGGTACGTGGTGGTATCTGAAGGTACGTGGTGGTATCTGAAGGTACGTGGTGGTATCTGAAGGTACGTGGTGGTATCTGAAGGTACGTGGTGGTATCTGGCACCAAGACGTCTCAAGGTACATGGTGGTATCTGAAGGTACGTGGTGGTATCTGGCACCAAGACGTCTCAAGGTAAATGCTGGTATCTGAAGGTACGTGGTGGTATCTGGCACCAAGACGTCAAGTCCTTGAAGTTAGAAGTTGGGGCCTCCATGTAGCACGTCCCACAGAGGCTCGATTGGATTGAGATCTGGAGAATTTGGATTCATCAATGAGCCTTCCCTCCCCCACCTCCATCAATGAGCCTTCCCTCCGCACCTCCATCAATGAGCCTTCCCTCCCCCACCTCCATCAATGAGCCTTCCCTCCCCGACCTCCATCAATGAGCCTTCCCTCCCCGACCTCCATCAATGAGCCTTCCCTCCCCCACCTCCATCAATGAGCCTTCCCTCCCCCACCTCCATCAATGAGCCTTCCCTCCCCCACCTCCATCAATGAGCCTTCCCTCCCCCACCTCCATCAATGAGCCTTCCCTCCCCCACCTCCATCAATGAGCCTTCCCTCCCCCACCTCCATCAATGAGCCTTCCCTCCCCCACCTCCATCAATGAGCCTTCCCTCCCCCACCTCCATCAATGAGCCTTCCCTCCCCCACCTCCATCAATGAGCCTTCCCTCCCCCACCTCCATCAATGAGCCTTCCCTCCCCCACCTCCATCAATGAGCTTTCCCTCCCCCACCTCCATGAATGAGCCATGGCAGTCCATGATCCTGTCACCGGCTGAATTTCCTTCCTTGGACCACTTTTGGTTGATCCTGACCAACGCAGACCAGGAACATCCCACAAGAGCTGCAGTTTTGGAGTTAACCTGACCCGGTCATCTAGACATTACAATTTGCCCCATGTCAGAGTCTCTAAGATCCTTACACGTGTCAACACATCAACTTCAGGGACAACATGTTCACTTGCTGCCCAATATATCCCTCCCACTCTCAGATGTCACCAGACAATCAATGTTATTCACTTTCCCGGTCAGTGGTCAGATTCGTATGGCCGATCGGCGTCTGCTTTTGTTGTTACCTCCCTACCTCCATAAATGAGCATTCCTTCCCCACCTCTATCAATGAGCCTTCCCTCCCCACCTCTATCAATGAGCCTTCCCTCCGCACCTCCATCAATGAGCCTTCCCTCCGCACCTCCATCAATGAGCCTTCCCTCCGCACCTCCATCAATGAGCCTTCCCTCCGCACCTCCATCAATGAGCCTTCCCTCCGCACCTCCATCAATGAGCCTTCCCTCCGCACCTCCATCAATGAGCCTTCCCTCCGCACCTCCATCAATGAGCCTTCCCTCCGCACCTCCATCAATGAGCCTTCCCTCCGCACCTCCATCAATGAGCCTTCCCTCCGCACCTCCATCAATGAGCCTTCCCTCCGCACCTCCATCAATGAGCCTTCCCTCCGCACCTCCATCAATGAGCCTTCCCTCCGCACCTCCATCAATGAGCCTTCCCTCCGCACCTCCATCACCTCCATCAATGAGCCTTCCCTCCGCACCTCCATCAATGAGCCTTCCCTCCGCACCTCCATCAATGAGCCTTCCCTCCGCACCTCCATCAATGAGCCTTCCCTCCGCACCTCCATCAATGAGCCTTCCCTCCGCACCTCCATCAATGAGCCTTCCCTCCGCACCTCCATCAATGAGCCTTCCCTCCGCACCTCCATCAATGAGCCTTCCCTCCGCACCTCCATCAATGAGCCTTCCCTCCCCCCTCCTCCATCAATGAACCTTCCCTTCCCCACCTCCATCAATGAGCCTTCCCTCCCCACCTCCATCAATGAGCCTTCCCTCCCCCACCTCCATCAATGAGCCTTCCCTCTCACCTCCATCAATGAGCCTTCCCTCCGCACCTCCATCAATGAGCCTTCCCTCCCCCTCCTCCATCAATGAACCTTCCCTTCCCCACCTCCATCAATGAGCCATGGCAGTCAATGATCCTGTCACCGGCTGAATTTCCTTGCTTGGACCACTTTTGGTTGATCCTGACCAACGCAGACCAGGAACATCCCACAAGAGCTGCAGTTTTGGAGTTGACCTGACCCGGTCATCTAGACATTACAATCTGACCCTTGTCAAAGTCTCTAAGATGCTTACACGTGTCAACACATCAACTTCAGGGACAACATGTTCACTTGCTGCCGAATATATCCCTCCCACTCTTAGATGTCACCAGACAATCAATGTTATTCACTTTCCCGGTCAGTGGTCAGATTAGTATGGCCGATCGGTGTATGCTTTTGTTGTTCCCTCCCTACCTCCATAAATGAGCCTTCCTTCCCCACCTCCATCGATGAGCCTTCCCTCCCCACCTCCATCGATGAGCCTTCCCTCCCCACCTCCATCGATGAGCCTTCCCTCCCCACCTCCATCGATGAGCCTTCCCTCCCCACCTACATCGATGAGCCTTCCCTCCCCACCTACATCGATGAGCCTTCCCTCCCCACCTGCATCAATGAGCCTTCCCTCCCCACCTGCATCGATGAGCCTTCCCTCCCCACCTGCATCAATGAGCCTTCCCTCCCCACCTCCATCAATGAGCCTTCCCTCCCCACCTCCATCAATGAGCCTTCCCTCCCCACCTCCATCAATGAGCCTTCCCTCCCCATCTCCATCAATGAGCCTTCCCTCCCCCACCTCCATCAATGAGCCTTCCCTCCCCACCTCCATCAATGAGCCTTCCCTTCCCACCTCCATCAATGAGCCTTCCCTTCCCACCTCCATCAATGAGCCTTCCCACCTCCATCAATGAGCCTTCCCACCTCCATCAATGAGCCTTCCCACCTCCATCAATGAGCCTTCCCACCTCCATCAATGAGCCTTCCCACCTCCATCAATGAGCCTTCCCACCTCCATCAATGAGCCTTCCCACCTCCATCAATGAGCCTTCCCACCTCCATCAATAAGCCTTCCCACCTCCATCAATGAGCCTTCCCACCTCCATCAATGAGCCTTCCCACCTCCATCAATGAGCCTTCCCACCTCCATCAATGAGCCTTCCCCACCTCCATCAATGAGCCTTCCCACCTCCATCAATGAGCCTCCCCACCTCCATCAATGAGCCTCCCCACCTCCATCAATGAGCCTCCCCACCTCCATCAATGAGCCTCCCCACCTCCATCAATGAGCCTTCCCTCCACACCTCCATGAATAAGCCTTCCCTCCACACCTCCATGAATGAGCCTTCCCTCCACACCTCCATGAATAAGCCTTCCCTCCCCACCTCCATGAATGAGCCATGGCAGTCCAAGATCCTGTTACCGGCTGAATTTCCTTCCTTGGACCACTTTTGGTCGATCATGACCAATGCAGACCAGGAACATCCCACAAGAGCTGCAGTTTTGGAGTTGACCTGACCCGGTCATCTAGACATTACAATCTGACCCTTGTCAGAGTCTCTAAGATCCTTACACGTGTCAACACATCAACTTCAGGGACAACATGTTCACTTGCTGCCTAATATATCCCTCCCACTCTCAGATGTCACCAGACAATCAATGTTATTCACTTTCCCGGTCAGTGGTCAGATTAGTATGGCCGATCGCCGTCTGCTTTTGTTGTTGAGTGTTCACATATTCTTTGGAGTATAAACGCACACGGTTCTCGTATTTCCAGAAACGTTCGTAGCCAGCAGTTCAGATTTAAGTATTTTGTTGAGATTAAAGGTCAAGAATTCCCATTTAAACCCACTTTAATTCCAGCTTGTGACACCACAAAACGTTGAAAAGTCCAAAGAGGCTAAATACTTCCGCAACCCAACCACACAGAAAAAAAAAAAAAAAAAAGTCATTGGATGAGGCCGAGCTATAATTATCCAATCACTTCTATTTTTCATCATTATCTTACGTGGTAGTTGTGGGGAGTTCTGACCATTGCATGCATTAAAAGAAGTCTTTTTTGGTACTCGCTGTAAAAAAAAAACCTTTCTTGGGTACTTTGAGGGACACGGGAAGTCTTGAACCTTCGGGTTATACTGCCGTCTCAAGGAGGATTGGACATCGGAAAACTAAAACGAATGTAGGCCAGCCCAGGGTAACCCCTCCTACTACCATCACGCCTCAGTTAACTAGTTAAGCAGAACCAGAAGTATGACCATAAAACAGGTTATGATGTTCCTCAATGGAATCCAAAGAAAGGATTTAACAGCAAGTACGTAAATCCTTTCCTTCTTGTCCATCGAGGGACTTTGGAGGTCTTTAACCTTCAGTACGTCCAAAAGTGGTCCAGGGGTGGGCAACACAGCAAGCAATTGTCCAAAAAAAAAAAAAAGAAAAAGAAAAAGAGAAAATGTGAATACAGCCTACAGCTCAAGGAGCTGCCTAAAGGACTTTATGCCAAAGATGGCATCAAATGAGGACGAAATATCTACCTGGAAGAACTTAAAGAGCAAGTGGTAAGCCTTGCAGATCTGGGAAACAATTGTTTGATGCCGAAAAGCCCAAGAAACGCTCACAGATCTAGTGGAGTGTGCCGAGACAAGAAAGGGTGGAACCCAATTCTTGAAACCATGAACTTGGATGATGGTCTCCCTGAGCCACCTAGAGATGGTAGAAGGAGAAGTTGGTGCACCCTTGACAAGAAATGGGGGAACCCAATTCTTGAAACCATGAACTTGGATGATGGTTTCCCTGAGCCACCTAGAGATGGTAGAAGGAGAAGTTGGTGCACCCTTGACAAGAAAGGGGGGAACCCAATTCTTGAAACCATGAACTTGGATGATGGTTTCCCTGAGCCACCTAGAGATGGTAGAAGGAGAAGCTGATGCACCCTTACAGGGTCCATTCAATGTGACAAAGGGAATCCGTGTTCCTGAAAAGGCAAAAAGCAGTGACAGAGCTACTGGAGCATGCCTTGACAAGAAAGGGTGGAACCCAATTCTTGAAACCATAAACTTGGATGATGGTCTCCCTGAGCCACCAAGAGATGGTAGAAGGAGAAGTTGGTGCACCCTTACATGGGCCATTCGAAGTGACGAAAAGAGAATCAGTTTTTCTGAAAAACCCAAGTAGTACTGAAATCTAGTGGAGTGTGTCAAGATCGAGTGAAGTGTGCCTAGACAATAAAGGGTGGAACCCAATCCTTTAGACCATAAGCTTGGCCAATGGTCTTCCAGAGCCACCAAGAGATGGTAGAAGGAGAAGCTGATGCACCCTTCCAGGGTCCATCCAATGTGACAAAGGGAATCCGTGTTCCTGAAAAGGCAAAAAGTACTGACAGAGCTACTGGAGCGTGCCTTGACAAGAAAGGGTGGAACCCAATTCTTGAAACCATAAAGTTGGATGATGGTCTCCCTGAGCCACCGAGAGATGGTAGAAGGAGAAGCTGATGGACCCTTACATGGTCCATTCCAAGTGACAAAAAAAGAATCAGCTTTTCTGAAAAACGCAAGTAGTACTGAAATCTAGTGGAGTGTGCCAAATCTAGTAGAGTGTGCCTTGACAAGAAAGGGTGAAACCCAATCCTTTAGACCATAAGCTTGGCTTGGCTAATGGTATTTCTGAGCCACCAAGAGATGGGAGAAGGAGACGTTGGTGCACCCTTAGAGGGGCAGGCGGAGACATGGGAGCATGCTTAAGCCGTCCACAGTCAGCAAATAACTGGGGGATTTGGACCATAAAAGTCTTGCAAGACTGCAGTAAAAACCTCAACCAAAAAGGCAGAGAAGCCTGGAAAAATATGGAGCCAAGTAGGACTTTAAAGCTAGGGTATACTCTAGGAGCATAGGGCAACAAGATTCCAGACGGCAGACACTGAGCGCATCAGTACGGGCTTTCTGGTGACCCTCAGAAACTTGTCTTTGGGCTTTCAATGTGGCTTTTGGTCTGCCAGACCTGTTATTGTCCCAGAGTACCTTGTGATGCTGTAGGACACTAGTCACTGACACCTTGACTTTCTTAGCAATCTCCCTACAGAAAAGTTATTCGTGTTTATGGTCGATGATGGTCTGTGTCTTCCATGGTGCAAACAGCACAAGAGCTGTTCGATGAGTATGAGCTGGGGGCGCCTGATATTGTGGGATTGTTTCCCCTATGTCTAGAAGAAGTCATGTTGCAACCGCATGGTGGGCGGCCTGATATTGTGGGATTGTTTCCCCTATGTCTAGAAGAAGTCATGTTGCAACCGCATGGTGGAAAGACACAATAAGGCTCAGGTTAAGAAGCAAGGACTGGTAGAAGGTTGGACGGCTGGAGGTGACCAAAATGACTACAGGCAGCAAAGTGGACACAAACAAAAATTCCTTGAGGCGGTTTGCAAAGCAGGAGCAGCAGCGGAAATATGCTTCCGTCATGCTGTATGACAGGAAAGAGCACAGAGCGTGTGCAAGTCCACCCAGTGGATGAGGTCGGCGCTCTGTCCCACAAAATTTGAACCTCTTCCATAGCAAAAACGAGGAACTTATAGGCAACCCAGCAGTTGTCGCTCGGTGCTTGGCCAACTGGACCACTCACAAAATGAGTCTTCAGAGACAGTACAGGTGCTGAGACAATGGAAACCAGGGCCCAAAAGGTCACCAAGTCCAGCAAGGTCCAGACATGACACTCCAAAAGCCAGACTGCGTTGGATAGCTTCAATTAGATAGATCAGCTGAAGCAGCAGTGTGGAGAAGAGTTCTGATGGGAAAAATAGTGGAAAAGTGGTCTTCTACAGGAGATCAGCTGAAGCACCAGTGTGGAGAAGCGTTTTGATGGGAAGAATAGTGGAAGAGTGGTCTTCTACATGAGATCAGCTGAAGCAGCAGTGTGGAGAAGCGTTTTGATGGGAAGAATAGTGGAAGAGTGGTCTTCTACATGAGATCAGCTGAAGCAGCAGTGTGGAGAAGAGTTCTGATGGGAAGAATAGTGGAAGAGTGGTCTTCTCCACGCTGCTGCTTCAGCTGATCTCATGTAGAAGACCACTCTTCCACTATTCTTCCCATCAGAACGCTTCTCCACGCTGCTGCTTCAGCTGATCTCCTGTAGAAGACCACTCTTCTTCCCATCAGAACGCTTCCCCACGCTGCTGCTTCAGCTGTCTCCTGTAGAAGACCACTCTTCCACTATTCTCCCCATCAGAATGCTTCTCCACGCTGCTGCTTCAGCTGATCTCCTGTAGAAGACCACTCTTCCACTATTCTTCCCATCAAAACGCTTCTACAGGAGATCAGCTGAAGCACCAGTGTGGAGAAGCGTTCTGATGGGAAGAATAGTGGAAGAGTGGTCTTCTACAGGAGATCAGCTGAAGCAGCAGCGTGGAGAAGCATTCTGATGGGAAGAATAGTGGAAGAGTGGTCTTCTACAGGAGACAGCTGAAGCAGCAGCGTGGGGAAGCGTTTTGATGGGAAGAATAGTGGAAGAGTGGTCTTCTACAGGAGATCAGCTGAAGCAGCAGTGTGGAGAAGAGTTCTGATGGGAAGAATAGTGGAAGAGTGGTCTTCTCCATGCTGCTGCTTCAGCTGATCTCATGTAGAAGACCACTCTTCTTCCCATCAGAACGCTTCTCCACGCTGCTTCTTCAGCTGATCTCCTGTAGAAGACCACTCTTCCACTATTCTTCCCATCAGAATGCTTCTCCACGCTGCTGCTTCAGCTGATCTCCTGTAGAAGACCACTCTTCCACTATTCTTCCCATCAAAACGCTTCTACAGGAGATCAGCTGAAGCACCAGTGTGGAGAAGCGTTCTGATGGGAAGAATAGTGGAAGAGTGGTCTTCTACAGGAGATCAGCTGAAGCACCGGTGCGGAGAAGCGTTCTGATGGGAAGAATAGTGGAAGAGTGGTCTTCTAGAGGAGATCAGCTGAAGCACCAGTGTGGAGAAGCGTTTTGATGGGAAGAATAGTGGAAGAGTGGTCTTCTACATGAGATCAGCTGAAGCAGCAGTGTGGAGAAGAGTTCTGATGGGAAGAATAATGGAAGAGTGGTCTTCTCCACGCTGCTGCTTCAGCTGATCTCATGTAGAAGACCACTCTTCTTCCCATCAGAACGCTTCCCCACGCTGCTGCTTCAGCTGTCTCCTGTAGAAGACCACTCTTCCACTATTCTTCCCATCAGAATGCTTCTCCACGCTGCTGCTTCAGCTGATCTCCTGTAGAAGACCACTCTTCCACTATTCTTCCCATCAAAACGCTTCTACAGGAGATCAGCTGAAGCAGCAGCGTGGAGAAGCATTCTGATGGGAAGAATAGTGGAAGAGTGGTCTTCTACAGGAGATCAGCTGAAGCAGCAGCGTGGGGAAGCATTCTGATGGGAAGAATAGTGGAAGAGTGGTCTTCTACAGGAGATCAGCTGAAGCACCAGTGTGGAGAAGCGTTCTGATGGGAAGAATAGTGGAAGAGTGGTCTTCTACAGGAGATCAGCTGAAGCAGCAGTGTGGAGAAGAATTTTGATAGGAAAAATAGTGGAAGAGTGGTCTTCTCCACACTGCTGCTTCAGCTGATGTCCTGTAGAAGACCACTCTTCCACTATATTTCTGATGGGAAAAAGTAGTGGAAGAGTGGTCTTCTACATGAGATCAGCTGAAGCAGCAGTGTGGAGAAGCGTTTTGATGGGAAAAATAGTGGAAGAGTGGTCTTCCACATGTAAGAGCTGAAGAAAAGTCATCCACTAAACTAGAACATACTAAAAACATAGGCATGCTGGTAGTAGGAGGTTGTCCTGGACTGACCTAAAGATTTTTTTTGTATGCCAGTGTCCACTCCTACAGGCAGCAGTATAAACCTAAGATGAAAGATATCCGTGTCCTCCAAAGGATGAGAAAGAAAACGGAGCCACTGTTTGCCGCAGAAGCCTTCCCTGCAGGCCGGAGAACACGTTGTTCAAGAACATTGTCGGCGAGAGCCTCTCCGTGGATACAAAGACGTCAGCCGGACACGTCCCACAGACCCCAGTGACCACAGAGCGGCAGCTGATTCAGAATCTGGCACCCCCAGGTAGCGTGCCTGTCTCTGCGGTCCTCTATCACCTCCGCTGATTATAGCTCTGTCTGTGGCGTGTTCTAGAATTCCTCTGATATATGAGGTGCAGGGCTTGACGTCTCCTGGCACCATCTCACTGTCCACAAATAAAGACGTTCACGGTTTCCCTTCTAAAAGAGAAATTTAACCCAGCTGTGGATTGCATTGCATCTCGCTCGTCGTTTTGGGACTACAAGTCCCGGTGACGGAAGAGTGCAAAACAGAAAGGAGAGAAGAAAGAGAAAAGAAGAGATATCGAACAACTGAAGTCAATATGAAGCCTTTCATGGGAACTCAGGGAAAGTGTTGCAAGTCTAGAAGCTCCATTTGCAGGCTAGGCTCTAATTTGTAGATACGTTCGGTGTAGACATCGTTTTGGCTCCATCGGCTCGTGGGTTTCCGAGTTCGCCCAAATCCAAGAAGCGACCTCCTCTGAACAACTGGGGGTTCTCCAACCGACATCAGAGCTTCTTACATGGCCGTCCTGGTTCTGGAGACACCTCGGCCCGTGTCATGTCCATCAAGAACAGACATCCTACCCGATCTGTAAAAACCTCAGATCGTATCGCCGAGAGAACCAATGTGAACCGGCGGCCTCACACCAGCTCGACGTTGGCCGGTGACCAAACTGAGCACATTTCAGGCCCGTTAAGTCAACAAAAGGAAAACCAGAAGGAAAGCGGCCAGGACGGGAGACTGCAGATCATTTCCTCCTGGGAAGGGAACAATCTGTTTTCGCTTTATGCAGAAACCACGTAACGGCTTTGAGGAGAAATCACAAATTCGCAGATTAGGCAGACAGGTTCAGAGAGTTTAAATTGGAGGATGACAGTCACATGGCTGTAAGGCGACCCCAAAAGTCAAACAACAGAAGAGGACCTCAAAAGTGCAACGTCAGGAAACGTCACATCAAATGTTCCCCCTAACCCCCTCGAGTGGCAGCCACCTACCTAAATGTGTACCTTCAGCCCTGGCTCTTGAGTGGTTTACTGTGCAGAGCAGCCTGGTAATGTCCACCTCCGATGGCTGATACGTAGTAATGGTGGCCATAAGTATTTATGTATGTGGCTACTACGCGGGAAAGAGAACCTGTCACCACAAAGGAATGTTTAAATGCCAACTCCACCTTTAAAGTGCTAGTTCCCATTTTCACGTTTCAAGGTGCATTCTTCCTACTGACCACCAATGTAAGGACCATTCTTCGCACTGACCCCCCCAATGTAAGGGACATTCTTCCCACTGACCACCAATGTAAGGACCATTCTTCGCACTGACCCCCCCAATGTAAGGGACATTCTTCCCACTGATCACCAATGTAAGGGACATTCTTCCCACTGATCACCAATGTAAGGAACATTCTTCCCACTGACCCCCAATGTAAGGGACATTCTTCCCACTGACCTCCAATGTAAGGGACATTCTTCCCACTGACCCCCAATGTAAGGGACATTCTTCCCACTGACCCCCAATGTAAGGGACATTCTTCCCACTGACCACCAATGTAAGGGACATTCTTCCCACTGACCCCCAATGTAAGGGACATTCTTCCCACTGATCACCAATGTAAGGGACATTCTTCCCACTGACCCCCAATGTAAGGGACATTCTTCCCACTGATCACCAATGTAAGGGACATTCTTCCCACTGACCCCCCAATGTAAGGAACATTCTTCCCACTGACCCCCAATGTAAGGGACATTCTTCCCACTGACCCCCAATGTAAGGGACATTCTTCCCACTGATCACCAATGTAAGGAACATTCTTCCCACTGACCCCCCAATGTAAGGGACATTCTTCCCACTGACCCCCAATGTAAGGGACCTTCTTCCCACTGACCCCCAATGTAAGGGACATTCTTCCCACTGACCCCCAATGTGAGGGACATTCTTCTCACTGACCCCCAATGTGAGGGACATTCTTCCCACTGACCCCCAATGTAAGGTACATTCTTACCACTGACCACCAATGTAAGGGACATTCTTCCCACTGACCCCCAATGTAAGGGACATTCTTCCCACTGACCCCCAATGTAAGGGACATTCTTCCACCACTGACCCCCAATGTAAGGGACGTTCTTCCCACTGACCCCCCAATGTAAGGGACATTCTTCCCACTGACCTCCAATGTAAGGGACATTCTTGTTCCCAATGATGGGGCACTATTCCTCCCCCCACTGACACCAATGATGGGGCACTATTCTTCCCACCGACACCAATGATGGGACACTATTCCTCCCACCGACACCAATGATGGGGCACTATTCCTCCCACTGACACCAATGATGGGACACTATTCCTCCCACTGACACCAATGATGGGACACTATTCATCCCACTGACACCAATGATGGGGCACTATTCCTCCCACTGACACCAATGATGGGGCACTATTCCTCCCACTGACACCAATGATAGGGCACCATTCCTCCCACTGACACCAATGATGGGGCACCATTCTTCCCACTGATACCAATGATGGGGCACTATTCCTCCCACTGACACCAATGATGGGGCACTATTCCTCCCACTGACACCAATGATGGGGCACCATTCTTCCCACTGATACCAATGATGGGGCACTATTCCATCCACTGACACCAATGATGGGACACTATTCCTCCCACTGACACCAATGATGGGACACTATTCCTCCCACTGACACCAATGTTGGGGCACTATTCCTCCCACTGACACCAATGTTGGGGCACTATTCCTCCCACTGACACCAATGTTGGGGCACTATTCCTCCCACTGACACCAATGATGGGGCACTATTCCTCCCACGGACACCAATGATGGGGCACTATTCCTCCCACTGACACCAATGATGGGGCACTATTCCTCCCACTGACACCAATGATGGGGCACTATTCCTCCCACTGATACCAATGATGGGGCACCATTCCTCCCACTGATACCAATGATGGGGCACTATTCCTCCCACTGATACCAATGATGGGGCACTATTCCTCCCACTGACACCAATGATGGGACACTATTCCTCCCACTGACACCAATGTTGGGGCACTATTCCTCCCACTGACACCAATGACGGGGCACTATTCCTCCCACTGACACCAATGATGGGGCACTATTCCTTCCACTGACACCAATGATGGGGCACTATTCCTCCCACTGACACCAATGATGGGGCACTATTCCTCCCACTGACACCAATGATGGGGCACTATTCCTCCCACTGACATCAATGATGGGGCACTATTCCCCCCACTGACACCAATGATGGGGCACTATTCCTCCCTCTGACACCAATGATGGGGCACTATTCCCCCCACTGACACCAATGATGGGGGCACTATTCCCCCCACTGACACCAATGATGGGGCACTATTCCTCCCACTGATACCAATGATGGGGCACTATTCCTCCCACTGACACCAATGATGGGGCACAATTCCTCCCACTGACACCGATGATGAGGCATTGCTTATTCCCACTGACGCCAGGACATTTTCCTCCCCCACTGGCCAGTCCGGCCCCCCTAAACTTTGAAGGACAGTAAACCGACCTTCCGTTTACAAAGTCTGCCGATCCATGCATTATAGCATCATGTGACACGAGACTGCAGTCCCATCATCAATCCCTGTAGAATCGATCTAAACAATGCAACTTACAGGTCCTTAGATGTGGCGTCTACATTTCTTTTTTTTTTCCCACCAATATAGTGACCCTGCCTGACATTTCCTGTCTCAGGGTGACAGATCGCCAGGAAAGGCGAGATTTCATTTCAGCGCACAGGAAGTTACAAGGACGCCAGATTTCTGGCATGATCAACTGGATTTTTTTTTCTGTACTTTTTAACCACTTCCCGTCCGGCCCATGTATATAAGCAGCCTCCATGCCCCCCTGGGAGTGCGCAGCACCGCGATCCGGTGCCCGCTGTGTCATCCCTACACCGATCGTCGTACGGGACCTCTGTGTGATCACATGAACAGTAGTAAGCAAGATGTCACTTCTGACATCATTGCTTATTACGTGTGAAATCTGTGAATGATCACAGAGATCACATGGTACAGGGCCATTCACATTGTTAATTTAAAAAAATTTAAAATTTAAAAAAATTTATTATATTTTTTAATTTTTTTTTCCAGCCTTGTACCATGTGACAAGCTGTGACCAATCACAGCTCACTCAGTATTTCTCAATGGCTGCAAGAATGCAGCCAGAGATAAGGAGAAATGATTCCTCTTACAGCCTTTATGGGTGTAAAAAAAAAAATCTTCATCACCCCCCACAAGTAGTAGTGTCGCCATGGTGACTGCACTGCTAGGGTGACAGTATGTAAAAAAAAAAAGTTTAAAAATTATGTTTGGTTATGAACTAATTTGGATTATTTTTTTTTTTACTAAAAAAGATAACGGAATAAATTTTGGCCGAGATTTATGATGAAATATTATTGATTTGCAAAATGTTATAAGAAAAACACTTTTTTTCAAAATTTTTGGACTTTTTCTTTTACATAGCAAAAAAAAAATAATAATCCCAGCGGTGAATGAATACCACCAAAATAAAGTTTTATCTGTCCCAACAAAATGCTAAAAAATTTATATGGGTACAGTGTTGCATGACCGCGCAATTGTCATTCAAAGTGTGATAGCGCTGAAAGCTGAAAATTGACCTGGACTGGAAGGGGGGTAAAAATGTCCGGACTGGAAGGGGGGTAAAAATGTCCGGACTGGAAGGGGGGTAAAAATGTCCGGACTGGAAGGGGGGGAAAGTGTTCGGACTGGAAGGGGGGGAAAGTGTTCGGACTGGAAGGGGGGGGGGGGGGGGGGGGAGTGTCCGGACTGGAGGGGGGGGGGGGGGGGGGAGTGTCCGGACTGGAAGGGGGGGGGGGGAAGTGTCCGGACTGGAAGGGGGTGAAAGTGTCCGGACTGGAAGGGGGTGAAAGTGTCCGGACTGGAAGGGGGTGAAAGTGTCCGGACTGGAAGGGGGTGAAAGTGTCCGGACTGGAAGGGGGTGAAAGTGTCCGGACTGGAAGGGGGTGAAAGCGTCCGGACTGGAAGGGGGTGAAAGCGTCCGGACTGGAAGGGGGTGAAAGCGTCCGGACTGGAAGGGGGTGAAAGCGTCCGGACTGGAAGGGGGGTGAAAGCGTCCGGACTGGAAGGGGGGTGAAAGCGTCCGGACTGGAAAGGGGGGGAAAGCGTCCGGACTGGAAGGGGGGGAAAGTGTCCGGACTGGAAGGGGGTGAAAGTGTCCGGACTGGAAGGGGGTGAAAGTGTCCGGACTGGAAGGGGGGGAAAGTGTCCGGACTGGAAGGGGGGGAAAGTGTCCGGACTGGAAGGGGGGGAAAGTGTCCGGACTGGAAGGGGGGGAAAGTGTCCGGACTGGAAGGGGGGGAAAGTGTCCGGACTGGAAGGGGGGGAAAGTGTCCGGACTGGAAGGGGGGGAAAGTGTCCGGACTGGAAGGGGGGGAAAGTGTCCGGACTGGAAGGGGGGGAGGTGTCCGGACTGGAAGGGGGGGGAAGTGTCCGGACTGGAAGTGGTTAATAAAATTGTACATCCAGCGTCATTACTGAGCAGTGCATTCACCTTCATGGGGTTCTCGTCGTAGGTCGGGGTTCCCAGGTCCATTTCGGCTTCGTGATCCAGACTCACTCCCTCCTCTCCGGCGTTGTCCCAGGACGGAGGGTCCCACTGCGTTTGCCTGTACAATTATAAGAGACATACATGTAAAAATCGACTTTTTTTTTTGTAAGAAAATGATTAAACAGAATATTTACCCCCCCCTTCGGGGGAGAGAAAAAAAAAAGGGCAATTTTAAAGAAAAAAAAACATATTTTGGACTTCTTGTTATTAAATATGTTCAATAAAAAACAAAATTAAATTAAAAAAAAAAAATAAAAAATGTAAATTCAATTTATGTCCCTTTTTCCCTGATCAGCTGCATTGGAGGCCAGAGGAGAGACCCCAGATCTCTCCATGAAGAGGACCTGTCACGGCTCATGCTGTCACAAGGGATGTTGTTCATCCCTTTCGATAGCAATAAAGTTGAGTAAAAAAAGAAAAAAAATTAGAGACCGTGTAAAAAATGTTTATTTAACCCCTCGCCCTCCTGAGGATTTCTCCCCCTTCCTGACCAAGCCATTTTTTTTGCGATACGGAGCTGCGTTACTTTAACTGAAAATTGCGCAGTCATGCAACGCTGCACCACAATTTATATAATTTCCCCCCCCCACAAATAGAGCTTTCTTTCGGTGGTATTTGATCGTCTCTACGGTTTTTTTTTTTTTTTGCGCTATAAACGAAAAAAGACAATTTTGAAAAAAATATATATTTTTTACTTTTTGCTATAAAACATATCCAATAAAAAAAAAAATTTCGTCATAAATTTTGGCCAAAATGTATTCTGCTCCGTGTCTTTGTAAAAAAAAATAAAAAACCGTGTAAATTAATCGGTTTACGTGAAAGTTATAGCATTTACAAATGGCGGTATATATACACAATGGAATTTTTTTTTTTTTTTTTTTTAATACTAGTAATGGCGGCGATCAGCGACTTATAGCAGGACTGCGGCGGGCATTCTGACAGTGGGGGGGGACTAACTGTCACTGATATTCCCAATGACACCAATACAGTGATCAGTGCTAATAAAAAGCCCTGACACTGTACTAATGGCACTGGGCCACTGAGAAGACCTTGGTCATTCTAGTTCATCCCAAAGGTGTTCAATAGGGTTGAGGTCAGAGCTGTTTGTAGGACAATCAAGTTCCTTCACACCAAACTGGTCAAACCATGTCTTTATGGATATGTTGATTGAGAAGACCTTGACCATTCTAGTTCATTCCAAAGGTGTTCAGTAGTGCTGAGGTCAGGGCTGTCCAGGACAATAAAGTTCCTCCACACCAAACTGGTCAAACCATGTCTTTATGGAGATGTTGGTTGAGAAAACCTTGGCCATTCTAGTTCATCCCAAAGGTGTTCAGGATGGTTGAGGTCAGAGCTGTGCAGGACAATCCGGTTCTTCCACACCAAACTGGTCAAACCATGTCTTTATGGAGATGTTGGTTGAGAAGACCTTGGTCATTCTAGATCATTCCAAAGACATGTTTTTACCAGTTTGGTGTGGAGGAACTTTATTGTCCTGCACAACTCTGACCTCAACCCTACTGAACACCTTTGGGATGAACTAGAATGACCAAGGTCTTGTCAGCCAACAGCCCCATATTAGACATGGTTTGACCTGTTTGGTGTGGAGGAACCTGATTGTCCTGCACAGCTCTGACCTCAATCTTCCTGAACACCTTTGGGATGAACTAGAATGACCAAGGTTTTCTCAACCAACATCTCCATTAAGACGTGGTTTGACCTGTTTGGAGTGGAGGAACACATATGGCCTACACAAAAGCCTTGAATTTGCTTTAGCGCCCTGCACACGACTTATGCAAGCAGGGATGCGGTTTGCACAAAGCAAGCAGGGCATAAGCCTGATGATCAAAAGATGCCATAGTACCTATACAGAAATCGAAATTGAGTCAACAGCAAAGTTTATTGTCCTCCACAGTTCTGACCTCAATCTTCCTGAACACCTTTTGGATGAACCAGAATGACCAAGGTTTTCTCAACCAACATCTCCTTAAAGACATGTTGTGACCAGTTTGGTGTGGAGGAACTTTATTGTCCTGCACAGCCCTGACCTCAACACTACTGAACACCTTTGCAATGAACTATAACGGTCAAGGACTTCTCAACCAACATCTCCATAAAGACATGGTTTGACCAGTTTGGTGTGAAGGAACTTGATTGTTCTACACAGCTCTGACCTCAAACTTATTGAACACCTTTGAGATGAACTAGAATGGTCAAGGTCTTGTCAGCCAACAGCCCCATATATATATGGTTTGACCTGTTTGGTGTGGAGGAACCTGATTGTCCTGCACAGCTCTGACCTCAATCTTCCTGAACACTTTTTGGGATGAACTAGAATGACCAAGGTTTTCTCAACCAACATTTCCATAAAGACATGGTTTGACCAGTTTGGTGTGAAGGAACTTGATTGTCCTGCATGCACAGCTCTGACCTCAACCCTATTGAACACCTTTGGGATGAACTAGAATGACCAAGGTCAACCAACATCCCCATATAGACATGGTTTGACCTGTTTGGTGTGGAGGAACTTGAATGGCCTACATAAAGCCTTGAATTTGATGAAGCGCCCTGCACACAACTGTGCAAAATGCATCACTGCTTGCGTAAAAGCAAGCAGGGCATAAACCTGATGATCAAAAGATGCCATGTTACCTATACAGAAATGGGAATTAATGAGTCAACAGCAAAAACTTTATTGTCCTGCACAGCCCTGACCTCAGCACTACTGAACACCTTTGGAATGAACTAGAAAGGTCAAGGTCTTCTCAACCAACATCTCCATAAAGCCATGGTTTGACCAGTTTGGTGTGAAGGAACTTGATTGTTCTACACAACTCTGACCTCAAACCTATTGACAACCTTTGGGATGAACTAGAATGATCAAGGTCTTGTCAGCCAACAGCCCCACATAGACATGGTTTGACCCGTTTGGTGTGGAGGAACCTGACTGTCCTGCACAGCTCTGACCTCAATCTTCCTGAACACTTTTGGGATGAACTAGAATGACCAAGGTTTTCTCAACCAACATCTCCATAAAGACATGTTGTGACCAGTTTGGTGTGGAGGAACTTTATTGTTCTGCACAGCCCTGACCTCAGCACTACTGAACACCTTTTGAATGAACTAGAACGGTCAAGGTCTTCTCAACCAACAGCCCCATATAGACATAGTTTGACCTGTTTGGTGTTGAGGAACTCATATGGCCTACACAAAGCCCTGCAGACGACTGTGTGCAAAAAAATAGCAGTTCGTTTGTTGTGCCTACAGTAACATATCTGCAGTGTAAGATCATCTAGGACAGACCAGGGTTCCTCCAAAGGTTGCTAGGGGTTCTTCCAGCAATGGCTGATTAACCACCCTTCTGATGACGTCTGCATAGTTCCAGGGCCAATACCACTTGACAGAGCCAGCAGCATGACCCCATTAATCTTCTTAGATGTCTATAAAGGTGGCATTGTGACCACCGCTGCACCTAGGGCATTCGTCCTACTTGCCACCAATGTAGGGTGCACTTTTCCCCACTGACCCCCAATGAACTGATTAAACAGGGGGTTCCTTCAGACCTGAAAATAATTTTAGGGGTTTCTCTGGGGGAGAAAGAGGTTGAGAAAGTTTGATCTAGACTCATTCACCTTTCCAACCGCTCCATTTCCGCCACCCCCCTCTGCCAATCCCTCCAGTGGCCTCCACTCAGTGTCCTCCACCCCCCTCTGCCAATCCCTCCACTGGCTTCCGATTGCGCAATGGATCAAATTTAAAATCCTAACACTGACGTACAAAGCTGTCCACCATACTGCCCCGAACTACATCACCGACCTAATATCCAAGTACCACCCAACACGCACACTCTGCTCCTCACAAGACCTCCTTCTCTCTAGTTCCCTGGTCTCCTCCTCCCATGCCCGCCTCCAGGACTTCTCCAGGGTGTCACCCATCCTCTGGAACTCCCTGCCCCAACCCATCAGATTATCACCTACTCTCCTCTCCTTTAGGCGCACCCTGAAAACCCATCTCTTCAGGGAAGCCTACCTCACCCCCTTCTAACTTGCTGACCTCCTCCACTCTTCCTACCACTCCATCCCCCACAGCTATCTCCTCCTGTACCACCATCCCATCCCTTCTAGATTGTAAGCTCCAAGGAGCAGGGCCCTCCATCCCCTCATGTTCTGCATTGTATTGGTATTGTTCTGTCACATGTTCTGTCCCCCCTTTGTAATGTACAGCGCTGAGTGAACTATTGGCGCTTTATAAATACTGTATAATAATAATAATAATAAATCTAGACACTGCTGCCACTGACTGCTAGTCTCGCCAGATTTGGTGACATCACTATTGTGCTGCTCACCGTTCTCCTCGCTGGAGAGGAAAACATACCTGGAGGACCCACAATGCAAAGATCTCCCTGCTTCTATTTTACTCGTTCTGTGGATCTGTGCTTCCTCCCCCTCTCCTCCTGCTTCTTCCTGGTGACCCTACTATTCATCAGATCACCAGTCACCAGGGAGGGGAAGCTCTGACATAAGGAAGCAAAGCCCTGCCTCTAACAAGATGGCCACCTCCACACAGGGACACAGCACAGAACAAAGCATAGAAGTCGGTAATAGACAACGATTAGCTGCAGAGAAACCAAAAGTAAATAAGTCTTTTGCCCACTACTTGCCTTTTTTTTTTTTTTTTGGGCACAGCTTTCGAATTTCAGGTCCCCACCAACTCTCTCTTCAATCACTTCCCGTCCGGCCATTGTATATAAAACGGCTGGATGGTGGCAGTGCAGGAACTGGTGGCCATTTATAAACGGCTTCCCCGCACCCTGCTTGTGCGCGCTCCGCAGCAACGTGATCCGGTGTCCTCCGGACGCAGTGGAAACCCGATCGTCATACGGGACCTCTGTGTGAGGTCCCGATCATGTGATCACTGATTGGCCAATCAGTGATCACATGCAGAGTAGTAAGCAAGATGTCACTTCTGACATCATTGCTTACTACGTGTGAAATCTGTGAATGATTACAGAGATCACATGGTACAGGGCCATTCATAACAGCCTTGTACCATGTGACAAGCTGTGACCAATCACAGCACATACAGTATTTCTCAATGGCTGCAGGAATGCAGCCAGAGAGAAAGAGAAAGGATTGCTTTTACAGCCTTTATGGGTGTAAAAGCAATCAGTGTAAAAAAACAAAAATCTTCATCACCCCTCACAAGTAGTACAGTGTCACCATGGTGACACTACTGCTAGGGTGACAGTATGTAAAAAAAATAAAAAAAAACCCACAATATAAAAAAATAAAATAAAAATGTAAAAATAAAAGTTTAAAAATTATAATTTAAGTTTAAAACTAATTTGGGGTATTTTTTTTTACTAAAAAGATACTGGAATACATTTTGGCCAAGATTTATGATGAAATATTATTTGCAAAATTTTATAAAATTTTATAACAAAAACACTTTTCAAAATTTTTGGACATTTTCATTTACATAGCAAAAAAAATTAAAATCCCAGCGGTGAATAAATACCACCAAAATAAACTTTTATCAGGCTCAAAAAAATGCTAAAAAATTTCATATGGGTACAATGTTGCATGACCGCGCAATTGTCATTCAAAGTGTGATAGCGCTGAAAGCTGAAAATTGGCCTGGACTGGAAGGGGGGAAAGTGTCCGGACTGGAAGGGGGGGAAAGCGCCCGGACTGGAAGGGGGGGAAAGCGCCCGGACTGGAAGGGGGGGAAAGCGCCCGGACTGGAAGGGGGGGAAAGCGCCCGGACTGGAAGGGGGGGAAAGCGCCCGGACTGGAAGGGGGGGAAAGCGTCCGGACTGGAAGGGGGGGAAAGCGTCCGGACTGGAAGGGGGGGAAAGCGTCCGGACTGGAAGGGGGGGAAAGCGTCCGGACTGGAAGGGGGGGGGGGGAAAGCGTCCGGACTGGAAGGGGGGGGAAAGCGTCCGGACTGGAAGGGGGGGGAAAGCGTCCGGACTGGAAGGGGGGGGAAAGCGTCCGGACTGGAAGGGGGGGAAAGCGTCCGGACTGGAAGGGGGGGAAAGAAAGCGTCCGGACTGGAAGGGGGGGAAAGCGTCCGGACTGGAAGGGGGGGAAAGCGTCCGGACTGGAAGGGGGGAAAAAAGCGTCCGGACTGGAAGGGGGGGAAAGCGTCCGGACTGGAAGGGGGGGAAAGCGTCCGGACTGGAAGGGGGGGAAAGCGTCCGGACTGGAAGGGGGGGAAAGCGTCCGGACTGGAAGGGGGGGAAAGCGTCCGGACTGGAAGGGGGGGGAAAGCGTCCGGACTGGAAGGGGGGGAAAGCGTCCGGACTGGAAGGGGGGGAAAGCGTCCGGACTGGAAGGGGGGGAAAGCGTCCGGACTGGAAGGGGGGGGAAAGCGTCCGGACTGGAAGGGGGGGAAAGCGTCCGGACTGGAAGGGGGGGAAAGCGTCCGGACTGGAAGGGGGGGAAAGCGTCCGGACTGGAAGGGGGGGAAAGCGTCCGGACTGGAAGGGGGGGAAAGCGTCCGGACTGGAAGGGGGGGAAAGCGTCCGGACTGGAAGGGGGGGAAAGCGTCCGGACTGGAAGGGGGGGAAAGCGTCCGGACTGGAAGGGGGGGAAAGCGTCCGGACTGGAAGGGGGGGAAAGCGTCCGGACTGGAAGGGGGGGAAAGCGTCCGGACTGGAAGGGGGGGAAAGCGTCCGGACTGGAAGGGGGGGAAAGCGTCCGGACTGGAAGGGGGGGAAAGCGTCCGGACTGGAAGGGGGGGAAAGCGTCCGGACTGGAAGTGGTCAATCACAGAAATGCAGGGATTTTTTGGACACAATTACAGACAACAGGCTCAAAAAAATGCTAAAAAATGTCATATGGGTACAGTGTTGCATGACCGCACAATTTTCATTCAAAGTGTGATAGCGCTGAAAGCTGAAAATTGGCCTGGCCTGGGGGGGGGGGGGGGGGGGGGGGGGGGGGGGGGGGGGGAGGGGGGGAAAGCGTCCGGACTGGAAAGAGGTGAAAGCGTCCGGACTGGAAGGGGGTGAAAGCGTCCGGGCTGGAAGGGGGTGGAAAGCGTCCGGGCTGGAAGGGGGTGGAAAGCGTCCGGGCTGGAAGGGGGTGGAAAGCGTCCGGGCTGGAAGGGGGTGGAAAGCGTCCGGGCTGGAAGGGGGGGAAAGCGTCCGGGCTGGAAGGGGGGGAAAGCGTCCGGGCTGGAAGGGGGGGAAAGCGTCCGGGCTGGAAGGGGGGGAAAGCGTCCGGGCTGGAAGGGGGTGAAAGCGTCCGGACTGGAAGGGGGGTGAAAGCGTCCGGACTGGAAGGGGGGGGGTGAAAGCGTCCGGACTGGAAGGGGGGTGAAAGCGTCCGGACTGGAAGGGGGGTGAAAGCGTCCGGACTGGAAGGGGGGTGAAAGCGTCCGGACTGGAAGGGGGGGGGTGAAAGCGTCCGGACTGGAAGGGGGGTGAAAGCGTCCGGACTGGAAGGGGGGTGAAAGCGTCCGGACTGGAAGGGGGGTGAAAGCGTCCGGACTGGAAGGGGGGTGAAAGCGTCCGGACTGGAAGGGGGGTGAAAGCGTCCGGACTGGAAGGGGGGTGAAAGCGTCCGGACTGGAAGGGGGGTGAAAGCGTCCGGACTGGAAGGGGGGTGAAAGCGTCCGGACTGGAAGGGGGGTGAAAGCGTCCGGACTGGAAGGGGGGGAAAGCGTCCGGACTGGAAGGGGGGGGAAGCGTCCGGACTGGAAGGGGGGGGAAAGCGTCCGGACTGGAACTGGGGGGGGGGGGAAAGCGTCCGGACTGGAAGGGGGGGAAAGCGTCCGGACTGGAAGGGGGGGAAAGCGTCCGGACTGGAAGGGGGGGAAAGCGTCCGGACTGGAAGGGGGGGAAAGCGTCCGGACTGGAAGGGGGGTGAAAGCGTCCGGACTGGAAGGGGGGTGAAAGCGTCCGGACTGGAAGGGGGGGAAAGTGTCCGGACTGGAAGGGGGGGAAGTGTCCGGACTGGAAGGGGGAGGAAAGTGACCGGACTGGAAGGGGGAGGAAAGTGTCTGGACTGGAAGGGGGGGGGGGGGGGGGGGGGGGAAGTGTCTGGACTGGAAGTGGTCAATCACAAATGCAGCGATCCTTCGGACACAATTACAGACAACAGGCGGACATCCCGGCCATCTCTGACCGATCTCCATGAAGCGTCCATTGTCGGCTCACCTGGTTATTACATGGTAATAGTAGATTTTCCCCTCTGGATCTCGTGCGGTCTTCCAGTTGGGAGGAAGGACGATGGTTTTAGGTTTGGGTGGAGAAGGTGGAGGAAGGTCCATAATGTTGTTGCCAGCTATTCCCATCTCAGGCTGTGATTGGATACAAGAACGGGTCAGTTATACATGGACTCTAGACAGGAGAAAATACAGGATGGGGTCACCGGTCTGAGAAGAATACAAACCTGCTGCAATGCTGGTGGCTGTCCGGGAGGAACGATGGCCGCCACGGGCGGAGGTTGCTGCATGACGACACCCTGCGGGTGAGGTGCGTACATCTGCTGCCCTGTCATGTACTGCAGGCCTGGCTGGCTGTAACCCTGAACAACAAATACACAATTTTAGCAAGTGGCCCCTAAAACTGCACCTCTGATGTGTGTAAACGGTCAGCCAAGTCACCCACTTTCCTCATATTTGTCCGTCAAAGGGGTCTACGTGCCCAGCAGGGGGGTCTACGTGCCCGGCAGGGGGTCTACGTGCCCGGCAGGGGGTCTACGTGCCCGGCAGGGGGGTCTACGTGCCCGGCAGGGGGGTCTACGTGCCCGGCAGGGGGGGTCTACGTGCCCGGCAGGGGGGTCTACCTTCCCCGGCAGGGGGTCTAGAGGGTAGATCTTGTGGGGGAAAGGGTTAATCTCTTATTACTGTCTAAAAGCTACTTTTAATAATTCTGATATTAAAAGTGAATATAATAAAACGAACGCAATAAAATCTGGAAGCGGATTGGTTTCTATGCAGAGCGGCACCAAATTTTGCACTCTCCACTTTTAGTAAATAAACCCCCATGTGTGCAGCGAGGGGGCCTGTGTGCCCAGCAAAGGGGGCCTGTGTGCCCAGCAAAGGGGGGCCTGTGTGCCCAGCAAAGGGGGGCCTGTGTGCCCAGCAAAGGGGGCCTGTGTGCCCAGCAAAGGGGGCCTGTGTGCCCAGCAAAGGGGGCCTGTGAGTCCAGCAAAGGGGGGCCTGTGTGCCCAGAAAAGGGGGCCTGTGTGCCCAGAAAAGGGGGCCTGTGTGCCCAGAAAAGGGGGCCTGTGTGCCCAGAAAAGGGGCCCTGTGTGCCCAGAAAAGGGGCCCTGTGTGCCCAGAAAAGGGGCCCTGTGTGTCCAGCGAGGGGCCCTGTGTGTCCAGCGAGGGGCCCTGTGTGTCCAGCGAGGGGCCCTGTGTGTCCAGCGAGGGGGCCCTGTGTGTCCAGCGAGGGGCCCTGTGTGTCCAGCGAGGGGCCCTGTGTGTCCAGCGAGGGGCCCTGTGTGCTCAGCGAGGGGGCCTGTGTGCTCAGCGAGGGGGCCTGTGTGCTCAGCGAGGGGGCCTGTGTGCTCAGCGAGGGGGCCTGTGTGCTCAGCGAGGGGGCCTGTGTGCTCAGCGAGGGGGCCTGTGTGCTCAGCGAGGGGGCCTTGGGCCTGTGTGCTCAGCGAGGGGGCCTGTGTGCTCAGCGAGGGGGCCTGTGTGTCCAGCGAGGGGCCCTGTGTGCCTAGCAAGGGGGCCTGTGTGCCCAGCAAGGGGGCCTGTGTGCCCAGCAAGGGGGCCTGTGTGCCCAGCAAGGGGGCCTGTGTGCCTAGCAAGGGGGCCTGTGTGCCTAGCAAGGGGGCCTGTGTGCCTAGCAAGGGGGCCTGTGTGTCCACCAGGTAGTCACAGAATTAGTAAGTCACATAGTTCCCCCCACCCCAGAAAAGAGATGGTCCTTACCTGCACCATGGCTTGCGTGGTCTGAGGATAGGGGGCCGGCATCCCATACATGGCCGAGCAGGGCTGTCCTGGGTAGTAGATTGCAGGCTGTGCAGGGGGGTGGTGGGTACTGAGGCTGAGCTTGATGCTGCTGAACGGGCACCGCCGACTGTTTGGGGTCCCAGGCGCCATAGGTCTGAGTTGGCACAGCGCTGGGGGCCGGTACTGGCATTACATTCACATTGGGGTCCTGTGGGACCATAGGCTCGGGCTGCGTGGCGTACTGCTGGGTGGGGGACGTCCATAGGGGCTGCTACATGTTGTACCACTGGGACCGGCTGCGGAGTCATCATGGCCGGGTTGACCATACCTTGAGAGGGGTCATAGCTGTTGGGAGAATTGACAGTATCCAGGGGCGGAGTGGGAAGCAGAACCTTCCCTACGTTGGGATTGGTGGGGTCCATGAAGGACTGCATGGGGTAACCTTGAGGGTAGGTCATGTAAGGCGGGGGCAGCTGGGTGCCGTACGGCAAAGACTCATAAGAGATGGGAGAAGCCATGCCAATGTTCTGCATCTGCTGCTGCTGCTTCTGAGCCTCGCGCTGGGCCACTTCTTGTTCGAACAGCTTCCTGCGCTCCTCCGTGGACAGCTTATTCCGGTCCTGAAGGCGACTCTTCTTCTTGGAGGTGGCGGGAGTGTCATACCTGCTGAAAGAAAATATGGAGGTCACGACCTGTCTAGAGTGCAGGAGGTCATGGAGTGGGCATCGTGAGTGCAGGAGGTCACGGAGTGGTCATCGTGAGTGCAGGAGGTCAGGGAGTGGTCATCGTGAGTGCAGGAGGTCAGGGAGTGGTCATCGTGAGTGCAGGAGGTCAGGGAGTGATCATCGTGAGTGCAGGAGGTCACAGAGTGGTCATTGTGAGTGCAGGAGGAAACGGAGTGGTCATCGTGAGTGCAGGAGGTCAGGGAGTGGTCATCGTGAGTGCAGGAGGTCACAGAGTGGTCATCGTGAGTGCAGGAGGTCACAGAGTGGTCATCGTGAGTGCAGGAGGTCACAGAGTGGTCATTGTGAGTAATGGAGGTCACGAGTGGTCACGGAGTGGTCATTGTGAGTGCAGGAGGTCACGGGAGTGGTCATTGTGAGTGCAGGAGGTCACGGAGTGGTCATTGTGAGTAATGGAGGTCACGAGTGGTCACAGAGTGGTCATTGTGAGTGCAGGAGGTCACGGAGTGGTCATTGTGAGTGCAGGAGGTCACGGAGTGGTCATTGTGAGTGCAGGAGGTCACGGAGTGGTCATTGTGAGTACAGGAGGTCACGAGTGGTCACGGAGTGGTCGTCGTGAGCGCAGGAGGTCACGGAGTGGTCGTCGTGAGCGCAGGAGGTCACGGAGTGGTCGTCGTGAGCGCAGGAGGTCACGGAGTGGTCGTCGTGAGCGCAGGAGGTCACGGAGTGGTCGTCGTGAGCGCAGGAGGTCACGGAGTGGTCGTCGTGAGCGCAGGAGGTCACGGAGTGGTCGTCGTGAGCGCAGGAGGTCACGGAGTGGTCGTCGTGAGCGCAGGAGGTCACGGAGTGGTCGTCGTGAGCGCAGGAGGTCACGGAGTGGTCGTCGTGAGCGCAGGAGGTCACGGAGTGGTCGTCGTGAGCGCAGGAGGTCACGGAGTGGTCGTCGTGAGCGCAGGAGGTCACGGAGTGGTCGTCGTGAGCGCAGGAGGTCACGGAGTGGTCGTCGTGAGCGCAGGAGGTCACGGAGTGGTCGTCGTGAGCGCAGGAGGTCACGGAGTGGTCGTCGTGAGCGCAGGAGGTCACGGAGTGGTCGTCGTGAGCGCAGGAGGTCACGGAGTGGTCGTCGTGAGCGCAGGAGGTCACGGAGTGGTCGTCGTGAGCGCAGGAGGTCACGGAGTGGTCGTCGTGAGCGCAGGAGGTCACGGAGTGGTCGTCGTGAGCGCAGGAGGTCACGGAGTGGTCGTCGTGAGCGCAGGAGGTCACGGAGTGGTCGTCGTGAGCGCAGGAGGTCACGGAGTGGTCGTCGTGAGCGCAGGAGGTCACGGAGTGGTCGTCGTGAGCGCAGGAGGTCACGGAGTGGTCGTCGTGAGCGCAGGAGGTCACGGAGTGGTCGTCGTGAGCGCAGGAGGTCACGGAGTGGTCGTCGTGAGCGCAGGAGGTCATCAGGAGTGCAGGAGGTCACGGAGTGATCATCGGGAGTGCAGGAGGTCACGGAGTGGTCATCGTGAGCGCAGGAGGTCATCAGGAGTGCAGGAGGTCACGGAGTAGTCATCGTGAGCGCAGGAGGTCATCAGGAGTGCAGGAGGTCACGGAGTGGTCATCATGAGCGCAGGAGGTCACGGAGTGGTCATCGGGACTGCAGGAGGTCATGGAGTGAACATCGGGAGTGCAGGAGGTCACGGGGGGTGGTCATCGTGAGTGCAGGAAGTAACGGAGTGATGCAGGAGGAACACCACTTCCGATGTGCACGAAGGTTCATATTTAGCCTGGACATGGTAACATGTCAGCCCATGCATGAATCGAAACGTGCCCGGTCCACGTATGGCCGCCTCATTCATGCGTTCGTCTAGCGACGGCTGAGGCCATCTTCACGCAGGACTCCCACGAGCGGTTAGAGCGGCGTCCATCCTCACATTACACCCACATGACTGGAGACATCTGAGGACACCGCTCCCCCTTTCATACCGGTGAGGTGAATATTGAGCGCCATCACGCAACATACATACAAACTACGCATGAAGGTAAAGATGAAACCTTCCGTGTGCTTCTCCCCCCCCCCAGGAACCCCCTCTAATACTTATCCGAGCCCGATCCAGCACTGTGCACAGGAGCCTTGGCTGTCCTGGGTCTGTCTCTCCCTCATTGGCTGGGACAGCACCGAGAGCCATTGGCTCCCACTGCTATCAATCACAGCCAGTCAGCCAATGCAGAGAGTGAGAATGGGAGGGTGGGACCAAGCCACGTCTCTAGGTGTCTTATGGACCCATACAGCGGGGCTCGGGAGCAATCACGCACCAATGCCCCCATAGCAAACGGCTTGCTATTGGGTGGACTGCTCAAGAGGAACGAGCCAGGAGTGCTGGCGGGGGACTCGAGAAGAAGAGGATCAGGACTGCTCTGTGCAAAAACCGTTACACAGATCACATATTTGGTATTTAAAAAAAAAAAAAGGAATCTTTAATATCACTTCAATGCTTTGGTTTAATCCAAACATTTTTCTTAACAAACAAAAAAACAAAAAAACAAAAAGAAAAAAGAAGGAACCTTTAATATCACTTCAATGCCTAGGTTTAATCAAAAAAAAAAAAAAAAAAAAAAAAAATCAGCACATGGGACAGTACATACAATCATTGCAAAGTGTCCTTTGTGCTGATGGCACCCCAAAGGACCTATCACTTGTACATGTCAAGGGTGCCGACTACGCCTGACCCCCTTCCTCCTCCATTCACCGAAACAGTACCATAACTTCCGTGAATGAAAAAAAGTGCCTTTCTGAATGGAGGAGGAAGCGGTCCTTTCATTCATCAGCTCATCCTCCATTCACTGGTGAAGCTCAAGCACGAACCAATATGAATTAAGGAGCGGGGGTTGGGAGGAAAGGGAGGGTTGTCACTCGACGACTACATAGCACATGTCTCGTATTAGCTCCCTTGGACCAGAAGATTACCGCTGCAGGGGTCCCCCACCCCTGCAGCCGTAATCTTTTGGTCCGCGGGAGTCAGAGGACTGAAAATTTCAACCCAATCCGCAGCCAGCAGCACGAGACATACTTAGCATTGATGGTAAGAATTATTCCTTGCGCTGATTTTCCTTTTTGAAATGGTTTTGATTAAACTTAAGCTTCAACAATGAACTTTTTCTTGGTCTGCGAACTAAACTACGGACAGCAAAAGCACAGTGTAGCCAGCTCCTATGCCTTGGATCGGGGGGGGGGGGGGGGGGTTCCTGTCAGCCCAGGGGGTCATGGATCTGTCCCTGAGGATGCGTCATCATGCAGCCTGGCCTCACGGTACGCCTCGTCTGAGCATGCTCACAATGTGACCATTGATTAGTCCAGGAGAAAGGACAGCCCACTAGGATCAGAGCATGCTTCGCATTCATTGTGAAGATGCAAAGTGTTCCCTGAATGGCGGCCATGCTGAGCGAGCAACCTCCTGCGTTGACAATGCAGCAGGACCTGGATGCCATTGGAGATCACTGTAGTAGCGGCACCAACTACAGGCGTACCTCGGTTTACAAATGTAATGACGTTTCGGATTGCGAATAATTCATAAACCGAAATGCGGTCTCCCATAGGAATGCGTTGAAAACCAATTAATCCGTTTCGGAGGTCAGAAAAAAAGTTAAAAAAAAAAAAAAAAAAAAAAATAGTCGCTGTTATTATACGTCAGTGGCAGTTTTTAAATGTAATTACCGGCTTTTTTTTTTTTTTTTTCTTCACTATAGCTCAGAGAATCAGCTGTCACTTTCCCCCCCAGCTAAAAGAAACAAAGTTTCCTTTTAGTTTGTTTCCTGAGATAAAAGAAACAATGTTTCCTTTTAGTTTCTTAAAAGAAACGGTTTCCTTTAGCTCCAGGGAAAGTGACAGCTGATTCAGTGAGCTACAGCAAAGAACAAAAATAGCCGGCACCGACATACACTTCGTAGTGCGAAAAAAATGTTGTAAACCGACGACTACAAAAAGGTTCAGATAAAGAGAGGGGCGGAGTTTTAGGTTCAGGTCAGAGCAGGGCAGAGTTTTAGGTTCAGGTCAGAGCAGGGCGGAGTTTTAGGTTCAGGTCAGAGCAGGGCGGAGTTTTAGGTTCAGGTCAGAGCAGGGCAGAGTTTTAGGTTCAGGTCAGAGCAGGGCAGAGTTTTAGGTTCAGGTCAGAGCAGGGCGGAGTTTTAGGTTCAGGTCAGAGCAGGGCAGAGTTTTAGGTTCAGGTCAGAGCAGGGCAGAGTTTTAGGTTCAGGTCAGAGCAGGGCGGAGTTTTAGGTTCAGGTCAGAGCAGGGAGGAGTTTTAGGTTCAGGTCAGAGCAGGGCAGAGTTTTAGGTTCAGGTCAGAGCAGGGCGGAGTTTTAGGTTCAGGTCAGAGCAGGGCGGAGTTTTAGGTTCAGGTCAGAGCGGGGCGGAGTTTTAGGTTCAGGTCAGAGCGGGGCGGAGTTTTAGGTTCAGGTCAGAGCAGGGCGGAGTTTTAGGTTCAGGTCAGAGCGGGGCGGAGTTTTAGGTTCAGGTCAGAGCGGGGCAGAGTTTTAGGTTCAGGTCAGAGCAGGGCGGAGTTTTAGGTTCAGGTCAGAGCGGGGCGGAGTTTTAGGTTCAGGTCAGAGCGGGGCGGAGTTTTAGGTTCAGGTCAGAGCAGGGCGGAGTTTTAGGTTCAGGTCAGAGCAGGGCAGAGTTTTAGGTTCAGGTCAGAGCGGGGCGGAGTTTTTAGGTTCAGGTCAGAGCGGGGCGGAGTTTTAGGTTCAGGTCAGAGCAGGGCGGAGTTTTAGGTTCAGGTCAGAGCGGGGGCGGGCGGAGTTTTAGGTTCAGGTCAGAGCGGGGCGGAGTTTTTGTTCCAGCTTTAAAAAGATGCGCAGTCTCCTTACCTGTCCTCGCCCCTTTTTGCACTGCGCTCATAGAAGGAGGGAGGAGACGGCGACTGCTTGCGCTTCCTTTGGCTCTGGCGCTCGGAGTCTCGCTCCCGGGTCTGGCTCTTCGTGTTCGGTGTCTGGTAGTTTCCTCCGGAGGACTCTCTGTGTCGGTCATCTGTACAACATGGAAGACAAGAAAAGCGCAAGGGTTCGCTTACACTCGCTTCAAAACGTGGCATTGGCGATGCCTTTTTAAAGCGCTCTGAATGCCAATCAAACTTCCTGTCTACACTAAATAAAAGGGTCCCCTTACAGTCCTGTTCACACGTTGCGTTTGCTTCGCTTCACACCCCATGTCCCTGTCGCTTCACACCCCATGTCCCTGTCGCTTCACACCCCATGTCCCTGTCGCTTCACACCCCATGTCCCTGTCGCTTCACACCCCATGTCCCTGTCGCTTCACACCCCATGTCCCTGTCGCTTCACACCCCATGTCCCTGTCGCTTCACACCCCATGTCCCTGTCGCTTCACACCCCATGTCCCTGTCGCTTCACACCCCATGTCCCTGTCGCTTCACACCCCATGTCCCTGTCGCTTCACACCCCATGTCCCTGTCGCTTCATACCCCATGTCCCTGTCGCTTCACACCCCATGTCCCTGTCGCTTCATACCCCATGCCCCTGTCGCTTCATACCCCATGCCCCTGTCGCTTCATACCCCTTGTCCCTGTCGCTTCACACCCCATGTCCCTGTCGCTTCATATCCCATGTCCCTGTCTTGGTGCTTCAAAGCGTCTCCAAAGCCTCCATAGAGGTCTATGACAACGCTCGCTAACAGCAGCTGCAGCTTTTGGTGGCTTTTATTCAGCTTTAGCTTCGCTTTGCTTTGGAGGTATTGCAGGTATGAGATATCCCAGGATGCACTGGGAAACCAACAAGGAAACCAGAAAGACATCAGCAGTCATTTCCGGTTCCTGTGTATATATTCTGGGAGTGTCTGGTGCAGACATCACATCTGGGGTGCAGACATCCCATCTGGGGTGCAGCGAGAAGCAGCAGGAAGGCGAGCGGGGTCCGGATTGGAGCAACTAGCAGACGGCGCGCTTCATTAGAATGCTATAGTGGAAGGTGAGCGGGGACCGGTGACAAGAGGACTGAGTGGCAGAGGATCAGCAGAGCTGGGGGACCAGAGCAGGAGAAACTAGCAATATCACATGTGGTGCGCAGCATGGGAGCTATATAGAGCAAGGTGAGTGGAAAACAAAGCGAGAGGAGGATTAGCAAACCAGGGGATCAACAGAGCTGAAGGCTACTACTGAGCGGGGGATAAGCAGAGCTGGGGGCTCTACTGAGCGGGGGATAAGCAGAGCTGGGGGTACTACTGAGTGGGGCGTTAGCGGAGCTGGGGGTTACTACTGAGTGGGGGATCAGCAGAGCTGGGGGTACTACTGAGCGGGGGAACAACAGAGCTGGGGGTTACTACTGAGCGAGGGAACAACAGAGCTGGGGGTTACTACTGAGCGAGGGAACAACAGAGCTGGGGGTTACTACTGAACGGGGGGGATCAACAGAGCTGGGGGTTACTACTGAACGGGGGGATCAACAGAGCTGGGGGTTACTACTGAGCGAGGGAACAACAGAGCTGGGGGTTACTACTGAACGGGGGATAGGCAGAGCTGGGGGTTACTACTGAACGGGGGATCAGCAGAGCTGGGGGTTACTGATGAGCAGGGGATCAACAGAGCTGGGGGCTACTACTGAGCAGGGGGATCAACAGAGCTGGGGGCTACTACTGAGCTGGGGCTGAACAGAGTTAGGGGTACTACTGAGCGGGGGGATCAACAGAGTTGGGAGATGCTATTGAGCACGGCTGAGTAGAGTTAGGGGTACTACTGAGCTGGGGGGGGGCTGAGCAGAGTTAGGGGTACTACTGAGAGGAAGATCAACAGAGCTGGGGGGGTTACTACTGAGTGGGGCGTCAGCGGAGCTGGGGGTTACTACTGAGTGGGGCATCAGCAAAGCTGATGGTACTACTGAGTGGGACGTCAGCAGAGCTGGGGGTACTGCTGAGTGGGACATCAGCAGAGCTGGGGGTACTACTGAGTGGGACATCAGCAGAGCTGGGGGGGTACTGCTGAGTGGGACATCAGCAGAGCTGGGGGTAATACTGAGTGGGGCATCAGCAGAGCTGGGGGTTACTACTGAGCGGGGGATCAGCATTTAAAGTTGGGGGATAAGCAGAGCTGGGGGGTACTTCTGAGCAAGGAATCTGCTGAACGAGCGTACCAATGAGCTGGGGCTCTGCTGAGAGCCCCTCAAAAACAATTAAAATATGACCACACGGGGCATTTGTCAAGCTTGATTAAAGCTTTAAAAAGCATCACCGAAGCATCACAAACACATCGACAAATCATGCTGCAGCCGCAGGCGCTTTAATGTGCGTTAAAGTCGAAGAAAGCGAACATGAGCCCTAAGAGCAGATACAGTGAATGACAAGAGCTGGTGTACATGAGAGCATATCGCCCCCTACTGGGGGATACCAAACACGGAATAGAATTCCTTTTCTTTCTTCTTCACCTATGTAATATGTATGATAAAGAGAAACTCCTCCCCCCGAAAAACTCCTCCCCCGAAAAACTCCTCCCCCCCGCCTTGAATTTCTCACTGCGAGGTTTAGATCGTTTTCTATTTTTGTTAATATTAATAAAGGCAGCGCAGTATGACGTCCTGATGATGTCACAGACTACAATTCGGCCCATTACCCCCCCCCCCCCCCCCCCCCCCCCCCCCCCCCCCCCCCCCCCCCCCCCCCCCCCCCCCCCCCCCCCCCATCCGTTTCGGAATATTCTAGCTGACAGCAGTGTTTCCATCATATGACATGCGTGATACATGCGTGATACATACGGTGCTCCTTCTCCGCCGGCGTCTTCTTTGGGATCCGATAGACTTCCTGCAGGCAGAGAGAATACAGATTCAGTCAGTGAACACCCGCAGGCACAGGGAGGTGCTAAAGTCTACACCAGCCAATCAATCCTCTGTCTGGACCAGTCAACCGACTTGGTGTAGGGGCCTCACATCACCAAAGGGCCACACATAGCATTCAGTTAGTGAAATGCTACAGATAGATGCAGACACATTACGGGAGACGGTCAGAGACTGCAGACATGATACAGGAGACGGTCAGAGAGGACTGCGGACACAGTACAGGAGACGGTCAGAGACTGCGGACACAGTACAGGAGACGGTCAGAGACTGCAGACATAGTACAGGAGACGGTCAGAGACTGCAGACATAGTACAGGAGACGGTCAGAGACTGCAGACACAGTACAGGAGACGGTCAGAGACTGCAGACATAGTACAGGAGACGGTCAGAGACTGCAGACATAGTACAGGAGACGGTCAGAGACTGCAGACATGATACAGGAGATGGTCAGAGACTGCGGACACAGTACAGGAGAAGGTCAGAGACTGCAGACATACTATGGAGATGGTCAGAGACTGCAGACATACTACAGGAGATGGTCAGAGACTGCAGACATAGTACAGGAGATGGTCAGAGACTGCAGACATAGTACAGGAGATGGTCAGAGACTGCAGACATACTACAGGAGATGGTCAGGGGACTGCAGACATAGTACAGGAGACGGTCAGAGACTGCAGACAAGGTACAGGAGATGGTCAGAGACTGCAGACATAGTACAGGAGACGGTCAGAGATTGCAGACATACTACAGGAGATGGTCAGAGACTGCAGACACAGTACAGGAGACGGTCAGAGACTGCAGACACAGTACAGGAGACGGTCAGAGACTGCAGACATAGTACAGGAGACGGTCAGAGACTGCAGACAAGGTACAGGAGACGGTCAGAGACTGCAGACACAGTACAGGAGACGGTCAGAGACTGCAGACATAGTACAGGAGACGGTCAGAGACTGCAGACACAGTACAGGAGACGGTCAGAGACTGCAGACACAGTACAGGAGACGGTCAGAGACTGCAGACATAGTACAGGAGACGGTCAGAGACTGCAGACAAGGTACAGGAGATGGTCAGAGACTGCAGACATAGTACAGGAGATGGTCAGAGACTGCAGACACAGTACAGGAGATGACCAGAGACTGCAGACACAGTACAGGAGATGACCAGAGACTGCAGACACAGTACAGGAGATGGTCAGAGACTGCGGACACAGTACAGGGGATGGTCAGAGACTGCAGACATACTACAGGAGACGGTCAGAGACTGCAGACATACTACAGGAGACGGTCAGAGACTGCAGACACAGTACAGGAGATGGTCAGAGACTGCAGACCTACTACAGGACACATTATTGTATCTATAGAGGAGCAGCCTCATCACTCTAGGACAGAATGTGCTAGAACTAAAGGACAGTTATCACTGCGGACTACAGAACACCTCTCCCATCGTGTTATGGGGATGAGGAAAGGCGGAGGATGTAGTCCTCAGCGATAATCTGGGAAGGTGATCAGCTCGCTGGATTTCTTGTGGAAACAACAAGTATTTATTTGCACTTACTGAAAAGATTTAAAGGGTAACTCCACTTTTGCTTAGAAAAAATAACCCCTCCCCCTCTGGGTGATCGATGCACATTGCAGGGATTTTAACAAACTTTGTTGCAGATTCCTACCTTTTGTTATGCTGAAGAAATATCTGTTTGTTTCTCTGTGTCCATGTGCAGAGTGAATGGGAGTGACTATATAATCATCAATCAGCAGCAGCACCTGCAGGGCTCTAATGAGGAAAGTGGCAGGGTCTGCATCCCTTTAGACGTGATTTCCCTTTGGCAGTATCTCACCCCCCAAAAAAAAAAAAAAAAAAAAATATGACACTTTTGTTGCAGGGGATGCCCAAAAAATCTGAGCCAATCACACAAGCAGGAAATGACATTTCTGGGCAGAGTTCTGTATACAGAACGCTTCCAGGTCGCCGTATTGCATTTTACAGAGAATGACAGCGGCTGCAGAGTGAAAAGGAAAGGGAATTTGCAGTATGACTTGTGTTGCAATTGTATGAGCTATATTATTTTTTCATTATTATTTTGTAATTCGTTTCCCCCCACAAATATGGAGTTACCCTTTAAATTTTACATACATACATTTTTTGGTGGGTGCAGTCAGCGGGAGCGCGTGTAAATCCGACAACCAGACTGCTGCCTGTCAGGTGGAAGCATTCAGGTGGCCGCGCCAATGCCTGATAACTTCCATACACCCCTGATAATGGGAAAAGGCCCCGCACGCGCTTGCCATCTGGCCCGGCGCAGGCATCATCCCAGTATAACCCACTTCAACCTAAGGACGTCATATGACGTCATATGGGTGGGAAGAGGTTACAGCGCTCTGAATGCCAATCAAAGCCCCGGTCTCTAAATAGAATGGAAAGCTTACAGTCCTGTTCACATGTGTTTGCTTTGCTTCAAAAATGACACCCCATGTCCCTGTCTTGGTACTTGAAAGCATCTCCAAAGCCTCCATAGAAGTCTATGACAAAGTTCGCCAACAGCCCCTGCAGCTTTTGGGTGGCTGTAGATGAGGCTGTTTAGCTGCACTTTGTTTTGGACGTATTGCAGGTATGAGATATCCCAGGATGCACTGGGTGACCACAAGTGGACTGAAAATCAGCAGTCACTTCCAGTTCATGTTTGGAAGTGTCTGGTGCAGATGTCACATCTGGTGTGCAGCGTGGAGCAGGGTTACTACTGAGCGGAGAACCAGCAGAGCTGGGGGTTACTTCTGAGCATGGGATCAGCAGAGCTGGGGGTTACTACTGAGCAGGGGATCAGCAGAGCTGGGGGTTACTACTGAGCAGGGGATCAGCAGAGCTGGGGGTTACTACTGAGTGAGGGATCAGCAGAGCTGGGGGTTACTACTGAGCGGGGGATCAGCAGAGCTGGGGTTTACTACTGAGCAGAGAATGAGCAGAGCTGGGGGTTATAACTGAGTGGGGGATCAGCAGAGCTAGGGTTACTACTGAGCGGGGGATCAGCAGAGCTTAGGGTTATTACTAAGCGAGGGATCAGCAGAGCTGAGGGTTACTACTGAGCAAGGGATCAGCAGAGCTGGGGTTTACTACTGAGCGGGGTATCAGCAGAGCTGGGGGTACTATTGAGTGGAAGATCAGCAGAGCTGGGGGTTTACTACTGAGTGGAGGATCAGCAGAGCTGGAGGCTACTACTGAGCGGGAGATCAGCAAAGCTGGGGTTACTACTGAGCAGGGGATCAGCAGAGCTGGGGGTTACTACTGAGAAGGGGATCAGCAGAGCTGGGGGTTACTACTGAGAAGGGGATCAGCAGAACTGCGGGTTACTACTGAGCAGGGAATCAGCAGAGCTGGGGGTTACTACTGAGCGGGGGATCAGCAGAGCTGGGGGTACTACTGAGCGGGGGATCAGCAGAGCTGGGGGTACTACTGAGTGGAAGATCAGCAGAGCTGGGGGCTACTACTGAGCAGGGGATCAGCAGAGCTGGGGGTACTACTGAGCGCAGGATCAGCAGAGCTGGGGGTTACTACTGAGTGGGGGATCAGCAGAGCTGGGGGTAATACTGAGTGGGGCATCAGCAGAGCTTAGGGTTATTACTGGGTGGGGGATCAGCTGAATGAGGGTACCAGTGAGGTGGGAATGTGCTTAACAGGGGTACTAATAAGCCGAGGATCTGCTTAGCTGGGGGGTCTACTGGACCCCTTTAAAACAAACAGAAAATCAACACACAGAGGGCTTCAAATCCAGAGATTTCCCTGCAGGTCCTGATAACCAGCATCATTTAGCAAATTTCCTCCAGATCACCCTGGACCCTCCCCCCAGACTGTGATTGGACAGTGAAAGGAGTAGCAGCACATCAAAGAGCACATCTCTCCATCACTATGCCCTCTCCACCCAACAGCGTGCTTCGTCCGCACACAGGGGTGAACTGACAACTCATGGGGGCCCCCGGGCAATAGGGGATCATGGGGCCCCTGTGTCCTTGCCCAAACTCAAAAAAGCCTATGAAAAAGGAACCAGGGGAATCTCATGGGGCCCCCTACTGACCACGGGTCCTCGGGCACTGCCCGAGTTTCCAAATGGTCAGTCCGCCCCTGTCCGCACATTAACCAATTAGCTCCTTATACTACTTCTTCCTTCTACATGCCAGGCTTGCTATACAAAGGCTGACGGAGTCATTCACAACTGCCCAGAGTTCAGCTTTTGACCAATGGCCACCATGAAGAAGGTGAGGAGGTCCTGAAGAGCTTACCATCTAATCAGTGCTCCTCCTTACCTTCAAATCCTTCCATCCCTCCAGGAGTTTGGAGGCCAGCTCACTCATGTCAATCATCTTATCCGGCTGTTCCTGGCTCCTCTCGCTCTCCACATCGGAGATGCCCTCTTCCTCGTCCTGAGACGGGGTCTCCACCGCAGGTGCCTCTTCTACCTTCAGCCCACCGGGGTCCTTGGGCTCCGTTTCGGAGACTTCCATACCAGCCGAAGCTTCTTTGTTCCCGTCTGCCGCTGGGTCCTCCTCAGATTTGGGGACAGAGGCTGGCTGCTCTTCGGTTGGCGTTGGAGGCTCCTCAACTTTGACCTCCTCCTTCATTTTCTCCCCTTCTTTCTGTTCCTCGGAGGCGGGGGCCTCTTGTTTTACGGACACGTCCTTTACTTCCACCTCGCTGGCGGCGTCGGACGCCGCGCTGTCCATGCTGTTTTCGCTGACGATTTTCAGCCGGCGCAGAATCAGCTTCTTGGGGGTCTCGCCCTCCATCTCCACGTTCAGCTGGCTTGGCGGCGGGGTCAGGCGTGTTAGCCGGGGTGTTGAGCGGGGTGTGCGCCCGCGACGTGTTCTCGCTGGAGTAGCCGTCGCCTTCGCTCAGCGCCGGAATGGCCATTTTGGTCTGAGACCACCTCTGTATGATGGGGAGGATCTTACTCTCTTCCAGCATGTTCTTGTTGGGGATGGGGAGGAGCTCCAACGTTCTGATGATCTAATCAGGAGGGCAAAAACAACAAAGATTATTCACTAGAAACGGAATATTCCAGCAAAAATCAGACGCATTGGGCGCAAATCTGACGGACTTTCTAAGACGGGTCCACCTGCCGCACTGCGCAGCCAGGCTGGTGACATACAGCACAGCCAAAGACTTGCTGACCTTTCACCTGAGGCCACCAATCTAGAGGGTTTCACTCCAAGCCGGGCCGAATCGTAGGGTTCCCAACAATGATGGATTACTCTAGGCGAAACGCGTCGGGGGGGGGTTGTGTGTGCGCCTGGTCCTGCAGCCTCCTGGGATACTAGTGGTGCTCCGAAATAAAAATTCAGGAGGGATTTGGGCAAAAATCCAAAATGGAGAGTTTTGTTTTTTAAAAGAGTGTGAGTGTGTGTATGTATATATATATATAGCGCGCGCGCGTGCGTTGGGCGGCACAGTGGCTTAGTGGTTAGCACGTCTGCCTTGCAGTAAATGGGTCATGGGTTCGATTCCCGACCATGGCGCCTCCTGCCTGGAGTTTGCATGTTCTCCCTGTGCCTGTGTGGGTTTCCTCCGGGTACTCCGGTTTCACTCCAAAGACATGCTGGTAGGTGAATTGGCTCCTGTCTAAATTGGCCCCAGTATGTGTATGTATGAGTGTGAGTTAGGGACCTTAGATTGTACGCTCCTCGGGGGCGGGGACTGATGTGAATGTACAATATATATGTAAAGCGCTGCATAGATTGACAGCACTATAGAGGTACCTGACATAAACAAATATATATATATATATACGCCACTGCCCTGTGTTGTCACTGTCAGCTCTAGTGGGGGCGGGGAAAGCACGTGATTGGTTGCTAGGACATCGGTGGTCCCAACATCCAATCAGTTGCTTGCCCCGCCCCCACTATTCACAGGAGAAGGAGGACGGCAAGGACAGGACTACTTCCAGCTCGTGTAGCTGCCTGGAGGAATGAATGGACACAGAGGTAAGGGGGGTTGGGGGGGATCCTGATGTAAGGGCGGGGGGAACTTTGGGGACCAAATTAAAGAGAATGGTCTCTACGAACCCTGATGTAAGGTGGGGGGCTCTGAAAACCATGATGTATAGGGGGACCCTGATGTATTTGGACTTTTGGGATCCTGATGTAAGGGAAGAGGGGAACTCTGGGGACCCTTATTTAAGGAGGGGGATCTGGGTCTCTGGGGGACCCTGATGTATGGGGAGGGCCTATGGGTGGGGGAACTCTGGAGACCATGATATAAAGGTGGACCCTGATGTAAGTGGTAGGGACTCTGGGGACCCTGATGTAAGTGGTAGGGACTCTGGGGACCCTGATTTAAGAAGGTGGGCTCTGGGGGACCATGTTGTAAAGGGAGGGCCTATGGGGACCCTGATGTAAGGTGGGGGGAGGGACTCTGGAGACCATGATGTAAAGGACTGACCCTGATGTATCGGGGGGGACTTTTGGGATCCTAATGTAAGGAGGGAGGACTCTGGGAAACCTAATTTAAGGAGGGGGCTCTGGGGGACCCTGATATAAGGGGATGGGCTATGGGGACTTCGATGCACATAAGGTGGAAGGACTCTGGAGACCATGATTTAAAGGGGGATCCTGATTTATTGGGGGGGGCTTTTTGGACCCTAATGTTGAGGGGGGACACCAGGGACCCTGATTTAAGGAGGGGGAACTTAGGGAAGGGGTTGTGGGGACCTCTCCTGTATCCTGTCCTCAGTCTTTATCTCCTGGGGGGGTGGAGCTCTAAAAAGAAGAGGTGGAGCCTAAAAACAAAATATATATATATATATATATTATATATATATTTATTTTTTTTTTTAGAACCACTTGAAGGTTTTACCCCCTTCAGGATCAGGACACTTTTTGCTATTCAGCACTGCGCTACCTTAACTGGTAATTGCGTGGTCATGCAACGCTGTATGCAAATGAGATTGTGATCTTTTTTTTTTTTTTCACACCAAGAGAGCTTTTTTTTTGTTTGTGTTTGATCGCCACTGTATTTGTTTATATGATATAAACCAAAAAAAGACTGAAAATTAAAACAAAAAAAAAAAAAATGTTTTTACTTTCTACTATAAGGCCCGGTTCACACTAATGAAACGCCGTCCAGATGCATTCCGGACGCATTTCCGCATGCGTGTTTTTGATGCTTTCCAGTGCGATTTTTATGCACTCCAGTTCATTTTTTTCCCCTTTTTCTGCAATTTAAATAGGGACATGTGCGTTTCAGTGTTCTTTTTTTCTGCATTCAAAACGTACAGAAAGTCGGTGATCTGGTTGTCGGGTGTCGTAGTTCACATCAGTGCTTGCAGTTCCGGGGCGTTCCGGTTGCAGAAAAAAAAAAAAAGGAAGAGAACAGACTGCATTTTTCCTGCACAGAACTGTACTGGAACGTGGTAAAACACATTAAAAAAAGCACCGGAACGCACATGTCCCTTATTTAAATTGAAGAAAAAGAGGGAAAAAATTTTCAGTTCCTTTTTTTCTGCATCCAAAACGCACAGAAAGTCGGTGATCTGGTTGTCGATTTCGTAGTTCACATCAGCGCTTGCAGTTCCAGTGCGTTCCGGTTACAGAAAAAAAAAAAAAAAGTAGAACAGGCTGTATTTTTCCTGCACAGAACTGTACTGGAACGCGGTAAAACACACCAAAAATGCACCAGAACGCACATGTGCCTATTTAAATTGAAGAATGAGGGAGGGAAAAAATGAACCAGAACGTGTTAAAAATGCACCGGAACGCACCAAAAACAAGCGTGCAGAAATACAAAACTGCGTTTCTATGGTGTGTGAAACTGCTGCGTGTGGAGAGATCGGCAAGTATAGGCAACGGCCGACAACAATGACAAGACGTTCACTGACCTCCAGCTGCAACTTGATGCTGTTGTTCGTGTTCCCCCCGGCTGTCACCGAGTTCAGCCATCCAGATCCACAGAAGAGACAGACCGTGACACTCCAAGAAGAGCTTCAGACAGGACTGGGACTGCGTGTTCTACAGGCAGAAAACCACGTTTCCATCACATGCACTGCATACACAGAAAACAGGTGCAAAAGACACAGAAAGCAGCCAGAGCCACGTTACCTTGATGAGCTTCAGACAGGTGAGCTTCTGCTCCAGGGTCTCGATTCGGACCATTAACCGGGACAGGCTGAGGACCTGATTCTTGTCAGACAGACCTTCCCCGTTCTCCAGGAGAGCCTCCAACTCCCCGTCCACCTGCAACAATCCAACAACCAGAAGTCATGATGCAGAAGTCATGATGCAGAAGTCATGATGCAGAAGTCATGATGCAGAAGTCATGATGCAGAAGTCATGATGCAGAAGTCATGATGCAGAAGTCATGATGCTGCGGCTGGCAATGGGAACATGAAGAAAAGGACAAAGGTGAGTGAATGTAATCACTTGACCTCCGGGATGATAGTGATTACAGGCAATCTAACGTCTGACCGACTAAATGACACGGACATCACCAGTGATCAGAGCAAACACAGTCACCGTACTAATGGCCCTTGCTGGGAAGGGGTCAACATTTTGGAGGCAACCCAAGGGGTCAAGCTGTGTGCCCAACAATGTTTACCGTGTGTTCCGTTTTACGAGGCAATGTGCCGGTTTTTACTCCCTGCTTTGCAAAATGGCCAAACGTTTCTGACATCACAGAAAATGGATGGGGACTTCCGTTCCTTCCACTCTTCCCAGGGAATGTGACCAATCCGGTGGCATCCTAACCGGGCTCCCTGATTGGACCGGAGAGTCTGGTAAAGGCGGCAGCGGTGGTGGTGGTGGGGCGGGACCTAAATACAGCCACTCGGATCACTTTTACTTTGAAGGGAACAATACCAGGATCATAGCTGTAGCTGCAACCATGGTCCTGGCAGGACCACTTCAACCCGTCCCGGAATAACCACTTCAACCCGTCCCGGAATAACCACTTCAACCCGTCCCGGAATAACCACTTCAACCCGTCCCGGAATAACCACTTCAACCCGTCCTGGAATAACCACTTCAACCCGTCCTGGAATGACCACTTCAACCCGTCCTGGAATGACCACTTCAACCCAAGGCCGTGTGTATGTAGATGGTCTACAGGTAGGAAGTGGTTTAAGTGTCAGTATAAAGCGTTCTCCGATTGGATGAGGTAGAGAGGCAGGGTGGTGACAACACACTTTCCTCCTCATCCAACCAAAGAACATTTTGCATTCATTCATAAGCATTCTATAAATGGCGCCCGTGCCAAGCGACCGATCTCCTGTGTTCACAATGCACCAAGACGGCCACTCGGCACGGGATCTGGAGGCGAGGGGAGATCCCCGGAGTAGCGGGGTCTGCTTCAGTGATTTCCAGCTTCTAGGGGCATCACCCAGGCATTGTGTATACATGCGATTGGTCCAAGCTGGACCACGGTACTATATAAACATACACAGTGGAGAAAAGAATGATTTGACACCCGCAGATTTTGTACGTTTGCCCACTTACGAAGAAATGGAGGGGCTACCATTTAAAATACACCTATGATAAAAAATGACAGAGACAGAATATCAACCAAAAATCCAGAAAAAAACACGATACAAATGTTCTAAAATGGAGTTGCAGTTCAGGGCGTGAAATTAGTATTTGATCCCCAACCAACCAGCAATGATTCTGGCTCCCACAGACTGACTGTGTGCTCATGTGCTCCACAGATCAGTCCTGTCCATTTAAGAAGGTTCTCCCAACGACAATTTGTGTATAACAGACACCTGACCACAGAATCTCTTTCTTGGGCACCACCATGGGTAAGACCAAAGAGCTGTCAAAGGACATCAGGGACAAGACTGTAGACCTGCACAAGGCTGGAATGGGCTAGAAGACCATCAGTGAGAAGCTCGGTGAGAAGAAGACAACTGTTGGAGCGATTATTTGTAAATGGAAGAAATACAAAATAACCATCAATCGTCGTCCTCGGTCTGAAGGCCAATGCAAAATTTGGTCTCATGGGGTTAAGGATGATCATGAGAAAAGTGACAACTACATGGGAGGAGCCTATGAATGATCTCAAGGAAGTTGGGAGACCACAGTCACCAAACAAACCATTGGTAACACAATACGCCTCCATGGACTGAAATCCTGCAGCTCCCGCAAGGTCCCCCTCCTCAAGAAGGCACAATGTCCAGGCCCGTCTGACGTTTGCCAATGAACATCTAAATGATTCAGAGAAGGATTGGGAGAGAGTGCTGTGATCAGATGAGACCAAAATTGGGCTCTTTGGCATTAACTCAACTCGCAGGAAGAAAAATGCTGACCACGACCCTAAGAACTCCATCCCTACAGTCATGCACGGAGGTGGAAACATTATGCTTTGGGGCGGTTTCTCTGCTAAAGGTACAGGCCGACTTTGCCGCATTGAAGGGCCAATGGACGGGGCCATGTATTGTAAAATCTTGGATGAGAACCTTCTTCCCAAAACACTGAAGATGGGTTGTGGATGGGTCTTTCAGCATGACAATGACCCAAAACATACCGCCGCCAAGGCAACAAATGAGCAATCATTCGCAAATGGAAGAAACACAAAACAAGTGTCAGTCTCCCTAGGTCTGGTGCACCATGCAAGATCTCACCTCGTGGGGTGTCAATGATCATGAGAACAGTGAGGAATCATCCCCGAACTACACGTGAGGATCTTGTCAATGATCTCCAGGCAGCTGGGACCACAGTCACCAAGAAAACAATTGGTAACACACTACGCCGACAAGGACTGAAATCCTGCAGTGCCCGCACGGTCCCTCTGCTCAAGAAAGCCCATGTCCAGGCCCGTCTGAAGTCTGCCAGAACATCTGAATGATGCAGAGGAGGACTGGTGGGAAGTGTTGTGGTCAGATGAGACCAAAATCCAGCTCTTTGGCATCAACTCAACTCGTTGTGTTTGGAGGAGGAGGAGGAAGGCTGCCTATGACCCCAAGAACACCATCCCAACTGTGAAACATGGTGGTGGAAACATTCTGCTTTGGGGGGGGTTTTCTGCTAAGAGGACAGGACAACTGCACCGCATCAAAGAGACGATGGACAGGGCAATGTACCCTCAAATCTTGGGTGAGAACCTTCTTCCCTCAGCCAGGGCATTGAAAATGGGTGGTGGATGGGTGTTCCAGCATGACAATGACCCAAAACACACGGCCAAGGCAACAAAGGAGCGGCTCAAGAAGAAGCACATTAAGGTCCTGGAGTGGCCTAGCCAGTCTCCAGAGCTTCATCCGATTGAAAATCTGTGGAGGGAGCTGAAAGTTCGAGTTGCCAAACGTCAGCCACCAAACCTTCATGACTTGGAGAGGATCTGCCAAGAGGAGTGGGCCAAAATCCCTCCTGAGATGTGTGCGAACCTGGGGGCCAACTCCAGGAAATGTCTGACTTCTGTGAATGCCAACAAGGGATTGGCCACCAAGTACTAAGTCAGGTTTTGCTCGGGGATCAAATCCTTATTCTACTCACCGAACTTCAACTCCATTTATAACATTTGTATTGTGTTTTTTTCTGGATTTCTGGTTGATATTCTGTCTCTATCATTTAAGCTACGCCTAGGATAAAATCGATAGACCCCTCATTTCTGTGTAAGTGGGCGAACGTACAACATCTGCCGGGGATCAAATCACGATCCCCCCCTTCCCGGTACCACACAACTGTAATTCATCTTCAAAAAGCCATTCTCTGGGCTCATTCACACTCGCTTCAACTTTAACACATATTAAAGCCCGTACCGCTTCTTTGATGGGTTTTTGATGCTTTGGAGATGCTTTTTTGAAGCTTGGAAAATGCCCCGTGTGTGCTGATTTTCTATTTGTTTTAAAAGGGACCCAGTAGAACCCCCAACTCAACAGATCCATAAGCTCTTTGGTACCCTCATTCAGCAGATCCCAAGCTTAGTAGTACCCTTGTTCAGCAGATCCCCAGCTCATTGGTACTCTCATTCAGCAGATCCCCAGCTCATTGGTACCCTCGTTCAGCAGATCCCAAGCTCATTGGTACCCTCGTTCAGCAGATCCCAAGCTTAGTAGTACCCTCGTTCAGCAGATCCCAAGCTCATTGGTACCCTAATTCAGGAGATCCCAAGCTTAGTAGTACCCTCGTTCAGCAGATCCCCAGCTCATTGGTACTCTCATTCAGCAGATCCCCAGCTCACTGGTACCCTCATTCAGCAGATCCCCAGCAATTTGGTACCCTAATTCAGCAGATCCCCAGCTCATTGGTACTCTCGTTCAGCAGATCCTAAGCTCTTTGGTACCCTCATTCAGCAGATCCCCAGCTCATTGGTACCCTCATTCAGGAGATCCCCAGCTCTTTGGTACCCTCATTCAGCAGATCCCCAGCTCATTGGTACCCTCATTCAGGAGATCCCCAGCTCTTTGGTACCCTCGTTCAGCAGATCCCCAGCTCATTGGTACTCTCGTTCAGCAGATCCCCAGATCAATGGTACCCTCATTCAGCAGATCCCCAGATCAATGGTACCCTCATTCAGCAGATTTCAAGCTTAGTAGTACCCTCGTTCGGCAGATCCCCAGCTGATTGGTACTCTCATTCAGCAGATCCCAAGCTCATTGGTACTCTCATTCAGCAGATCCCCAGCTCTTTGGTACCCTAATTCAGCAGATCCCAAGCTCATTGGTACTCTCATTCAGCAGATCCCCAGCTCATTGGTACTCTCATTCAGCAGATCCCCAGCTCTTTGGTACCCTAATTCAGCAGATTCCAAGCTCATTGGTACTTTCGTTCAGCAGATCCCCAGCTCAGTAGTAACCTCCAGCTCTGCTGATCCTCTTGGTTGCAGACGCTCCTTTCTCTCTGGTCCCCGCTCACCTCCCACGGTTTTGCTCCCACGTTGCGCACCACATGTGACGTTGCTCATTTCTCCTGCTCTGATCCCCCCGATACTCTACTGCTCAGTCCTCTGCATCCAGTCCCCGCTCACCTTCCCTATAGCTTTCCTATGTTGCACATCATGTACCGTCTGCTAGTTGCTCCGGACCCCGCTCACCTTCCTGCTGCTCCGCGCTGCACCCCAGATGTGACGTCTGCACCAGACACTCCCAGAATATACACACATGAACCAGAAGTGACTGCTGATGACGTCTTTCCGGTTTGCTTGTTGGTTTCCCAGTGCATCCTGGGATATCTCATACCTGCAATACCTCCAAAACAAAGCGAAGCTAACTCTGAATAAGTACCCATTCACATCTGAGCGTAGCATTTTTTGTGCATATCTTACTGTGATTTCGCGTGTTTTTAGCCATTTTTGAGCTTTGGCTTTTTTTTTGTTAGCCAATAAAGAAAAATATATTATTATCTGTTGCATCATTTGTTGCTAGGTTTTTCTGTTTTTTTTAGTTTTTCCATCAGATTTTAGTTTTATTACTATTCATTTATTATTATTTAGTTTAGGGTTAGAACTCGGGGTTAGGATTTTATTTATTATTTAATTATTATTTATTTATAGTATTTTATTATTTTATTTTTATTTGTTAGGGTGATAATAATAAATGAAACTAAACTAAATACACAAATAAAGATAATCATAAATACTATGTAATAATAAATAAATATTAACCCCTAACCTTAACCCCCCCTACACCTTAAAAAATATATTAACCACTTCCAGTCCCGACACTTTCCCCCCCTTCCAGTCCCCACACTTTCCCCCCCCTTCCAGTCCCGACACTTTCCCCCCTTTCCAGTCCCGACACTTTCCCCCCCTTCCAGTCCCGACACTTTCCCCCCCTTCCAGTCCGGACACTTTCCCCCCCCCTTCCAGTCCCGACACTTTCCCCCCCTTCCAGTCCCGACACTTCCCCCCCCCCCTTCCAGTCCCGACACTTTCCCCCCCTTCCAGTCCGGACACTTTCCCCCCCTTCCAGTCCGGACACTTTCCCCCCCCCTTCCAGTCCGGACACTTTCCCCCCCCTTCCAGTCCCGACACTTTCCCCCCCTTCCAGTCCCGACACTTTCCCCCCCTTCCAGTCCCGACACACTTTCCCCCCCTTCCAGTCCCGACACTTTCCCCCCCTTCCAGTCCCGACACTTTCACCCCCTTCCAGTCCCGACACTTTCACCCCCTTCCAGTCCCGACACTTTCACCCCCTTCCAGTCCCGACACTTTCACCCCCTTCCAGTCCAGGCCAATTTTCAGCTTTCAGCGCTATCACACTTTGAATGACAATTGCGCGGTCATGCAACACTGTACCCATATGAATTTTTTAGCATTTTTTTTTGAGACAGATAAAGCTTTATTTTGGTGGTATATATTCACCGCTGGGATTTTTTTTTATGTAAATGAAAAAGTCCAAAAATTTTGGAAAAAAAGTGTTTTTCTAACAACATTTTGCAAATAAATAATATTTCTTCATAAATCTCGGCCAAAATGTATTCGGTTATCTTTTTAGTAAAAAAAATAAATAGCCCAAATTAGTTTATAACCAAAAATTATAATTTTTAAACATTATTTTTCACATTTTTTAATTTTTTTTACATACTGTCACCCTAGCAGTACAGGGTCACCATGGTGACACTGTACTACTTGTGGGGGGTGATAAAGATTTATTTATTTATTTATTAAAGGCTGTAAAAGCAATCATTTCTCCTCTCTGGCTGCATTCTTGCAGCCATTGAGAAATACGGTGATTGGTCACAGCTTGTCACATGGTACAAGGCTGGTGTGAATGGCCCTGTACCATGTGATCTCAGTGATCATTCACAGATTTCACAAGTAGTAAGCTATGTCAGAAGTGACATCTTGCTTACTACTATTCCGTTTATATACAACGGCCGGATGGGAAGTGGTTAAAAACCCAATGCTACATACTGAAGAAGGTCCAAACGGGCCATAACCATTCTGAAATGTAGGTAACTATGCAGGTATGGGGCTCTGATGCTTGTTGGACTGTCCACCCTCCACCAGATCATTCTAGTCCAGGCCCCGGCGATCGAGAGGTTGATTTTTCTGGTTATTACCGAAAATAGCTCCAATATCCGACCCCAAGAGGAAGATCCTCCAGGAGCGCCAACGGAGGGGGAAGATCCTCCAGGAGCGCCAACGGAGGGGGAAGATCCTCCAGGAGCGCCAACGGAGGGGGAAGATCCTCCAGGAGCGCCAACGGAGGGGGAAGATCCTCCAGGAGCGCCAACGGAGGGGGAAGATCCTCCAGGAGCGCCAACGGAGGGGGGGAAGATCCTCCAGGAGCGCCAACGGAGGGGGAAGATCCTCCAGGAGCGCCAACGGAGGGGGAAGATCCTCCAGGAGCGCCAACGGAGGGGGAAGATCCTCCAGGAGCGCCAACGGAGGGGGAAGATCCTCCAGGAGCGCCAACGGAGGGGGAAGATCCTCCAGGAGCGCCAACGGAGGGGGAAGATCCTCCAGGAGCGCCAACGGAGGGGGAAGATCCTCCAGGAGCGCCAACGGAGGGGGAAGATCCTCCAGGAGCGCCAACGGAGGGGGAAGATCCTCCAGGAGCGCCAACGGAGGGGGAAGATCCTCCAGGAGCGCCAACGGAGGGGGAAGATCCTCCAGGAGCGCCAACGGAGGGGGAAGATCCTCCAGGAGCGCCAACGGAGGGGGAAGATCCTCCAGGAGCGCCAACGGAGGGGGAAGATCCTCCAGGAGCGCCAACGGAGGGGGAAGATCCTCCAGGAGCGCCAACGGAGGGGGAAGATCCTCCAGGAGCGCCAACGGAGGGGGAAGATCCTCCAGGAGCGCCAACGGAGGGGGAAGATCCTCCAGGAGCGCCAACGGAGGGGGAAGATCCTCCAGGAGCGCCAACGGAGGGGGAAGATCCTCCAGGAGCGCCAACGGAGGGGGAAGATCCTCCAGGAGCGCCAACGGGAAGGGAAGATCCTCCAGGAGCGCCAACGGAGGGGAAGATCCTCCAGGAGCGCCAACGGAGGGGAAGATCCTCCAGGAGCGCCAACGGAGGGGAAGATCCTCCAGGAGCGCCAACGGAGGGGAAGATCCTCCAGGAGCGCCAACGGAGGGGAAGATCCTCCAGGAGCGCCAACGGAGGGGAAGATCCTCCAGGAGCGCCAACGGAGGGGAAGATCCTCCAGGAGCGCCAACGGAGGGGAAGATACTCCAGGAGCGCCAACGGAGGGGAAGATACTCCAGGAGCGCCAACGGAGGGGAAGATACTCCAGGAGCGCCAACGGAGGGGAAGATACTCCAGGAGCGCCAACGGAAGGGAAGATACTCCAGGAGCGCCAACGGAAGGGAAGATACTCCAGGAGCGCCAACAGAAGCGAAGATACTCCAGGAGCACCAACGGAACTCTCAATGTGAAAACGGAACTCATTCTCCATTGGAGGATTCTGTCCGATGCGACATTCCATCACAACCAGCTATAGGACACTTGTAGCAGCGATGGACGTTGTACAGGAACCACAAGACTCACCGAATCCTTCTTGCGGGACCTTTCCTTCTTCATCTTGCCTCCAGCCGCTCGAACGCTCACTCGGTTCTCGCCGCCCAGGTAGCCCCGGCAATTGCCAGATCCGCAGAAACATTTCTGAGCCTCTCTCCTGCAAAGAGATAAAAAGGTCAACAGCGAATAGACGGAATAAAGAAGACAAGAAAAAAACGGCAAATCCAAAGAAACTCAGCAAAAATGGGTTCCGTATCACGATTGGGAGGGCGGGGACAATACTTTTGGCAATATGGTGAAAAAAAAAAAAAAAGATGCAGCAGGCGAGTCCATTGTGCTGAAATGTCATTGCAGCAACAATTCAGAATGGTCCTTGGTAGTTTGTGTGGAACCCGGGACCCTCCGCACCAGGAGGAACCCGGGACCCTCCGCACCAGGAGGAACCCGGGACCCTCCGCACCAGGAGGAACCCGGGACCCTCCGCACCAGGAGGAACCCGGGACCCTCCGCACCAGGAGGAACCCGGGACCCTCCGCACCAGGAGGAACCCGGGACCCTCCGCACCAGGAGGAACCCGGGACCCTCCGCACCAGGAGGAACCCGGGACCCACCGCACCTGGGTCCAAAGACTTCATCCCGATACCTAATGGCAGTCAGGGTACCATTGTCTAGCCTGTAGAGGTCTGTGTGTCCCTCCATGGAGATGCCTCCCCAGACCATCACTGACCCACCACCAAAACGGTCATACTGAACCATGTTACAGGCAGCAGAACGTTCTCCACGGCTTCTCCAGACCCTTTCACGTCTGTCACGTGTGCTCAGGGGGAACCTGCTCTCATCTGTGAAAAGCACAGGGCGCCAGTGGTGGACCTGCCAATTCTGGTGTTCAATGGCCAATGCCAATCCAGCTCTATGGTGCCAGGCAGTGAGCACAGGGCCCACTAGAGGACGTTGGGCCCTCGGAGAGGGGGGGGGAGGGGTGGGGGGGGGGGGGGGGGGGGGGGGGGGGGGGGAGAGGGGGGGGGGGGGAGGGGGGGGGGGGAGGAGGGGGGGGTGGGGTGAGAGGGGGGGGGTGAGGGGAGAGAGGGGGGGGGGGAGGATAGAGAGGGGGGGGGGGAGTGAGGAGGGGGGGGGGGGTGAGACAGAGAGGGGGGGGTGAGGGGGAGAGGGGGGGGGGTGAGATAGAGAGAGGGGGGGGGGGGGGGTGAGATAGAGAGAGGGGGGGGTGAGATAGAGAGTGGGGGGGGGGGGAGATAGAGAGAGGGGGGGGTTGAGATGGAGAGAGGGGGGGGGGTGGGATAGAGAGGGGGGGGTGGGAGGATAGGAGGGGGGGGGGAGATGAGAGTGGGGGGGGTGAGATAGGGGGGGGGTGAGATAGAGGGGGGGGGGGGGGAGAAGAGGGGGGGGGTGAGATAGGAGGGGGGGGGTGAGGAGAGGGGGGAGAGGGGGGGGGGGTGAGAGGAGGGGGGGGGAGGAGAGGGGGTGGGGGGAGGGGGGGGGGTGAGAGGGGGGGGGGGGGGGGGGGGGGAGGGGGGGGGGGAGGAGGGGGGGAGGGGGGGGGGGGGGGGGGGGGGGGGGTGGGAGAGGGAGGGGGGGGGGTGGAGAGTGGGGAGGAGGGGGGAGAGTGAGGGGGGGGGTGGAGAGTGGAGGGGAGAGGGGGTGGAGAGGAGAGAGAGGGGGGGGGAGGTGAGGGGAGAGGGGGTGGAGAGGAGAGAGGGGGGAGATTGAGAGAGGGGGTTGGAGAGGAGAGGGGGTGGAGAGAGAGGGGTGGAGAGAGAGGGGTGGGAGAGTGAGGGGGGAGGAGAGGGGTGGAGAGAGAGGGTGAGAGAGAGGGGTGGAGAGAGAGAGAGAGGAGAGGGGGAGAGAGAGAGAGGGAGAGGAGGGAGAGGAGAGAAAAGAGAGGGGGGGGGAGGGAGAGAGAGGAGAGAGAGAGGAGGGGGAAAAGAGTGAGAGAGAGGAGGAGGGGGAAGAGAGGAGAGAGAGGAGAGAGAGGAGGGGGAAGAGAGGAGAGAGAGGAGAGAGAGAGGAGAGAGAGGAGATGGAGAGAGAGAGAGAGGAGAGAGAGAAGAGAGGAGAGAGAGAGAGGAGAGAGGGGGGGGGGAGGAGAGAGAGAGGGGGGGGAGAGAGGAGAGAGAGAGAGAGGAGGGGGAGGAGAGAGAGAGAGAGCTGGAGGGGGAGGAGAGAGAGAGAGAGAGAGAGGAGGGGGAGGAGAGAGAGGAGGGAGAGGAGAGAGAGAGGGGGGGGGGGGGAGAGAGAGAGAGAGGAGGGGGGAGGAGAGAGAGAGAGAGGAGGGGGGAGAGAGGAGAGAGAGGAGGGGGGAGAGGAGAGAGAGAGGAGGGGGGAGAGGAGAGAGAGAGGACGGGGGGGGAGAGGAGGGGAAGAGGAGGGGGGGAGAAGGTGAAGAGGAGGGAGGGGGGAAGAAGGGGAGGAGGGGGGGGGGAGAAGGGGAAGAGGAGGGGGGGGAGAAGGGGAAGAGGAGGGGGGGGGAAGAAGGGGGAAGAGGAGGGGGGGGGGAGAGGAGGGGAAGAGGAGGGGGGGGGGGGAGGAGGGGGGGAGGAGAGGAGGGGGGAGGAGGAGGAGGATGAGGGGGAGAGAGGAGGGGGGATGAGAGGAGGGGGGATGAGAGGAGGGGGGAGGGGGGGAGGAGAGGAGGGGGGAGGGGGGGAGGAGAGGAGCAAGGGGGGGAGGGAGGTGGAGGGAGGAGGGGAGGAGGGGGAGGGGGGGAGGAGAGGAGTGGGGGGAGGAGAGGAGGGGGGAGGGGGAGGAGGAGAGGAGGGGGGGAGGAGAGGAGGGGGGAGGGGGGGGATGGGGGAGAGGGGAGGGGGGGGGGGGGGGGATGGGGGGAGTGGAGGGGGGGGAGAGGAGGGGGGGAAGAGAAGGGATTTTTTTTTAAATTTATACACATCTGCTATATAAACCAACATTATCATCAATAATAATAAAATATACATACAGTATAAAAATGTTGTCATACATCCCAGGAGCCCCCAGGAGGAGAGGAGGGGTTTTCTCAGCTAAGCACACCCTCCTGTCTGTATGCTGAGCTGAGGGCAGATGGATTCCAGGGGAGTTTATGCTACATGAATTATCTGCCCTTACTCCACATGGCCTCGGCCAGAAATGGGGGGGGGGGGGGGGGTTTGTGATGCTCAGTCACAGTGTATATTTTCCGTACTCCCTCACCAGTGGTACTGACCCCTCTCTATGCTCCTCCCACACTCTTCAGGGCCACAGTGCCCCATTCCTGTGCAGAGGAGCCGCAATCAACGTGTCGCAGGTGCAATACACGGGGTCTTTGCTTTGCCTACCCCCCCCCCCCCCCAGGCCGATGCAGAGGTACAGACCCTCTGCTATGTGGCTGGAGGAAGTGGGTGGGATACAGGAGTTGCAGTATCTTCAGGTGAATGAATGATGCCCGATGGAGCCGGGCTGAATTACAACCACCTACAGTAAGAAGCACCCTGGTCATTCAAAGGGTGGGGGAGGGGGGGGGGCTTTAGGAGACCCCAATTCTATGAAACATGGTCTAAAAAAGCGAACTATGCCTTTAAAAGAGACTTTACCAAAAAAATATATCTATGTTACCGCAGTAGAATAATACAGACATTTAAAGTGGTTGTAAACCTCAGACATGAAATATGAACAAAGCGCATCCCTCTATAGTGTGTACTTGTCTCAGTCCAGAGCAACTGAGTGTCATTTCTGTCTGCCGTTTCTCCTTCCACTGAGTCACTTCTGACACATTTTCCTGACACCAAGAGGAAAAAAAAAAAAAAAAAAGACGGGAGGGATCTCCAGCACACAGCCTGTGTTGAATGACAGTGGTGGTGGTGGTGGGGGGGGGGGGGGGGGGGGTCGCTTCCCTCCAATCAGCTCTCACTGACCTCTGCAGAGTGTAAAATCAGCTCCCCACCCCATTTCCTACAAGCTCAGACAAGCTGTATAAATTTTGGACACCTGTAGAGAAAAGGTTGCAGCAGATACACAGGTACAACTCACGTAGGAGGATTTGTTTACTCCCCGTGTATCACCTGAGGCGGGTTCGCTTCCCTGGTCACATGTTACATGTTACAAACAACGTTCAGCAATGTTGGTTCCGCTTACCCATAACGTTGAAACTGGTAGTCAAAGGTCAACTCTGCGCCGGCGGGGGAACAAATCGGGTGGTAAAAAAGCCGACCCGAATCTGCCCCATTTACCGTCCACTGTGGGGAGACACAACATGTGATCGTCAGTGTGCGTGTGAGAAGGATCCGGCCCGCTCATCCCAAATCGGAGAGCCATGCGGGGGGCGTGTCTCCTGTACGCACGCCATCCGTATTTGGGGGGAGGGACACCCACTCCGCTGCCCAACTGGGATGGCAGCCATTGCAACCCCTTTACAAAAAAAAAAAAAAAAAAAAAAAAAAAAAAAAAAGGTATTTAGAGAGCTCATTCGAGAACACTGATGTAGGTGCTCCTACGACTGAGCGGGTTTGCACGGGTAGGATGCACATACATGTTCAAATTCCAGGCTGTTCCCATTTGTGACCCCATCTGGACATTTTCCCTTACTTCCTTGTCCTGAGACTTCACCCCATAAACTTGGTGGTTATAAAGGCAGAAGGTTTTTTTTTTTTGGTTTGTATTTTTTTTATTTTTTATTTTTTTTTTTTAATTTTGGGGGTTTATTTAGATTTTTTTTGTTTTGTTTTTTTTTTTGTTTTATAACGTTTTTGTTTTTTTTGTTACGTTTTTTTTTTTTAAGTTTTTTTTTTTACGTGTTGTTTCTTTTTTTTACATTTTTTTTTTCTTATTATTATTATACAGGATTTATGGCACCAACAGTTTTCTCAGCGCTGTACTATATAACGGAAGACAATACAGTTCAATACAAGAGACTCAGGAGGGCCCTGCTCCTTGGAGCTTTACGTAGTGTTTTTTTTTTTTACCTTAACCACCCCTTCAACTGTGGACACTCCCCCCCCCCCCTCGTGTGGTACGATTGCCGTTTACACATGTGCGAACTTACGTGCTTTCGTTTTTGTTTTTTTTTATTTCTATTTAAAATTTTTATTTATACACTAATTTTTTTTTCTTTTTTTTTTTATACATTAATTTTATTTTTATTTCATCTTTTTTTTTTTAATACACTCATTTGTTTCTTTTTTTTTATACACTCATTTTTTTAATTTTTTTTTATACACTCATTTTTTTCTTTTTTTTATATACACTAATTTGTTTTCTTTTTTTTTTATATGATCATTTTTTTTATTTCTTTTTTTTTTAATACACTATTTTTTTTATTTCTTCTTTTTTTTTTAATACACTAATTTCTTAAATTTTTTTTATACACCCTTTTTTCTTTTATACATCATTTTTTTTCCTTTTTTTTATATACACTAATCTTTTTATTTTTGTTTATATATATACAATAATTTTTTATTTTTTTTTTAACACACTATATTTTTTTATTTCTTCTTTTTTTTAATACACTAATTTTTTTTCTTTTTTTTTTCTATGATCATTTTTTTTATTTCTCTTTTTTTTAATACATTATTTTTTTTTATTTCTTCTTTTTTTTTTTAATACACCAATTTGTTTTCTTTTTTTTTTCTATGATCATTTTTTTATTTCTTTTTTTTTTAATACATTCTTTTTTTTTATTTCTTCTTTTTTTTTTTAATACACTAATTTCTTTAATTTTTTTTATACACTCATTTTTTTCTTTTATACATCATTTTTTTTCCTTTTTTTTTTATATACACTAATTTTTTTATTTTTGTTTATATATATACAATCATTTTTTTTTTTTTTTTTTTAATACACTAATTTTTTTTATTTCTTCTTTTTTTTAATACACTAATTTTTTTTCTTTTTTTTTTCTATGATCATTTTTTTATTTCTTTTTTTTTAATACACTAATTTTTTTTATTTCTTCTTTTTTTTAATACACTAATTTTTTTTCTTTTTTTTTATATGATCATTTTTTTATTTCTTTTTTTTTAATACACTAATTTTTTTTATTTCTTTTTTTTTTTTTAATACACTAATTTGTTTTCTTTTTTTTTTTTATATGATCATTTTTTTATTTCTTTTTTATAATACACTATTTTTTTTTTCTTTTTTTTATACACTCATTTTTTTTCGTTTTTTTTTTTATATACACTTTTTTATACAATCATTTTTTTTTATTTCTTCTTTTTTTTTTTACACTTATTTTTTTTCTTTTTTCTATACACTTTTTTTTCTTTTTTTATACACTAATTTTTTGGGGGGATTAACTTTATTGCTTTCACAGGGGATGAACAAAAGTTTCAAATCAGACAGGGGAGGAGGGCCAGCAGACGCTCAGCCTGTACACACCCGAGCTTGACACTTATTTTTTTTTTTATGGCTGGATTTTTGTCTTTTTTCAGCCAGACTAACTATGTAACTAAACCCCCCGAGGAGAACCGATTTTAAATTTTAAAAAGCTGGGTGGAGTCAGAAGGTCGTAGCAATAAAAAAAAAAAAAAAAACAGAAGTCAATGTATAAGCAAGTGGACTTTAGAATCACCGCCGTCCTCACCTTCTGCGTCTCGCAGTTCGGGTCGCAGCTGTGGTTCATAAAACGTGAACAGTTCCCTTTCTGCGTCGCGTCGATGATCTAATAAAAAAGACAAGAAATTAATTATTTTTTCTTTTTTTTTTTTAAAAATCCATCCAAATAATCTAGTTTTACCCAAAAGTAGGAAATAAGAACTGCGAAAATAACTGACCCGCAGCGGCCAATCGTAGTGAAACCTGCTTTGGAAAAATAACAGTTGAGAAATAACAGCCTGCGTCTGATTGGCTGCCCGGACACAATACAGTCGGTTCTAGAACAAGTGTTCAGATGGGACCGCCTTCCTGGCCAGAAGAAATCTGGAACCCCAGGATGTGGTGATCCAGAACATCGGAGGAATTCAATTCCGATAAATTATTATACAGTGGAGCGTTCATTTTTTTTTTTTTGTGTATGGCGCCGGCCATCCCTGATAGATTGTAAGCTGTGTGTGCGAGGCCCTCCTATTCCTTCTGTACTGAGCTGCATTGTAATTAGTGGTGCAAAGCAAAGCTTCAACCGAAAACAAAAATTCAGGAAAACCGAAATGGACAGTTTTATTTTTCCCATTTTAATTTTTTTTAAATATATAAAATTGTATATATTTCATTATATTCGACTTTTTAATTAATATCATATATTTAAATGAAAATTAAAATTTTTTAGCACCTTGTCGGCCAATAGGCTGCTTTTACACTGAGCAGATTTGAAAGCGCTTTTGCGTTTTTTTTTAAACAAAAAAAAAAAAAAAGTAAAAGAAAAAAGAAAGAAAAAAAGTGCAAGAAAATAAAAAAAAAAATAAAAAGAAAAGCAAAAAAAGAAAAAAAAAAAGGTGCAAGAAAATAAAAAAAGGAAAAAGAAAAGCAAAAGAAAAGAAAAAAGGTGCAAGAAAAGCAAAAAAGCAAAAAAAAGGTGCAAGAAAAGAAAAAAAAAAGGTGCAAGAAAAGCAAAAAGAAAAAAAAAAAAAAGGTGCAAGAAAAGCAAAAAGAGAAAGAAAAAAAGGTGCAAGAAAAGCAAAAAGAAAAAAAAAGATGCAAGGAAAGCAAAAAGAAAAAAAAAAAGGTGCAAGAAAAGCAAAAAAAAAAGATGCAAGAAAAGCAAAAAAAAAAAAAAAAGGTGCAAGAAAAGCAAAAAGAAAAAAAAAGGTGCAAGGAAAGCAAAAAAAGAAAAAAAAAAGGTGCAAGGAAAGCAAAAAGAAAAAAAAAGATGCAAGAAAAGCAAAAAGCAAAAAAAAAAAAGTGTGCAAAAAAAAAAGCAAAAAGAAAGAAAAAAAAGGTGCAAGAAAAGCAAAAAGAAAAAAAAAAGGTGCAGAAAAAAAAAAAGCAAAAAGAAAGTAAAAAAGGGTGCAAGAAAAGCAAAAAAAAAAAAAAAAAGGTGCAAGAAAAGCAAAAAAAAAAAAAAAAGTGCAAGAAAAGCAAAAAAAAAAAAAAAGGAAAAAAAAAGGTGCAAGAAAAGCAAAAAGAAAGAAAAAAAGGGTGCAAGAAAAGCAAAAAGAAAGAAAAAAAAGGTGCAAGAAAAGCAAAAAGAAAGAAAAAAAAGGTGCAAGAAAAGCAAAAAAGAAAAAAAAAAGATGCAAGAAAAGCAAAAAGAAAAAAAAAGATGCAAGGAAAGCAAAAAAGCAAAAAAAAAAAAAAAGTGCAAGAAAAGCAAAAAAAAAAAAAAAGGAAAAAAAAAAGGTGCAAGAAAAGCAAAAAAGAAAGAAAAAAAGTGTGCAAGAAAAGCAAAAAGAAAAAAAAAAAATGCAAGGAAAGCAAAAAGAAAAAAAAAGGTGCAAGAAAAGCAAAAGAAAAGAAAAAATAAAAAGAAAGAAGAAAAGAAAAATGCATCCCTTTAAATTCAATGCACGTCTTCAAACTGGTCTGCTGTGCTTCCCTTGTGGTGTTAAAGGTCCTGCTTGCCGCATTTTTGGGACGTATTTAACAAGAAAAAAAAAAAAACAAAACAAAAAAAAAAAAAAAAAAAGGCACCAGAACAGCCCCTCCCCATCACCTCCCCATCAGGCCTGCGTTCATACCAATGCGTTTTTAAGCGCTTTTTTTGCAGAAACATACCGCAGTCCATTTCCCATGGCTTCCTATGGGACCCGTTCCCATCTGGGCTTTTTTGAGCTGAATTTTTGGAAAGGTTCAGGGACTTTTTCAAGCCCGAAATGGTGCGATTGTGGTTCAAAAGGCTGCAATGGAGACGCTGCAGAAAATGCACGTAGTGCGTTCTTGATGTGCTTTGCGTTTTTAATTTTCCCACCAACAATTTGGCCAAAAAAAAAAAAAAAACACACAAAGAAAAAAAACAAACAAACAAAACAAAAAAAAAAGGGTCAAAAATGTACGTACAAAAAAACGCAAAGTTCACTGCAAAACTGACAAAATGCAAACGGCATTGGTGTGAACCAGGCCTGAAATGCATTCAAAATGCATCAGAAAAAATGCATACAGATTGCATTTTTTATGCGTTTTTAACCTGCTCAGCAACAAGATGGCAAAAAAAGCACAAATGAAAAAACACCTGTAGAAATGCATAGAGAAAAAAGTCAAAAACAGGTATAGTGAATGCGGTGTCCGGGGAGAGCGGATATAGTGAATGCGGTGTCCGGGGAGAGCGGATATAGTGAATGCGGGGTCCGGGGAGAGAGGATATAGTGAATGCGGGGTCCTGGGAGAGCGGATATAGTGAATGCGGGGTCCGGGGAGAGAGGATACAGTGAATGGGGGGTCCGGGGAGAGCGGATATAGTGAATGCGGGGTCCGGGGAGAGCGGATGTAGTGAATGCGGGGTCCGGGGAGAGCGGATATAGTGAATGCGGGGTCCGGGGAGAGCGGATATAGTGAATGCGGGGTCCGGGGAGAGCGGATATAGTGAATGCGGGGTCCGGGGAGAGCGGATATAGTGAATGCGGGGTCCGGGAGAGCGGATATAGTGAATGCGGGGTCCGGGGAGAGCGGATATAGTGAATGCGGGGTCGGGGGAGAGCGGATATAGTGAATGCAGGCTCCGGGGGAGAGCGGATATAGTGAATGCGGGGTCCGGGGAGAGCGGATATAGTGAATGCGGGGTCCGGGGGGGGGAGCGGATATAGGGAATACGGGGTCCGGGGAGAGCGGATATAGTGAGAGTGGATATAGTGAATGCGGGGTCCGGGGGGAGAGCGGATATAGTGAATGCGGGGTCCGGGGAGAGCGGATATAGGGAATGCAGGGTCCGGGGAGAGCGGATATAGTGAATGCGGGGTCCGGGGAGAGCGGATATAGTGAATACGGGGTCCGGGGGGAGAGCGGATATAGTGAATGCAGGCTCCGGGGAGAGCGGATACAGTGAATACGGGGTCCGGGGAGAGCGGATATAGTGAATGCGGGGTCCGGGGAGAGCGGATATAGTGAATGCGGGGTCCGGGGAGAGCGGATATAGTGAATGCGGGGTCCGGGGAGAGCGGATATAGTGAATGCGGGGTCCGGGGAGAGCGGATATAGGGAATACGGGGTCCGGGGAGAGCGGATATAGTGAGAGTGGATATAGTGAATGCGGGGTCCGGGGAGAGAGGATATAGTGAATGCGGGGTCCGGGGAGAGCGGATATAGTGAATGCGGGGTCCGGGGAGAGCGGATATAGTGAATGCGGGGTCCGGGGAGAGCGGATATAGTGAATGCGGGGTCCGGGGAGAGCGGATATAGTGAATGCGGGGTCCGGGGAGAGCGGATATAGTGAGAGTGGATATAGTGAATGCGGGGTCCGGGGAGAGCGGATATAGTGAATGCGGGGTCCGGGGAGAGCGGATATAGTGAATGCGGGGTCCGGGGAGAGCGGATATAGTGAATGCGGGGTCCGGGGGGAGAGCGGATATAGTGAATGCGGGGTCCGGGGAGAGCGGATATAGTGAATGCGGGGTCCGGGGAGAGCGGATATAGTGAATGCGGGGTCCGGGGAGAGCGGATATAGTGAATGCGGGGTCCGGGGAGAGCGGATATAGTGAATGCGGGGGACCGGGGAGAGCGGATATAGGGAATGCGGGGTCCGGGGAGAGCGGATATAGTGAATGCGGGGTCCGGGGAGAGCGGATATAGTGAATGCGGGGTCCGGGGAGAGCGGATATAGTGAATGCGGGGTCCGGGGAGAGCGGATATAGTGAATGTGGGGTCCGGGGAGGAGCAGGGAAGAGGGGACGGGACCACGGAGGAGCAGGGAAGAAGGGAGGGGTCCCCGGAGGAGCAGGGAAGAGGGGAGGGGTCCCCGGAGGAGCAGGGAAGAGGGGAGGGGTCCCCGGAGGAGCAGGGAAGAGGGGAGGGGTCGAGGGGATGGGACCCCGGAGGAGGAGGGAAGAGGGGAGGGGTCCCCGGAGGAGGGAAGAGGGGAGGGGTACCCGGAGGAGCAGGGAAGAGGGACGGGTCCCCGGAGGAGCAGGGGAAGAGGGGACGGGTCCCCGGAGGAGCAGGGAAGAGGGGAGGGGTCCCCGGAGGAGCAGGGAAGAGGGGAGGGGTCCCCGGAGGAGCAGGGAAGAGGGGAGGAGTCCCCGGAGGAGCAGGGAAGAGGGGAGGAGTCCCCGGAGGAGGAGGGGACGGGACCCCGGAGGAGGAGGGAAGAGGGGAGGGGTCCCCGGTGGAGCAGGGAAGAGGGGACGGGTCCCCTGAAGAGCAGGGAAGAGGGGAGGGGTCCCGGAGGAGCAGGGAAGAGGGGAGGGGTCCCCGGAGGAGCAGGGAAGAGGGGACGGGTCCCCGGAGGAGCAGGGAAGAGGGGAGGGGTCCCCGGAGGAGCAGGGAAGAGGGGATGGGTCCCCGGAGGAGCAGGGAAGAGGGGATGGGTCCCCGGAGGAAGGGAAGAGGGGAGGGGTCCCCGGAGGAGCAGGGAAGAGGGGAGGGGTCCCCGGAGGAGCAGGGAAGAGGGGAGGGGTCCCCGGAGGAGCAGGGAAGAGGGGAGGGGTCCCCGGAGGAGCAGGGAAGAGGGGAGGGGTCCCCAGAGGAGCAGGGAAGAGGGGAGGGGTCCCCGGAGGAGCAGGGAAGAGGGGAAGGGTCCCCGGAGGAGCAGGGAAGAGGGGAGGGGTCCCCGGAGGAGCAGGGAAGAGGGGAGGGGTCCCCGGAGGAGCAGGGAAGAGGGGAGGGGTCCCCGGAGGAGCAGGGAAGAGGGGAGGGGTCCCCGGAGGAGCAGGGAAGAGGGGAGGGGTCCCGGAGGATCCTACCTCGTCATTCTTCAGCGCCATGAAATAATAGTGGATGTTCTTGTTCCGGGCGTACTCCTTCACACGCGCCTTGAACTCCTTGTGATCCAGAACTTCCCCGCAGTACTCCAGGACAAATGTATTCCTGTGGGGGGAGCACACCATTGGTCAGAAGCTGCACCGTCAGCAGGACCGGCACCAATCAACAATCGGTCATATACACAACATCCTTACGGCTTCAGGTCGCTGCCGGCCCGGAGACCCCAACCTTTCTTCTCCGTCAGGATGGCCTCCACGTTGGCGTGCTGCTTCCTCTGAAAACGCCGGTTGGAGCAGTAATCGCCGTTCGGACACCTGGAGGAGCTGCGCAACACAACATCCGGGAGTGAGAACACAGCAAGGCACAATAATAACACAGATAATAAAAGACAAGGACTCTGCATAGAGCGGGATTCTTCATAGACAAGGACTCTGCATAGAGCGGGATTCTTCATAGACGAGGACTCTGCATAGAGCGGGATTCTTCGTAGACGAGGACTCTGCATAGAGCCGGATTCTTCGTAGACGAGGACTCTGCATAGAGCCGGATTCTTCGTAGACGAGGACTCTGCATAGAGCCGGATTCTTCATAGACAAGGACTCTGCATAGAGCGATCCCTTCAGACAAGGACTCTGCATAGAGCGGGATTCTTCATAGACAAGGACTCTGTCTATGAAGAATCCCGCTCTATGCAGAGTCCTTGTCTATGAAGAATCCCGCTCTATGCAGAGTCCTTGTCTGAAGGGATCCCGCTCTATGCAGAGTCCTTGTCTATGAAGAATACGGCTCTATGCAGAGTCCTTGTCTACGAAGAATCCGGCTCTATGCAGAGTCCTTGTCTACGAAGAATCCGGCTCTATGCAGAGTCCTCGTCTACGAAGAATCCGGCTCTATGCAGAGTCCTCGTCTACGAAGAATCCCGCTCTATGCAGAGTCCTTGTCTGAAGGGATCCCGCTCTATGCAGAGTCCTTGTCTATGAAGAATCCGGCTCTATGCAGAGTCCTTGTCTATGAAGAATCCCGCTCTATGCAGAGTCCTTGTCTGAAGGGATCCCGCTCTATGCAGAGTCCTTGTCTATGAAGAATCCCGCTCTATGCAGAGTCCTTGTCTATGAAGAATCCGGCTCTATGCAGAGTCCTTGTCTATGAAGAATCCGGCTCTATGCAGAGTCCTTGTCTATGAAGAATCCGGCTCTATGCAGAGTCCTCGTCTATGAAGAATCCCGCTCTATGCAGAGTCCTCGTCTATGAAGAATCTCGCTCTATGCAGAGTCCTCGTCTATGAAGAATCCCGCTCTATGCAAGGACTCTGCATAGAGCCGGATTCTTCATAGACAAGGACTCTGCATAGAGCGGGATTTTTCATAGACAAGGACTCTGCATAGAGCCGGATTCTTCATAGACAAGGACTCTGCATAGAGCCGGATTCTTCATAGACAAGGACTCTGCATAGAGCCGGATTCTTCATAGACAAGGACTCTGCATAGAGCCGGATTCTTCATAGACAAGGACTCTGCATAGAGCCGGATTCTTCATAGACAAGGACTCTGCATAGAGCCGGATTCTTCATAGACAAGGACTCTGCATAGAGCCGGATTCTTCATAGACAAGGACTCTGCATAGAGCCGGATTCTTCATAGACAAGGACTCTGCATAGAGCCGTCTTCTTCATAGACAAGGACTCTGCATAGAGCCGTCTTCATAGACAAGGACTCTGCATAGAGCCGTCTTCATAGACAAGGACTCTGCATAGAGCGGTCTTCATAGACAAGGACTCTGCATAGAGCGGTCTTCATAGACAAGGACTCTGCATAGAGCGGTCTTCATAGACAAGGACTCTGCATAGAGCGGTCTTCATAGACAAGGACTCTGCATAGAGCGGTCTTCATAGACAAGGACTCTGCATAGAGCGGTCTTCATAGACAAGGACTCTGCATAGAGCGGTCTTCATAGACAAGGACTCTGCATAGAGCGGTCTTCATAGACAAGGACTCTGCATAGAGCGGTCTTCATAGACAAGGACTCTGCATAGAGCGGTCTTCATAGACAAGGACTCTGCATAGAGCGGGGTTCTTCGTAGACAAGGACTCTGCATAGAGCGGGGTTCTTCGTAGACAAGGACTCTGCATAGAGCGGGGTTCTTCGTAGACAAGGACTCTGCATAGAGCGGGGTTCTTCGTAGACAAGGACTCTGCATAGAGCGGGGTTCTTCGTAGACAAGGACTCTGCATAGAGCGGGGTTCTTCGTAGACAAGGACTCTGCATAGAGCGGGGTTCTTCGTAGACAAGGACTCTGCATAGAGCGGGGTTCTTCGTAGACAAGGACTCTGCATAGAGCGGGGTTCTTCGTAGACAAGGACTCTGCATAGAGCGGGGTTCTTCGTAGACAAGGACTCTGCATAGAGCGGGGTTCTTCGTAGACAAGGACTCTGCATAGAGCGGGGTTCTTCGTAGACAAGGACTCTGCATAGAGCGGGGTTCTTCGTAGACAAGGACTCTGCATAGAGCGGGGTTTTTCGTAGACAAGGACTCTGCATAGAGCGGGGTTCTTCGTAGACAAGGACTCTGCATAGAGCGGGGTTCTTCGTAGACAAGGACTCTGCATAGAGCGGGGTTCTTCGTAGACAAGGACTCTGCATAGAGCGGGGTTCTTCGTAGACAAGGACTCTGCATAGAGCGGGGTTCTTCGTAGACAAGGACTCTGCATAGAGCGGGGTTCTTCGTAGACAAGGACTCTGCATAGAGCGGGATCCCTTCATAGACAAGGACTCTGCATAGAGCGGTCTTCATAGACAAGGACTCTGCATAGAGCGGGATCCCTTCATAGACGAGGACTCTGCATAGAGCGGGATTCTTCATAGACAAGGACTCTGCATAGAGCGGGATCCCTTCATAGACAAGGACTCTGCATAGAGCGGGATCCCTTCATAGACAAGGACTCTGCATAGAGCGGGATCCCTTCATAGACAAGGACTCTGCATAGAGCGGGATTCTTCATAGACAAGGACTCTGCATAGAGCGGGATTCTTCATAGACAAGGACTCTGCACAGAGCCGCATTCTTCATAGACAAGGACTCTGCATAGAGCGGGGTTCTTCGTAGACAAGGACTCTGCATAGAGCGGGGTTCTTCGTAGACAAGGACTCTGCATAGAGCCGGATTCTTCATAGACAAGGACTCTGCATAGAGCGGGATCCCTTCATAGACAAGGACTCTGCATAGAGCGGGCTTCATAGACAAGGACTCTGCATAGAGCGGTCTTCATAGACAAGGACTCTGCATAGAGCCGTATTCTTCATAGACAAGGACTCTGCATAGAGCGGGGTTCTTCATAGACAAGGACTCTGCATAGAGCGGTCTTCATAGACAAGGACTCTGCATAGAGCGGGATTCTTCATAGACAAGGACTCTGCATAGAGCGGGATCCCTTCATAGACAAGGACTCTGCACAGAGCCGGATTCTTCATAGACAAGGACTCTGCATAGAGCCGTATTCTTCATAGACAAGGACTCTGCATAGAGCCGCATTCTTCATAGACAAGGACTCTGCATAGAGCCGCATTCTTCATAGACAAGGACTCTGCATAGAGCGGGATTCTTCATAGACAAGGACTCTGCATAGAGCCGTATTCTTCATAGACAAGGACTCTGCATAGAGCGGGATTCTTCATAGACAAGGACTCTGCATAGAGCGGGATCCCTTCATAGACAAGGACTCTGCATAGAGCGGGATTCTTCATAGACAACGAGGGTAACTAGAACAGCCAGATCCTGGAGCTCTGCATGGCTTTACACAATACCACCCCACCTGACCCCGGGCCGTGCACTGGCTGCCCGATCTAGTATTCATTCCATTGCCTCCGTACAGGCACCCATACACAGACTTACCACTCGATCATGAGCAGCCGATTGAGACAATCCTCTCCGCAGGCCACGTCTCCTTGGACCCTCTCCTCCTTGGAGAGCAGAGGACACTCACACTGCATCCTCTTAATGTCCCGGTGACTCTTATTCTTCTTCCTACAAAGACACGGATCATTACAACACGCGTGTGCGGGGAACAAAAGCGCAAAAATAAAACAGCACGCCGACCGATAATCCGTCAGATTTGATTGGGCCATTTACGAAAAAAAAAAAAAAAAAAAAAAAAAAAGGATTTCTAAATGTTCAGTTACCCATTTTTTTTTGCTATGCGGCACTGCGCTACTTCAACTGGCAATTGCAACCTTGTACCCAAAATGTAAGTTATATAATTTTTTTTTCACATAAAATAGAGCTATTTGATCTTTTCTGTTTTTTTCTTATATATATTATATATATATATATATATATATATATATATATAATATATATATATATATATATATATATATATATAAATATATATATTGGGATATAAATGAAAAAAGATCAACAATTTTGAAGAAAAAAAAAATTTTATTTTTTTTTCACTAACTCTTCTAAAGCATATAAAATAAAAAAAAAAAATTTAATAATACGCCGACTGATATTAATCCATCAGATTTGATTGGGCCATTCACGAAAAATAAAGTAGGATTTCCAATGTTCAGTTACCCCCTTTATGACCAGGTCATTTTTTGCTATGCGGCACTGCGCTACTTCATCTGGCAATTGCAATGCTGTACCCAAAATTAAAAAAAAAATATATATATATATTAAATTTTTTCACATAAATAGAGCTTTCTTTTGGCGGTATTTTATCTTCTCTGGGTTTTTTTTTTAATATATTGGGATATAGACGAAAAAAGATCAACAATTTTGAAGAAAAAAAACATTTTTTTTTTACTTTCTCTTATAAAGCATATAAAATAAAAAAAAATAGTACGCCGACTGATAATAATCAATATTTGATTGGGCCATTTACGAAAAAAAAATAGGATTTCTAATGTTCAGTTACCCATTTTTTATTTGCTATGCGGCACTGCGCTACTTCAACTGGCAATTGCAACGTTGTACCCAAAATTTAATTTATATAATTTTTTTTTTTCACATAAAATAGAGCTATTTGATCTTTTCTGGGTTTTTTTTATATATATATATTGGGCTATAAACGAAAAAAGATCAACAATTTTGAAGAAAAAAAAAAAAAATTTTTTTTTTTTTACGAACTCTTCTAAAGCATATAAAATAAAAAAAAATTAAATAATACGCCGACTGATATTAATCCATCAGATTTGATTGGGCCATTCACGAAAAATAAAGTAGGATTTCCAATGTTCAGTTACCCCCTTTATGACCAGGTCATTTTTTGCTATGCGGCACTGCGCTACTTCATCTGGCAATTGCAATGCTGTACCCAAAATTAAAAAAAATATATATATATATATTAAATTTTTTCACATAAATAGAGCTTTCTTTTGGCGGTATTTTATCTTCTCTGGGTTTTTTTTTTAATATATTGGGATATAGACGAAAAAAAGATCAACAATTTTGAAGAAAAAAAACATTTTTTTTTTACTTTCTCTTATAAAGCATATAAAATAAAAAACAAAAAAATAGTACGCCGACTGATATTAATCCATGTTTGATTGGGCCATTTACGAAAAATATAATAGGATTTCTAATGTTCAGTTACCCATTTTTTTTTTTTGCTATGTGAACTGCGCTACTTCAACTGGCAATTGCAACGCTGTACCCAAAATGTAATTTATATAATTTTTTTTTCACATAAAATAGAGCTTTTTGATCTTTTCAGTTTTTTTTTTATATATTGGGATATAAATGAAAAAAGATCAACAATTTTGAAGAAAAAAAAAAAAAATTAAATAATACGCCAACTGATATTAATTCATCAGATTTGATCGGGCCATTTACAAAAAATAAAATAGGAATTCTAAATGTTCAGTTACCCATTTCTTTTTGCTATGCGGAACTGCGCTACTTCAACTGGCAATTGCAACGCTGTAACCAAAATGTAATTTATATAATTTTTTTTTAATTTTCACATAAATAGAGCTTTCTTTTGGTTGTATTTGATCTTCTCTGGGTTTTTTTTTTTAATATATTGGGATATAAATAAAAAAAGAACAATAATTTTGAAGAAAAAAAAAAAATTATACACATATATATATATTTATTTTTTTTTTTTTTCTATTTTTACTTTCTCTTATAAAGCATGTCCAATGAAAAAAAAAAAAAGAAAAACAACTCTTTATAACTTTTGGCCAAAATGTATTCTGCTACATGTCTTTGGTTAAAAAAAAATTCCAATAAGTGTACTTTGGTTTGTGTAAAAGTCACAGTGAAGGAAATGCGTATTTGCTCCCCGGCTGATGCTGAATGCTCGCCCCTCACACAGAAACGATCGGTCTAACAATGGAATGTTCGCCCCTCACACAGAAATGATCGGTCTAACAATGGAATGTTCGCCCCTCACACAGAAATGATCAGTCTAACAATGGAATGTTCGCCCCTCACATAGAAATGATCGGTCTAACAATGGAATGTTTCCCCTCACACAGAAACGATCGGTCTAACAATGGAATGTTCGGTGTAACACTGAGAGACAGAATACAACAACAAATTCAGCAGAAATGCGTCTAACAAATGATGACGGATCTGCATGTTCATGAGGGAAAGAAGGATTGGATCCCCTATCATTCAGCAGGATTTCTGGCTACGAGGTGTCTTTCATACAGGTAACAAGCTGAGATTAGAAGCAGTCTCTTAAAGGGAGTGCTGCTAATCTCATTGTGTTCCCTGTATAAAAGACACCTGTCCACAGGAGCCATCAAACCATCAGATTCCAAACTCTCCACCATGGCAAAGACCAAAGAGCTGTCCAAGGATGTCAGGGACAAGATGGTAGACCTACACAAGGCTGGACTGGGCTACCAAACTATGGCCAAGCAGCTTGGTGAGAAGGTGACAACAGTTGGTGCAATCATTCACAAATGGAAGAAACACAAAACAAGTGTCAGTCTCCCTAGGTCTGGTGCACCATGCAAGATCTCACCTCGTGGAGTGTCAATGATCATGAGAACAGTGAGGAATCATCCCAGAACTACACGTGAGGATCTTGTCAATGATCTCCAGGCAGCTGGGACCACAGTCACCAAGAAAACAATTGGTAACACACTACGCCGACAAGGACTGAAATCCTGCAGTGCCCGCAAGGTCCCTCTGCTCAAGAAAGCCCATGTCCAGGCCCGTCTGAAGTCTGCCACTGAACATCTGAATGATGCAGAGGAGGACTGGTGGGAAGTGTTGTGGTCAGAGGAGACCAAAATCCAGCTCTTTGGCATCAACTCAACTCACCGTGTTTGGAGGAGGAGGAATGCTGCCTATGATCCCAAGAACACCATCCCAACTGTGAAACATGGTGGTGGAAACATTCTGCTTTTGGGGTGTTTTTCTGCTAAGGGGACAGGACAACTGCACCGCATCAAATGGACGATGGACGGGGCAATGTACCATCAAATCTTGGGTGAGAACCTTCTTCCCTCAGCCAGGGCACTGAAAATGGGTCAAGGATGGGTGTTCCAGCATGACAATGACCCAAAACACACGGCCAAGGCAACAAAGGAGCGGCTCAAGAAGAAGCACATTAAGGTCCTGGAGTGGCCTAGCCAGTCTCCACACCTTCATCCGATTGAAAATCTGTGGAGGAGCTGAAAGTTCGAGTTGCCAAACGTCAGCCACCAAACCTTAATGAGTTAGAGAGGATCTGCCAAGAGGAGTGGGCCAAAATCCCTCCTGAGATGTGTGCGAACCTGGGGGCCAACTCTAGGAAACGTCTGACCTCTGTGATTGCCAAAAAGGGATTGGCCACCAAATACTAAGTCATGTTTTGTGAAGGGGATCAAATCCTTCTTTCCCTCATGAACATGCAGATCCGTCATCATTTGTTAGACGCATTTCTGCTGAATTTGTTGTTGTATTCTGTCTCTCAGTGTTACACCGAACATTCCATTGTTAGACCGATCATTTCTGTGTGAGGGGGGCGAACATTCCATTGTTAGACCGATCGTTTCTGTGTGAGGGGCGAACATTCACCATCAGGGGGGGGAGCACATATGCATTTCCTTCACTGTAATTTTTTTTTGTGGCCATTTGTTAAAAAGGTGACAATGTCCACCCAAATGACAATATTCATTTTTGGAACAGTCAAAGCAAAAATTAAAGGGAAAGTAATTTGAAATAAGAAGAAGATTGGATAAGCGCAGGCATTACCTTTCTGTTAGATACACGTTCTCTTCAATGAGGTCGAAGTAAGGAGGCATTCTTCCTTGTTTGGAAAACTCCTTCCAGTGTTGAGCGTCTCTGAACTCGTCCATAGGGCAGATGGTGCCGGCTTTTCCTCGTTTTTGGCCAGCGAATTCCAACAAGCCGGCCTCCACTTTCGCTCTCCTTTTCTCCAGGGCTTCTGCGTCGTTCTCTGAGTCGCTCCCCAGCTCCTGCCGCCGTTTTTTGGGCGGCCCCCTTTCTTTCATCTCACTCCTGTCCCTACCGAGCTGGTCCTTCTTTTCGTTTCGCGCCAGGTTCTCTTTCACAGAGTTGCTGCTGATTTCATGAGCTTGCACCGATCCGGTTTCCTTGGATCGGTCGTAGTATAACTTATTGGCCTGGTGATGGTGCCCGTGGTCATCTTCCCAACCAAGATCATCATCCTCAACATCGTCATCTTCTTCGTTGTAACAATGTGTGAGAGAGTCGGGAACGGGAACACCGGTTTTGCCGTAGTTGTATCCTGGTCCTTGGTTGTGGCACCCAGGATCCCAATAAGGGTTGCTTTCGCCGTAATTATGAGAGGGATCGCAGACTCCACCACCGGTCTGGTACCCACAGTACATGTAGCTGCTGTCTGGTGGTTGGTAAGTGCTGCTTGGCTTCTCTGGTTGAGAGAAATCCCAACCAAGATCTGACAAGTCTTCAGCTGCCTGGAACCCATCAGTTCTGGAAAAGTCCCCTGCACCATGGCTGTATGTTGTCTGTTGCCTGCTGTCTGGTTTCTCAGCAGGGGTATGGAGGGATTTTGGTTCAAATTTACTAGGCCTAGAAGAAGGTACTGAAGCAGCAGGCTGATAAGCAGATGGTTTTGTCTGGCTAGGTATAAAAGAAGACTTCTGCATCTCATTGCTTCTAGTAGACATCTCGCCAACATTGCCATGTTCGGCGGTCACAAGATGGCTGGTGCTAACATCGGTATCATTAGGTGGATGGGGAATGTCTGGTTGTTGGGTATGAACTGCAACACCCAGCTGAGAGGGCTGAATTGGAACAGAACATGGCTGTGGAGCTTGAACAGGAATGGGGCATAGCGGTATTTGAATTGGAAATGCCCCCTGCTGTGAAGCTTGAAAAGGAAATGCGCCAAGCTGTGAAATTTGGCCTGCAAATGTACCCAGCTGTGGACCTTGAACCAGGCATGGTTGTGAGGCCTGGAATGCAACAGCATCTGACAGTTGCACCTGAAGAGAGAATGTTGGTGGGGCTTCAACTGGAGCAGAAAATAGTTGCTGGACTTCCACTGGTACAGGAAATTGTTGCGGAACCTCGATCGAAGAAGAATATGGTTGCGGAACCTCGATCGAAGAAGAATATGGTTGCGGAACCTCGATCGAAGAAGAATATGGTTGCGGAACCTCGATCGAAGAAGAATATGGTTGCGGAACCTCGATCGAAGAAGAATATGGTTGCTGAACCTCGATCGAAGGAGGATATGGTTGCGGAGCTTCAACTGGGACAGGACAGGGTTGTGAAGCGGATGTCGGAAACGGGGCCAGCTGTTGGGTTTGATCTGGCACTGGAGTCAGCTGTCGGGGTACTTGTGCAGCAATAGGAATCTGCTCAGTTCCAGTTTCCAATGCCTGTACCGACTGTGACACATGAACATGAATATTGTTTGGCTCAGTCACTGAAATACCATCTACTTGCGAAGCAGGAACATAACTTGGTTCTGGAGTCTGAACTGGAGTCGACTCTGATGATTGAGCATGGATGGGAGCAGTTTGAACTCGCAACGAAGGTTCTAAAGACTGAGGAGGACTGGGAACTTCTTCTGAAGTCTGAACAGGAATTAGATACTGCTCTGAGATGTCAACTGGAGGGACACTTGGTTCTGGAATTGTAGAAGCTTTTTCTTGAAGGATAGCTGGTTCTGCATCCTGAAATGAACTCACCTCTGGAGAACAAGCTTGTTCTTCCTCTAGTGACATATTGGAATCGCTATCTACTTGATCCAGAGTGCGGCCTTCGGATAAGGCAGTTTCATTTTTATTAGATTGTTCTACACTTTCCTGATGACTTGGGGATGAAGGTGATAGATCATCTTCTTCCATGGTTATTATGGAAGTTTTGGGGACTACCACAACTGACTGCAAACGGTTCCTGGGTAGACCACTGTCATCAGAATCAGTATCATCTGATTCACTCTCTTCACTTGCACTCTCTTCTGTGTCAGAATAATATGCCCTGACAGCACTTATAAAGTTCATTGTAGGTCTGCTACTATCAGCGGTCATTTGTAGCGTCTTCTCTTCCTCTGAAGTATGAACACCTTGGACGTTACGGTTACTAAAATCATGCTCTTCCTCATCAGACTCATAATTTGCCTTTAGAACATCTATCTGCTCAGTCGGAGCCTCTGGTAGGAGGACAAGTTTGGCCTCCTCTCTCTCCGTATTTTGCCATGTAGGGTCTACATTGTCCTTTTCAAAGATTGGCAATGAAGTTGAGACTTGTGTGTGGCTGGGAGACTCAATCATCGCTTTACTGGTGGCCATGGTCTCTCTACTGGAGGCCCTGGCTTCTCTACTGGAGGCCCTGGCTTCTCTACTGGAGGCCCTGGCTTCTCTACTGGTGGCCCTGGCTTCTCTACTGGTGGCCCTGGCTTCTCTACTGGTGGCCCTGGCTTCTCTACTGGTGGCCCTGGCTTCTCTACTGGTGGCCCTGGCTTCTCTACTGGTGGCCCTGGCTTCTCTACTGGTGGCCCTGGCTTGTCTACTGGAGGCCCTGGCTTGTCTACTGGTGGCCCTGGTTTCTCTACTGGTGGCCCTGGTTTCTCTACTGGTGGCCCTGGTTTCTCTACTGGAGGCCCTGGTTTCTCTTCTGGTGGCCCTGGTTTCTCTACTGGTGGCCCTGGTTTCTCTACTGGTGGCCCTGGTTTTCTCTTCTGGTGGCCGTGGGCTCTCTACTGGTGGCCGTGGGCTCTCTACTGGTGGCCGTGGGCTCTCTACTGGTGGCCGTGGGCTCTCTACTGGTGGCCGTGGGCTCTCTACTGGTGGCCGTGGGCTCTCTACTGGTGGCCGTGGGCTCTCTACTGGTGGCCGAGGGCTCTCTACTGGTGGCAGAGGGCTCTCTACTGGTGGCAGAGGGCTCTCTACTGGTGGCAGAGGGCTCTCTACTGGTGGCCCTGGTTTCTCTTCTGGTGGCCGTGGGCTCTCTACTGGTGGCCGTGGGCTCTCTACTGGTGGCCGTGGGCTCTCTACTGGTGGCCGTGGGCTCTCTACTGGTGGCCGTGGGCTCTCTACTGGTGGCCGTGGGCTCTCTACTGGTGGCCGTGGGCTCTCTACTGGTGGCCGTGGGCTCTCTACTGGTGGCCGTGGGCTCTCTACTGGTGGCAGAGGGCTCTCTACTGGTGGCAGAGGGCTCTCTACTGGTGGCAGAGGGCTCTCTACTGGTGGCAGAGGGCTCTCTACTGGTGGCAGAGGGCTCTCTACTGGTGGCCCTGGTTTCTCTTCTGGTGGCCGTGGGCTCTCTACTGGTGGCCGTGGGCTCTCTACTGGTGGCCGTGGGCTCTCTACTGGTGGCCGTGGGCTCTCTACTGGTGGCCGTGGGCTCTCTACTGGTGGCCGTGGGCTCTCTACTGGTGGCCGTGGGCTCTCTACTGGTGGCAGAGGGCTCTCTACTGGTGGCAGAGGGCTCTCTACTGGTGGCAGAGGGCTCTCTACTGGTGGCAGAGGGCTCTCTACTGGTGGCCGTGGGCTCTCTACTGGTAGCCATGGTCTCTTCCTCAATGGGAGAATCAGTTTCAGGTGATTTTGGAGTACAAGGCTTTGTGGGAGGTAGACCACAATCGTCATCTTGCTCCTCACTCTTCACTGGTGTGCAAAGTTTAGAGATCTTTAGCATAGAGTCCAAATAAACGTCATCGTCAGTAGGCTTAGCCTGTGAAACATTTAGACTTTCTGGGGGCAAAACTGTAACCGTTTTCTTGACTCGAGTGTCTTTAACAGTATGATTGTCATCTACATGAATAGATTCAGGATTTAGCAATTTCATAGCTTCCTTGTGGTCAAAGGAAATGTCCATTCCTTCTGAAGGATGGCAAGGAATTGCCTCATTTTTACTGTCATCTAGGATTCTCCAACTTTTTGATAAAGAGACAGGCTTGTCTTCAGGATCTGAATAGACCGATGCACTGCCATGATCATGGCCCAACCCATTAAGATGATGTATTCCATCGTCCGTCTCCACAATACTGCCTTGTTCAACTTCACTGTGAGCTACAGGAGTTCTCTCGACTCTCTATATGAAGAGGAACATCTAGGTTACTGCTTACATCTAGGTTGCTGCTTACATCTAGGTTACTACTTTCAGAGGGTGATGCATCAGATTGTTCATCTGCCGGAGCGTCATCTGTGGAGCTCAGGGTGACAAAATCCCATGATCGCTCAGGGGAATAGTCATCGTTTATGGGAACGGGACTTTTTCTCTGGCCTTCAAACAATGGTGCCGTTGAAAAACTTCTCCACTTAGACTCCTGGCCACTTGCTGACTTGGTGTCTGTAATACGAGAATGATCAGCATCTTTGGATCGTGTAGGTGGAGAATCCTGGAGATCGCTTTTTCCGTAGTCGGAAAAGTCCTTATAGGCAGATTCTTCTTTATCTTTTCTGACGTGTCCTTCTTTAATTTCGGGCCTTTTCTCCAAATCCCATTTGGAAATTTTAACTCCTGAATTTACATGTACTGGTTTGGCATCTGGTGTTTTGGAAGAATTTGATTTAGCAGAACTCGCGCTACTGTCCACTTTAGAATGGGTAGATGCTGCTTTGAGGTCCACCTCTTTCTGAGGAGAAACTTTCTTCGTAGGTTCCCTGTCAGAGGACTTGACGTCTTTTTCAGTTCTGCTCGATGTCCTTCCTTTTCGTTCGGAGTCATAAGATGACTCTAATTTGGGATCTCTGTCATATTTAGAATGCGAAGAAGTCCTAGAATCTCTGTACGAGGAGGAATGAGATGACGATGGTGGCCTTCGAGAGTCGCTCGATCTGGAATGGGTTCTCCTATAATCATCCTCCGAGTCAGAGCTGTCTCTCGCTCGGCTATCTGCATACGAGCGAGAATATCTTGTTCTGTAGGGAGAACTTCTATGGTACCGTCTCTCAGACTCATAATAATGTGACCGTTCAGATCTGGAATATGAAGAGCTGCCTCTCGCCCCCGGTCAGATCTAGACCTCGATCTCGACCTCGATCTCGACCTGCTTCGCTTCCTGTCACGATCTGACTTGGAACGTGAGTAGGAGGAGTACTTTGAGTCTCTGTCTGACCTGGAATAGCTAGAATGTTTCTCATCTTTTGCAGGCTTTGTTTTCGATGAAGAATATTTTCCACCATCGTCCCCTTTCAAAACCATGGAGCTTCTTTTTGAATCGCTCTCTTTACTTGTCGCCTTTTTGACCTCGTGGGATCGGTGGCTTGAGGAGGTTTGTACAGAATCGCCGTCAGACTCTGAACCAACCAATGTCGTCTCAGATTGAGGCTGCTTTAATTTAGAACTGGGTTTTTCAGGGCTGGGATTCGATTTCACGCTTTTTACATTGACCGAATTATTTTCCTCTTTCCCAATATGGGAATATTCTTTAGAAGGGATGGTCTCTGGCTTTTCAACAACCACCTGAGTGCTTAAGCTTTCCACAACAGAGACAATGGAGTCCTCTAGATTGTCTTTTTGTGCTAGTCAATGATAATGAAGGTGGACTACTGGATGGTGCTCTCTCGGGTGATGCTACGGCCAAGATGGCGGCTGCTGGCACAACTTCAGGCACTGGAGAAAACTTTGAGTTCTCCAATGGCGCTGCTTTTGTTGAAGCTATGGGTGACGTGGGTATTGCAAGCGGATCTGCAGCAGGTGGTGTGGGGTGGGGGAGGCGGCTGGGGTGCTGGTAGTTTGCTTGTAACGCTCAGAAGATGCTTCTTGAAATGGATTTTTCCCAGTTCCACTTTGGGTTTTGGAGGGGAAACTTCAAAAGCATTCCCACCGGATTCAACGCCATCCGGTTTAGGCTTGGTTTGTTCCGGTAAGCCGCTAGCGGTGTTCTGCGCGTCATTCTGCTTCTCTCCAGCCAAAGCCGTCAGTAATCTGTTCTGAAGGGTTTTCTTAGTGAAGCTGAAGCTGAAGGAGACCTTCTGGCGTCCCTGTTCTTCCAAATTAACCTTCGCTTTGGTTCCCTTAGGCAGGAATCTGCTGGACGAGATGCTTTTGAAGCCCGATGACTTGCCGAACCCAGATTTTGAGCCATCCTCATTTTTGGCCTGCAAGGGAAAACAAATTTGTGAGCGCTTAAAAATTGTAAAAAAAAAAAAAAAAAAAAAAAAGGAGTCGCGTTGGTAAGCGAACATCGGAATATCGGAAGGGTAACATTTGGGTCGATGTGCTGAACTCCTAGCAAAATGCTGATATTAGGTCGAATTTAGGCACTGAAACCCACTTGCATTTAAAAAAAAAAAGACCTTCTAATCTAACAAAAAAATATATGTGCATTTAATATATTTTATACATATATTTGTATTTACCTTTAAAAGCCTCTCCTGTGTAGACAACCAAAAGCCCTGAGACTGCTGCTGGGTGCCGCCATCTTGAATGTGATGTCAGCAGACTCAGGGCTGTCAATCAAGTGACACTCTACGGAAGGAAGGTCAAACTGGCGGCCCTCCAACTGTTGCAAAACTACAAGTCCCATCATGCCTCTGCCTTTGGGAGTCACGCTTGTAATTGTCAGTCTTGCAATGCTTCATGGGACTTGTAGTTTGGCAACAGCTAGAGGGCGGACAGTTTGACACCCGTGTTCTATGGTATTCCCCTTTATTGCACCCCCACCAGCTACATAAAAGCTTAAGTAGAGAGGTCAATGGAGAAGCTCCCCACCAGTGCGCACCAAGATAATCCCCTCCCCACCAGTGCGCACCAAGATAATCCCCTCCCCACCAGTGCGCACCAAGATAATCCCCTCCCCACCAGTGCGCACCAAGATAATCCCCTCTCCACCAGTGCGCACCAAGATAATCCCCTCCCCCCACCAGTGATCACAAACATACCCCCTCCCCACCAGTGATCACAGACCAACATACCCCTCCCCACCAGTGATCACCGACGTACCCTCTCCCCACCAGTAATCACCGACATTCCCCCCCCTCCCCACCAGTTATCACCGACATTCCCCCTCCCCACCAGTGATCACCGACATACCCCCCTCCCCACCAGTGATCACAGACACACCCCCCTCCCCACCAGTGATCACAAACACACCCCCTCCCCACCAGTGATCACAAACACACCCCCTCCCCACCAGTGATCACAAAAACACACCCCCTCCCCACCAGTGATCACAAACACACCCCCTCCCCACCAGTGATCACAAACACACCCCCCCCCCCACCAGTGATCACCAACATACCCCCTCCCCACCAGTGATCACAAACACACCCCCTCCCCACCAGTGATCACCAACCTACCCCCTCCCCACCAGTGATCACCAACATACCCCCTCCCCACCAGTGATCACCAACATACCCCCTCCCCACCAGTGATCACCAACATACCCCCTCCCCACCAGTGATCACAAACACACCCCCTCCCCACCAGTGATCACCAACACACCCCCTCCCCACCAGTGATCACAAACACACCCCCTCCCCACCAGTGATCACAAAAACACACCCCCTCCCCACCAGTGATCACCAACACACCCCCCTCCCCACCAGTGATCACAAACACACCCCCTCCCCCCCAGTGATCACAAACATACCCCCTCCCCACCAGTGATCACCAACATACCCCCCTCCCCACCAGTGATCACAAACACACCCCCTCCCCACCAGTGATCACAAACACACCCCCTCCCCACCAGTGATCACCAACATACCCCCTCCCCACCAGTGATCACCAACATACCCCCCCCCCCACCAGTGATCACAAACACACCCCCTCCCCACCAGTGATCACCAACATACCCCCTCCCCACCAGTGATCACAAACACACCCCCCTCCCCACCAGTGATCACCAACATACCCCCTCCCCACCAGTGATCACAAACACACCCCCTCCCCACCAGTGATCACCAACATACCCCCTCCCCACCAGTGATCACCAACATACCCCCCCCCCACCAGTGATCACCAACACACCCCCCCTCCCCACCAGTGATCACCAACATACCCCCTCCCCACCAGTGATCACCGACATACCCCCTCCCCACCAGTGATCACCGACATACCCCCTCCCCACCAGTGATCACAAACACACCCCCTCCCCACCAGTGATCACCAACACACGCCCTCCCCACCAGTGATCACCAACACACCCCCTCCCCACCAGTGATCACAAACACACCCCCTCCCCACCAGTGATCACAAACACACCCCCTCCCCACCAGTGATCACCAACATACCCCCCCCACCAGTGATCACCAACATACCCCCTCCCCACCAGTGATCACCAACATACCCCCTCCCCACCAGTGATCACCAACATACCCCCTCCCCACCAGTGATCACCAACATACCCCCTCCCCACCAGTGATCACCAACATACCCCCTCCCCACCAGTGATCACCAACACACCCCCTCCCCACCAGTGATCACCAACATACCCCCTCCCCACCAGTGATCACCAACATACCCCCTCCCCACCAGTGATCACCAACATACCCCCTCCCCACCAGTGATCACCAACATACCCCCTCCCCACCAGTGATCACCAACATACCCCCTCCCCACCAGTGATCACCACACACACCCCCTCCCCACCAGTGATCACCGACACACCCCCTCCCCACCAGTGATCACCGACATACCACCTCCCCACCAGCAATCACAGACCAACCCCCTCCCCACCAGTGATCACCAACATACCCCCTCCCCACCAGTGATCACAAACACACCCCCTCCCCACCAGTGATCACCAACATACCCCCTCCCCACCAGTGATCACCGACATACTCCCTCCCCACCAGTGATCACCAACATACCCCCCCTCCCCACCAGTGATCACAAACACACCCCCCTCCCCACCAGTGATCACCAACATACCCCCTCCCCACCAGTGATCACCAACATACCCCCTCCCCACCAGTGATCACCAACATACCCCCTCCCCACCAGTGATCACCAACATACCCCCTCCCCACCAGTGATCACCAACATACCCCCTCCCCACCAGTGATCACCAACACACCCCCTCCCCACCAGTGATCACCAACATACCTCCTCCCCCACCAGTGATCACCAACATACCTCCTCCCCACCAGTGATCACCAACATACCCCCTCCCCACCAGTGATCACAAACATACCCCCTCCCCACCAGTGATCACCAACATACCTCCTCCCCACCAGTGATCACCAACATACCTCCTCCCCACCAGTGATCACCAACATACCTCCTCCCCACCAGTGATGACCGACAAATTCTCTTTGCACCAGTGATCACCGAAGTACCCCCTCTCACCAATCCGTTCCTCAATAAATACACATTTTCAGTAAATACTCCAACAATTGGGAGTGTTCTGGACCCTTACCTCATTTTCTTCTTCTCTGTTGTGGTTTATAAGATGACACATGTAGGGAAAAAAACAAAACGAAAATTACAAGGAGATAATACCAATGGATTCGATATGATAAATATCAGTAGACATGACTGCTGTGTGTGGCGTCACCTGCTCCTGGAAGCTCAGATCTGAGAACAAGCAGGATCAAACCATGTTCCATCAATACCCAAAGATGGCCGAACATGGGAGGCCAGCGTCATAGGAAATAGGATTTGGGGAGTGCACACTGGACTATTGTACACGGATTTACAAAATGTCAGGTCAAATCTGAAGCACAGTTTGCAGATCTTAGAATGAAGACCTTGCCTGGCCTACATGAAAAATTAGAAAGATTTAAGGGTGCGTCCACTCCCATGTCCCTGCTAGATTAATGGCAAGTGCCTTCTAATACTCACCTGTGAGGTCCCCAAATACTGGCTACACGTCATTGTGCCTTCTAATACCTGTGAGGTCCCGAAATACTGGCTACACGTCATTGCGCCTTCTAAGACTCACCTGTGAGGTCCCCAAATACTGGCTACACGTCATTGCGCCTTCTAAGACTCACCTGTGAGGTCCCGAAATACTGGCTACACGTCATTGTGCCTTCTAAGACTCACCTGTGAGGTCCCGAAATACTGGCTACACGTCATTGTGCCTTCTAATACTCACCTGTGAGGTCCCGAAATACTGGCTACACGTCATTGTGCCTTCTAATACTCACCTGTGAGGTCCCGAAATACTGGCTACACATCATTGTGCCTTCTAATACTCACCTGTGAGGTCCCCAAATACTGGCTACACGTCATTGTGCCTTCTAATACCTGTGAGGTCCCGAAATACTGGCTGCACGTCATTGTGCCTTCTAATACCTGTGAGGTCCCGAAATACTGGCTACACGTCATTGCGCCTTCTAAGACTCACCTGTGAGGTCCCCAAATACTGGCTACACGTCATTGCGCCTTCTAAGACTCACCTGTGAGGTCCCGAAATACTGGCTACACGTCATTGTGCCTTCTAAGACTCACCTGTGAGGTCCCGAAATACTGGCTACACGTCATTGTGCCTTCTAATACTCACCTGTGAGGTCCAGAAATACTGGCTACACGTCATTGTGCCTTCTAATACTCACCTGTGTGGTCCCCAAATACTGGCCACACGTCATTGTGCCTTCTAATACTCACCTGTGAGGTCCCCAAATACTGGCTACACGTCATTGTGCCTTCTAATACTCACCTGTGAGGTCCCCAAATACTGGCTACACGTCATTGTGCCTTCTAATACCTGTGAGGTCCCGAAATACTGGCTACACGTCATTGTGCCTTCTAATACTCACCTGTGAGGTCCCCAAATACTAGCTACACGTCATTGTGCCTTCTAATACCTGTGAGGTCCCGAAATACTGGCTACACGTCATTGTGCCTTCTAATACTCACCTGTGAGGTCCCGAAATACTGGCTACACGTCATTGTGCCTTCTAATACTCACCTGTGAGGTCCAGAAATACTGGCTACACGTCATTGTGCCTTCTAATACTCACCTGTGTGGTCCCCAAATACTGGCCACACGTCATTGTGCCTTCTAATACTCACGTGTGAGGTCCCCAAATACTGGCTACACGTCATTGTGCCTTCTAATACCTGTGAGGTCCCGAAATACTGGCTACACGTCATTGTGCCTTCTAATACTCACCTGTGAGGTCCCGAAATACTGGCTACACGTCATTGCGCCTTCTAATACTCACCTGTGAGGTCCCGAAATACTGGCCACACGTCATTGTGCCTTCTAATACTCACCTGTGAGGTCCCGAAATACTGGATAGACGTCATTGTGCAATCTACTTTTAGAATTTCCACCCAGTTTGGAGAGAACCTGAAGGAAGTATGGACGCAGACACTGTCAAGCTCTGAAAATGCCAATTTTCCATCTGCGTTTATGCCCCTCTGGTTTCAACATTTTTTGTGCGGGGCCGCCATGGAATTGGTATGAATATAAGAAATTCTGACTTTGGGTCAAGTTTCCTGATCTGCATACTTGTACCAGGTCAGGGTTTCAAAAAGTAATGTGGTCGATGGTATGGATGAAAGCCAGGTAACCAGCACTTCCAGGTGGCCATCAATGTCAGTTCCAGATATATAAGCTTTTGATCAGCAGGAGCTTGGAGGGATGGATGTTGGTACAGTTTCCACCACAGAGGAATTCCCTAACCTAAGGGCCCCTCATACCATCTCTACTGGCAGCCCAGACCATCGTGCTAACCCTCTTACTGGCTACAACCTTCGTACTAATCCTCCTGCTGAGGTCAACCGTAGCGCTAACCCTCCTGCCGAGGTCAACCCTAGCGCTAACCCTCCTGCCGAGGTCAACCCTAGCGCTAACCCTCCTGCCCAGGTCAACACTAGCGCTAACCCTCCTGCCGAGGTCAACCCTAACGCTAACCCTCCTGCCGAGGTCAACCCTAGCGCTAACCCTCCTGCCCAGGTCAACCATAGCGCTAACCCTCCTGCCCGAGGTCAACCCTAGCGCTAACCCTCCTGCCCGAGGTCAACCCTAGCGCTAACCCTCCTGCCCGAGGTCAACCCTAGCGCTAACCCTCCTGCCCTAGGTCAACCCTAGCGCTAACCCTCCTGCCCAGGTCAACCATAGCGCTAACCCTCCTGCCCAGGTCAACCCTAGCGCTAACCCTCCTGCCCAGGTCAACCCTAGCGCTAACCCTCCTGCCCAGGTCAACCCTAGCGCTAACCCTCCTGCCCGAGGTCAACCCTAGCGCTAACCCTCCTGCCCGAGGTCAACCCTAGCGCTAACCCTCCTGCCCGAGGTCAACCCTAGCGCTAACCCTCCTGCCAGGGTCAACCCTAGCGCTAACCCTCCTGCCCAGGTCAACCATAGCGCTAACCCTCCTGCCCAGGTCAACCCTAGCGCTAACCCTCCTGCCCAGGTCAACCCTAGCGCTAACCCTCCTGCCCAGGTCAACCCTAGCGCTAACCCTCCTGCCCAGGTCAACCTTAGCACTAACCCTCCTGCCGAGGTCAACCCTAGCGCTAACCCTCCTGCCAGGGTCAACCATAGCGCTAACCCTCCTGCCGAGGTCAACCCTAGCGCTAACCCTCCTGCCCGAGGTCAACCCTAGCGCTAACCCTCCTGCCAAGGTCAACCGTAGTGCTAATCCTCCTGCCGAGGTCAACCGTAGTGCTAACCCTCCTGCCAGCAGCAACCTTAGGGAGGAGCCTCTCTGCGGCAGCACATAGGGGCGTAGGATCTGGTGGAGGAGTTCTGTCCTCATCTCTGCTGCCAACTGCAGAACCAAGGTGGGGGTGAAGACAAGGGGGCCTTGTGTTTGACACATGTGGGTTACACGCAACACCCAACCTTCCTCCCCACAATGCAATGCATAGGGACTCAATTACCAAAAGACAGTCACATGGGGACAGGGGCATGCCACCAAGTGTACAACGCTAGGTATAGTCAATATTTGTAGGGCTAGTCATTGGGACAACAAAAAGCCGTAGTAAAGGTAAGTACAGAGATCAGAGGGTGCCCAGCACAGGGTTGCTGTGACAGGCCGCGTTTGCATACTCACCCCTGCTGTGCCAGGACCCCCTACTCTGAAAAGTAAACTTCCGGCGACAAAGGAAACCAGAGCCAAGATCCCAACACCAGAGTCTCCTCTTCCAGCAGACCCTTGTATTCCTTTAATGACAGGTTAGCTTTATTTGTCTTTATAAACAGACACCCACCAGGGCCAAGGTTGCCTTCTTCTCACACGGCCACTTGGACGTAAACCTTGGAACGCTTATCCTCCAGCTATAAAAAGATGTCTAGATCTCTGCAGGCCTCCATGTGCCGAACTCCCGAGGAATCTGAGGATTAAACCCACGCAGGATACGAGCGCAGCGGTACGGAGAAGGCAAACTAGAAGGGTGGGGGGGTGAGGTTCTGGAAAACATTCCTATAACATCTGTTGTTAAAAGGGGGGGGCAACTATGAGAATTGGATGGTGAACCTGATATTATTAAGGCATGTCCCCATGATGCAATGCACACGTCAACAGGGCGGCAATGCTGTGGGGGTAGTTGGGCTACCATTTGGCTTTGCCCCTCATGGTAGGACAGCTGGAAGAGCAAACCTCTCTATAGGAGGATGTCCGAAAGAAGAACTGCCTGTGTGACACACCGCAACCACATCTAAGCCTCAAACCGGTTGACCCTTCCAAGGGCATTTGGCAGGAGGTGTTGAACCGCATCCTCGCCGCCTTTGACCCCTCAAAACTGGCAAAGTTGCAGACCGGACTCGCTCTCTCTTGAATGGGCCGTGCTTGGCGGGCGTTAGGCCTGCTAACATTGACATGGGGTATAATTCCTGCCGTGGTCGAGGAGCAAAGCATGTTGTGCACACCCCTCGGGACGAGCGGGTAGCAGTTGGGGGTCGTCTGAGGTGAAGGGAGTCAAATATGAGGTTTTACCACCACTCAGCCGCCAGTGTGAGCCCCAACAATGAACATCTATGATCTGCTCCCCTTTGGTCCTATTAATGATCACCAGCTATGTTTACCCCCCCCCACCCCACCCTTCTGAAGCTCCACCCCCCTATTTTATTAACCTCCTATACCATGGGTAGGCAAACTTTCAGGCCTCGAGCTGTTCCGGGACTACAAGTTCCATGAGGTACTGCAAGCAGCAATAACAGAATGACATATGGGCCTCACTTAGTCCTGGAGTACTGAAAGCCAAGGCTGTGAGAAGATTAACCCCCCGGGGGGCTCACAGCAAATAGGCATGATTGACGTTTCTTCTGCCCAATGACATTTGGCCGAGGAGGAAGTGAGATGAATGTAATGAAGACCGGCCTAATTTTCATTCAAACAGGGGGTAGGTGGGTGAGGGTAACAACCTCCCCAGTATGTCATGGAGGGGGGTGCTCTGTAGTACTGTCCTAGGTTGACAATGCAGACCACGCCCAAGGACTGGTTACAACACACTTTACAGAGGAACTTCACACACCCCCCCCCCCTTTCCACCCCTCCCCCTTTACTTTTTTTTTCTTTTCTTTTCCTCAAAGCATACTCACCATGAGTTATCCGGTGAAATCTGCTCCTCCCCCCGCCGGGTCCAGCGCCGCCATCTTCTATGTGGACGTCATCAAGGGCTGGGTGTCTCTTCTGGTAGGTTCTTGCACCTGGCCCCTTGATGATGTCCAGCAGCACATGCAGAGTGCCGGACGTATGCAGGACATCGCACTGGAACCTCCTGGGGTGGGTGATGTGAGAATTTCGGGGGGGCTTTAAGAAGTTTGGGAACGTCACTCTCACCTAGATGAGAGACCAGAAGTGTGGGGATGGGGGTCTTCCTAAGGAGGGGGGGTTTGAAAATGGAAAGGGCCCCCCCCAGATTGGCTGCCAGGCTGGGTAGCGTACATTTGTCACCGTCTCCTCACAATGACAAATGATTAGCAGTTAGAAGGAGAAGACAATACGCCGCGGCACCGCCGGCCCCCCAGGGACAGCTCAGGTATCTACTCTGTCCTCATTGAGTGAGACCAGGACGTTCTAATAACCCCGGCAGCTGCTCTCTGGAGGGCCCCGGCTGGTCGTCGTGGCAACAAGGATGACGCCATTTATTAAGGAGTACTCCGGAGTTAGAAGGGAGCAGATGTGACCCGGTTCCTGCCGGCAATACTCCACAATGAAAGACTCGCAGATAACCCCATAAAACGCCCTCAACATGGGAGACCACCGAGAGGTCCAAAACCCTCCAATCTGAGAACGTTCTCCTAGTGTGACCTGGCAGAACCTCGGTCTTGTCGAGGCAGCAAAATATCCCGACTGGGAGGAGAAGGCCGGAATAATGAGCTCGGCGAGGCTGGATTGTTTGTTTTGTAGTAAATAATTGATCAGGTGACCCCTGACCTCTACGGGAAGATCTAATGGTGGATTCATCGGCAAATGGTGACAAAGTGGCTCCTTCCTCACTGCTCCCCTCCCCCCTCCTCACCGCTCTTCCCATTCCTCAATAATCCCCCCCCACTGATCTACTCCCTACCTCACCACTTCCCACCCCTCACCGCTCTCCCCCCTACTCTATTCCTCAATGATTCCTCCCCCCTCCTCACTGCTCTCCTCCATTCCTCAATAATCCCCCCCCCCCCCACTGATCTGCCCCCTACCTCACCGCTTCCCACCCCTCACCTCTCTCCCCCCTACTCTATTCCTCAATGATCCCCCCCACCCCTCACCTTTCTCGCCCTTTCCTCAATGATCCCCCCCCCCCACTGATCTGCCCCCTACCTCACCACTTCCCACCCCTCACCGCTCTCCCCCCTACTCTATTCCTCAATGATCCCCCCCCACTGATCTGCCCCCTACCTCACCGCTTTCCACCCCCTCACCTCTCTCCCCCCTACTCTATTCCTCAATGATTCCTCCCCCCACCACCACTGATCTGCCCCCTTCCTCACCACTCTGCAACCCCCCTTCCCCCACACACACAAAATCTCTCCTCTTCCTCTTCACTCACCCTTCTTCACCGCTCTCCCCCCCTTACTCATTGCCCCCCCATGATCTTCCCCCGCCCCTCACCGATTCCTCCAACCAATCTACCCCCCTTACTCACCAATATGGCCCATTCCTCAACAACCTCCAACCCACCCCATCTGCCCCTTCCTCACCACTTCCCCTTCTCTCCACCTCACTGATCTCCCTTCCTCAACCATCTCTCCTCTTCATCAATTTGCTCTCTTCCTCTCCATCCCCCAAATCTTCCCCCTTTCTCATCGCTCACCCTTCCTTTCTGATCTGCCCCCTTCCTCACTGCTTCTCCCCCCCCCCCCCACCGCTCTGCACCCTTCCTTACCCCCACCCCCCTCAATGATCTCCCCCCCTTCCTCACCCCCCCCCCCCCCCCCCCCCCCCCCCCCCCCCCCCCCCCCCCCCCCCCCCCCGCTCACCCCCCTTCCTCACCGCTCCCCCCCTTCCTCACCCTCCCCGCTCACCCCCCTTCCTCACCGCTCACCCTCCCCTTCCCAACCTCAACGCTCACCCCCCTTCCTCACCGCTCACCTCTCTCCTCCTCACTGCTCACCCCCCTTCCTCACTGATCTGCTCCCTCCCCCACGATCTCCCTCCTTCCTTAGTACTTGTCCCATATTCTCCTCCCCCCTTCCTCACCGCTCACCTCTCTTCCTCACCGCTCACCCCCGCTTCCTCACCGCTCACCCCCTTTCCTCACCCCCCTTCCTCACCGCTCACCCCCCTTCCTCACCGATCACCCCCCCTTCCTCACCCCTCTTCCTCACCGCTCACCCCCCTTCCCCCTCAACGCTCACCCCCCCTCTCCTCACCCTCCCCCCCCCTTCCTCACCGCTCACCTCTCTTCCTCACCGCTCACACACCCCCCTTCCTCACCGCTCACACCCCTTCCTCACCGCTCACACCCCTTCCTCACCCCCCTTCCTCACCGCTCACCCCCTTCCTCACCGCTCACCCCCCTTCCTCACTGATCTGCTCCCCCCCCCACGATCTCCCTCCTTCCTTAGTACTTGTCCCATATTCTCCCCTCTTCCTCACCGCCCCCCTTCCTCACCGCTCACCCCCCTTCCTCACCGCTCACCCCTCTTCCTCACCGCTCACCCCCCCTTCCTCACCCCCCGTGATAGTCTCTCACACCATTCAGAGGACAATATGTGATACAGCCATGGCTTAAGCCGGCCATAAACAGACGGGAATTCAGCAAGATCCGGCCGAAGGTTGTCCCATGTATGGGCAGGCTGGTCTCCTTTAGTTATATTCAGATACTTTCAGGCCCAATCCGAGCTGCTGAACTGTGTGACTACGCAGGAACGGCTGACACCCACAACACCCCGGGTGTCGCTTTGGTTCGGCCAGCCAGGTGACAAACGCAGCAGAATTTCTGAATGCACGACGAGCAATCACAGCCCGCGGCTCCAGCTATTCCCAGACTTGCTGACGAGTACAAATACAGAGCCAGAGGAGTACGAGGTATAAACACAAATCTGAGTCTGGAATGTGAAAAATCCACATCAGGGCGACAGAAACTGCGGACAATGCTAATGGGCTGAATTACAGCCGGAAACGGCAAAATGAGAATTATTATTATTGTTATTATTGTTCGGCTAGTCTTGTGATACAAGCATGCCAGACAGCACAGCCAGGGCCTGCTCTGCCCACATCCTCCCTGCCCGGCCCGCGTCCTCCCTGCCCGGCCCGCGTCCTCCCTGCCCGGCCCGCGTCCTCCCTGCCCGGCCCCTGCCTTTCCCGTCATCCCCGTCCTTCTTCTGCCTGGCCCTGTCCTTCCCATCATCCCTGTCCTTCTGCCTGGCTCATATCCTTCCTGTACTACTCTGCTGCCCTCCCTGCTTGGTCTGTGACCTCCCTGCATGGCCCTGATCCTCCCTGTACTCTGCCATCCTCCCTGCATGGTCCTTGTCCTCCCTGTACTCTGCCGTCCTCCCTGCATGGTCCTTGTCCTCCCTGCATGGTCCTTGTCCTCCCTGCATGGTCCTTGTCCTCCCTGCATGGTCCTTGTCCTCCCTGTACTCTGCCGTCCTCCCTGCTTGGCCCATGACCTCCCTGCATGGTCCTTGTCCTCCCTGCACTCTGTTGTCCTCCCTGCATGGTCCTTGTCCTCCCTGCATGGTCCTTGTCCTCCCTGCATGGTCCTTGTCCTCCCTGCATGGTCCTTGTCCTCCCTGTACTCTGTTGTCCTCCCTGCATGGTCCTTGTCCTCCCTGCACTCTGTTGTCCTCCCTGCATGGTCCTTGTCCTCCCTGCATGGTCCTTGTCCTCCCTGTACTCTGCCGTCCTCCCTGCATGGTCCTTGTCCTCCCTGCATGGTCCTTGTCCTCCCTGTACTCTGCCGTCCTCCCTGTACGGCCCATGACCTCCCTGCATGGTCCTTGTCCTCCCTGTACTCTGCCGTCCTCCCTGCATGGTCCTTGTCCTCCGTGTACTCTGCCTGCCGTCCTCCCTGCATGGTCCTTGTCCTCCCTGCATGGTCCTTGTCCTCCCTGTACTCTGCCGTCCTCCCTGCATGGTCCTTGTCCTCCCTGTACTCTGCCGTCCTCCCTGCATGGTCCTTGTCCTCCCTGTACTCTGTTGTCCTCCCTGCATGGTCCTTGTCCTCCCTGCACTCTGTTGTCCTCCCTGCATGGTCCTTGTCCTCCCTGCATGGTCCTTGTCCTCCCTGCACTCTGCCGTCCTCCCTGCATGGTCCTTGTCCTCCCTGCATGGTCCTTGTCCTCCCTGCACTCTGCCGTCCTCCCTGCACTCTGCCGTCCTCCCTGCACTCTGCCGTCCTCCCTGCACTCTGCCGTCCTCCCTGCACTCTGCCGTCCTCCCTGCACGGTCGTTGTCCTCCCTGTACTCTGTTGTCCTCCCTGTACTCTGTTGTCCTCCCTGCACTCTGTTGTCCTCCCTGCACTCTGTTGTCCTCCCTGCACTCTGTTGTCCTCCCTGTACTCTGTTGTCCTCCCTGTACTCTGTTGTCCTCCCTGTACTCTGTTGTCCTCCCTGCATGGTCCTTGTCCTCCCTGCATGGTCCTTGTCCTCCCTGCATGGTCCTTGTCCTCCCTGCTCGCCCTGTGACCCCCCTGCTGGGCCCCTTTTTCCACTGCTGACCATTGCATTCAGTTTGCTGCGGCATGACGATGCCAAACAGCAGCTACACCTGACAGGGGAGTGGTTCCTGTTTGACCAATCGTTTCCCACCTGACCGAGTAGATTTTTTAATCGCCTTTTTGGTCCAGTCAAGTGTCGCTTGCAAGGCCACCCAGGGCTTGAATTTCGGCTGGAATCAGTCACCCACGGGGGGGGGCCTTGAGGGAGAAGTACGGCCAAAACTTTTTTTGCCCGTACTTCCATTTAGGGTCACAAATGTATGTTTCCCATCGCCCCCCTCTGACCCGAGTCAGCTGACACCGATGGGGCGGAGTCACGCCAGGCTGTGGGAGGATCCCAGTAATATTATCCACCCGACTGCCTGATGGACAGCTGACTCCGCCTTATACTGCACACCTGAGGGCCGGAGCCAGCTGCACCCGCCCCCTCCCCGGCCCCCCAGTGACCATTGGAGGGGGGACAGTGGTGACCGGCAGTCACGGAGCGGGAGAATCAGTGGTCATGTGATCGCTGCAACATACATAGGTTTTACGTTTTGTACACCCCGGACTTCCCCTTTAACCCCTTGACCTCCGGAAGGTTTTTCCCCTTCGTGACCAGGCCATTTTCTGCTATTCAGCACTGCGCTACTCTAACTGGCAATTGCTCGGTCATGCAACGCTGTACCCAAATGGAATTTATATCATTTTCTCACACAAATAGAGCTTTCTTTTGGTGGTATTTGATTGCCGCTGGGTTTATAACCCCTTCCCGTCCCACCCATGTACATAAACGGCCCCTACATGCACTGTCTGTGCGCGCTCACTGGGAGCGCGCGGCAACGCGATCCGTTGCCTGCTGTGTGTCCGGAGGACATAGGGGAACACCAATCGTTGTATGGGACCTCTGTGCGAGGTCCCGATCATGTGATCACTGATTGATCGGTCCGTTTCTTCTTTTCTTACATATATGTGTTCTATCTACATGTTGATCGCTTGCCTGGAATTCAACTTTAACCACTTGCCGTTCGGCCTCTGTGCGAGGTCCCGATCATGTGATCACTGATTGGCCAATCAGTGATCACATGCAGAGTAGTAAGCAAGAGGTCACTTCCTGACATCATTGCTTACTACGTGTGAATTCTGTGAATGATCACAGAGATCACATGGTACAGGGCCGTTCACAACAGCCTTGTACCATGTGACAAGCTGTGACCAATCACAGCTCTCACAGTATTTCTCAATGGCTGCAAGAATGCAGCCAGAGAGAAGGAGAAATGATTCCTCTTACAGCCTTTATGGGTATAAAAGCAATCAGTGTAAAAAAAAGAAAAAAAAAAAAACCTTCATCACCCCCCACAAGCAGTGCAGAGTCACCATGGTGACACCGCACTGCTAAGGTGACAGTATGTAAAAAAAAAACAAAAAACATAAATATAAAAGAAAAATAAAAATGTAAAAAGAATTTTGAAAAACTACAATTTTTGGTTATAAACTAATTTGGGTTTTTTGTTTTTTTTTTCACTAAAAAGATAACGGAATACATTTTGGCCGAGATTTATTGGGGCTCTTGCTCCATACTACAGCTCCAACTTTACTGCACTCTGATGCTGGTGGGTCAGCAAGCCCAGACCGCGGCGATCCACCAGTCACCTGGCCGCAATCTACTGCGATACAGCGAAGCCTGCCGATACGAGGCACGGGCACGAGTACCATTGCGGTGCGATCTGACTCCATACAAAATGAGTGGGCGCCAACCGCGCTGCAAAGAATCGCATGCAATCTGAACAGGATTCCCGCCTGGATGACGTGCGGATTCACTTCGGGTGTGGAGAGATTTATGCCATTCATTTGGTATGTGTTCAACGTGCACCGCAAAGGTATCCAGCGCAACAAAGTATCAGTATTCCTACTCGCCAATAAAAAGGACAGGACTGAGGACACTGGCTGAGACGGGGATAACAACTAGGGCCAATCAAGGGGTTAACGGTGCGCCTGACGATGTCAGTGTGATGATGTCAGTGTGACGATGTCAGTGTGATGATGTCACTTCCCCATCTGGCTGGTGTATCTCCCCGCTGATCAGTCTGTGGCCTGAGCACCACATAGGAGACGTGAATCTCTTCCATCTCTCCCTATCTCCTCAAAAATACAATGTATCATTGGGGGGGGGCTGTGTATAATGTATACAATGTATCATTGGGGGGGGGGCTGTGTATAATGTATACAATGTATCATTGGGGGGGCTGTGTATAATGTATACAATGTATCATTGGGGGGGCTGTGTATAATGTATACAATGTATCATTGGGGGGGCTGTGTATAATGTATACAATGTATCATTGCGGGGGGGGGGGGCTGTGCATAATGTATCATTGCGGAGGCTATGTATAATGTATACAATATATCATTGTCCGGGGGGGGGGGGCTGTGTATAATGTATACAATGTATCATTGTGGGGGGGGGGGGGCTGTGTATAATGTATACAATGTACCATTGTGGGGGGGGGGGGGGGCTGTGTATAATGTATACAATGTATCAGTGCGGGGGGGGCTGTGTATAATGTATGCAATGTATCAGTGCGGGGGGGGGGGCTGTGTATAATGTATACAATGTATCATCATTGGGGGGGGGGGGGCTGTGTATAATGTATACAATGTATCATTGGGGGGGGGCTGTGTATAATGTATACAATGTATCATTGGGGGGGCTGTGTATAATGTATACAATGTATCATTGGGGGGGGCTGTGTATAATGTATACAATGTATCATTGGGGGGGGCTGTGTATAATGTATACAATGTATCATTGCGGGGGGGGGCCTGTGCATAATGTATCATTGCGGAGGCTGTGTATAATGTATACAATGTATCATTGTGGGGGGGGGGCTGTGTATAATGTATACAATGTACCATTGTGGGGGGGGGGGGCTGTGTATAATGTATACAATGTATCAGTGCGGGGGGGGGCTGTGTATAATGTATGCAATGTATGGGGGGGGGGGGAGGGGGGCTGTGTATAATGTATACAATGTATCAGTGGGGAGGCTGGGGGGGGGCTGTGTGTATAATGTATACAATGTATCAGTGCGGGGGGTGGGATGTGTATAATGTATACAATGTATCAGTGCGGGGGGGGGGCTGTGTATAATGTATACAATGTATCATTTGCGGGGGGGGGGCTGTGTATAATGTATACAATGTATCAGTGCGGGGGGGGGGGGGGGGGCTGTGTATAATGTATACAATGTACAATGTGTCAACCTGCTGTAGGTATGTACTAAGCAACCCAAGGGTGTCCCCAGCAGCTTGTGTTGCCGATCACAATGGGGACAGTAGGAGACTGGGCTTACAATCCGGGGTGGGGGGGTAAGTGATTACAACTATCCTGCGAGAGCACCTGTGTATAATAGAATAGGAAGGTTATAAAGGCAGATGGAGGAGGGGTGCGACTTTATCAGTGTATCATTGGTGCAGCCGGCAGCTACAGATATCAGTAACAGGATCCAGACAATTTGTTTTTTATTCAGGGTTTGTTCACATGTGATGGGTTGTGGGGGTGGGGTGGTGTAAAACCCTGCAGCTTGGTGTCATAATGAACAATGTTCAGTGCGGGGGGGGGGAAACTGCGCTTTTACCCCACAATTTCAACCTTCCCTCCCTTCCCCTTTAGCTGCAGAGCTTGATGTTCAGCAGCGATGGCCTCAATGCCGGGAAGGAATTATATTCCCCCAATCACTTTGGAAGGGCAGCCTACAGAAAACCGATCCGCAACACAAGCCGTTCAAGTGAATGGGGTTTTTGGGGTGGTCCACAAGCAACCCGCAACGTCATGCAATGCACACTGGACACACCTGTACGGACCCCTGCACAGATGTATCACCTGTACGGGCCCCCGCACACTGATACACCTGTACGGGCCCCCCAGCCGTACACTGATACAACCTGTATGGCCCCACCCCCCCGCACACTGTACATACATGTATGGGCGCCTGCAACTGATACACCCTGCTACGGGCCCCCCGCACACTGATTACACCTGTATGGGCCCCCCGACACTGATACACCTGTACGGGCCCCCCGCACTGACACACCTGTACACCTGGGGCACCCCGCACACTGATACACCTGTAACGGGCCCCCCGCACACTTGATACACCTGGCTTACGGGGGGGCCCCTCCGCGCACACTGATACACCTGTACGGGCCCCCCGCACACTGATAACCTGTACGGGCCCCCCGCACCACTGATTACACCTGTACGGGCCCCCGCACACTGATACAAATGTACTCACCCTGTTCGGGGCGACACTCTGGAGGCGTATCTTGATTAACACCTGTACGGGCCCCCCGCACACTTGATACACCTGTACGGGCCCTTTCTTTCTTTTTAAAGCATACACACTTGTAGCGCAACTCGTACCCCCACACACTGATACCCACCTGTACGGGCCCCCCGCACACTTGATAACACCTGTACGGGCCCCCCGCACACTGATACACTGTACGGGCCCCCGGCACACTGATACACCTGTACGGGCCCCCGCACACTGATACACTGTATGGGCCCCCGCACACTGATACACCTGTACGGGCCCCCGCACACTGATACACCTGTACGGGCCCCCCGCACACTGATACACCTGTCCGGGCCCCCCGCACACTGAATACACCTGTATGGGCCCCCCGCACATGATACACCTGTATGGGACCCCCCCGCACACACTGATACACCTGTACGGGCCTCTCCCCGCACATGCTGATACACCTGTATGGGGCCCCGCACACTGATACACCTGTATGGACCGCCCGCACACTGATTACACCTGTACGGGACCCCCGCACACTGATACACTGTACGGGCCCCCGCACACTGACACACCTGTATGGGCCCCCGCACACTGATACACCTGTATGGACCGCATGGCCCCACTCATGTACACGAGCCAGGACAGGCGATGTATTGGAATGTCGCCCGACACACATGCACAGCACCGCAATCCCCGATTCTCACACTTGGATACACCTGAATAGGGTCATCAGCGTCACAGTGGCAGGGGTGTCAATGTGATTGTCACAGGGATCACATGATTGCCACAGTCCTTCAATGGCTTCCATTCATGACTGCTATCGCTTGCTAGTGTCGTGAGGCTATCACATGGTACCTGACATCCCGCACCATGTGTTTAGCTGTAGCCAATCACAGCATGGCAACAGAAAAGCAAGCAGTCATTGCATGAAAGCAATTTGTGACAGTTAACTGTTACCTCTAACATTCATCATCACGGTTATAAGCAATCACTGTGTAAAAAAAAAAAAACAATACCCTGATCACCCCCCCCTCCCCCACAGAAGGGGGGGTCATTTTGGGGGATCTGGTTTGTCCTGACATTTGGGGGGATTTGTGCCGTCCTGACATTTGGGGGGGGGGATTTGTACGTCCTGACATTTTGGGGGGGGGGGGGGGATTTGTACCGTCCACCTGACATTTGGGGATGGGGGGGGATTTTGTACCGTCCTGACATTTTTGGGGGGGGGGATTTGTACCGTCCTGACATTTGGGGGGATTTGTACCGTCCTGACATTTTGGGGGGGATTTGTACCCTCCTGACATTTGGGGGGATTTGTACGCGTCCGACATTTGGGGGGGATTGTGTACCGTCCCGACATTTGGGGGGGATTTGTACCGTACCTGGGACCATTTGGGGGGGATTTGTATCCGTGCTACCGACAATTTTGGGGGATTTGTACCGTCCCGACATTTGGGGGGGGAATTTGTACCCGTCGACATTTGGGGGGGATTTGTACCGTCCCGACATTTGGGGGGGGGGGGTCTTTGTACTCGTTCCCGACATTTGGGGGGGGGGGGGGTTTGTACCGTCCCGACATTTGGGGGGGGGGGGTTTGTACCGTTTTCCCGACATTTTGGGGGGGGGGGGTTTGTACCGTCCTGACATTTTGGGGGGGGGATTTGTACCGTCCCTGACATTTGGGGGGGATTTGTACCGTCCTGACATTTGGGGGGATTTGTACCGTCCTGACATTTTGGGGGGGATTTGTACCGTCCTGACATTGGGGGGATTTGTGTACCGTCCTGACATTTGGGGGGATTTGTACCGTCCTGACATTTGGGGGGGGCTTTGTACCGTCTGACATTTTGGGGGGGATTGTACCGTCCCGACTCATTTGGGGGGGACTTTGTACACGTCCGACATTTGGGGGGGATTTGTTACCGTCCCGACATTGGGGGGGGATTTGTACCGTCCGAACATTTGGGGGGGATTTGTACACGTCCGACAATTTGGGGGGTGATTTGTACCGTCCTTACATTTGGGGGGGATTTGTACCGTCCTGACATTTGGGGGGATATGGCCCCCCATCTACAGATCTCTCCCGTCGGCTCCATGACGGTCACACAGACCGATATACACAGATTTGGGTTATATGGCGCAGAACACATTTTGGCCGCAATTTACAAAGAAAGAATATTTATCTGCAAACTTTTATAACAGAAATGAAGAAAAATAAAATCAGTCTTTTTTCCTTAATAAATAAGCCCCCCCAGCGGTGAATAAATACCCCAAAAGAAAGCTCTATTCCTGTGAAAAAAACAACAAATGTAACTTGGGTACAGCGTTGCATGACCGCGCAATTACCAGTTAAATTAGCGCAGTGCTGAATAGCAAAATCTGGTCTGGTCCTGAAGGGGTAAAACCTTCCGGAGGGCAAGTGGTTAACCGAGTCTGACCCACTCACCTGATGCTCCTCCCCCATATTGGATAGAGTAGTGGGAAGGTTAAAAGTGAAAGGTGTCCCCAGTAGGGAGATTTTTCTTCCCTTCCTATCATGTTGACTCAACAGGAAGTGAGAGGATCTCTCCAGTGTAAGTTTTGATTCTAATTTCTTCCTCAGGACACACCCCATTGAAGTCTATGGGATCATCCCTGGCCTGAGGATACAGCCCCATTGAAGTCTATGGGATCATCCCTGGACTCAGAGCACAGCCCCATTGAAGTCTATGGGATCATCCCTGGCTTTAGCGCACAGCCCAATTGAAGTCTATGGGACCATCTCTGGCCGGAGGATACAGCCCCATTGAAGTCTATGGGATCATCCCTGGCTTTAGCGCACAGCCCCATTGAAGTCTATGGGACCATCCCTGGCCGGAGGATACAGCCCCATTGAAGTCTATGGGATCATCCCTGGCTTTAGCGCACAGCCCCATTGAAGTCTATGGGACCATCCCTGGCCGGAGGATACAGCCCCATTGAAGTCTATGGGATCATCCCTGGCTTTAGCGCACAGCCCCATTGAAGTCTATGGGACCATCCCTGTCCTGAGAACAGACCCCATTGAAGTCTATGGAATCATCCCTGGCCTGAGGATACAGCTCCATAGAAGACTATGGGACCATGCCTGGCCTCAGCAAACAGCCTCATAAAAGTCTATGAGATCATCCCTGGCCTGAGGCCAAACCCCATAAAAGTCTATGGGATCATCCCTGGCCTGATGTGACAGCTCCATAGAAATCTATGGGACCATGCCTGGCCTCAGCAAACAGCCTCATAAAAGTCTATGGGACCATCCCTGGCCTGAGGCCACAGTTCCATGGAAATCTAAAGGATCATCCCTGGCCTGAGGACACAGCTCTGTAGAAGTCAATAGGATCATCCCTGGCCTCAGCAAACAGCTTCATAAAAGTCTATGGGATCATCCCTGGCCTGAGGAAACAACCCCATAGAAGTCCATAGGATCATCTATGGCCTCAGGACAACAGCCCTATAGAAGTCTATGGGATCATCCCTGGCCTGAGGATACAGCTTCATAGAAGTCTACTGGACCGTCCCTGGCCTCAGCCTCATAAAAGTCTATGGGACCATCCCTGGCCAGAAGACACATCTCCATAGAAGTCTATGGGATCATCCCTGGCCTGAGGATACAGCTTCATAGAAGTCTACTGGACCGTCCCTGGCCTCAGCCTCATAAAAGTCTATGGGACCATCCCTGGCCAGAAGACACATCTCCATAGAAGTCTATGGGACCATCCCTGGCCAGAAGACACATCTCCATAGAAGTCTATGGGACCATCCCTGGCCAGAAGACACATCTCCATAGAAGTCTATGGGACCATCCCTGGCCAGAAGACACATCTCCATAGAAGTCTATGGGACCACCGCTGGCCTCAGCGCACTGCCCCACAGAAGTCTATGGGACCACCAGACGCAGGTGCACACCGCCTGGGATCCATTCCTCCCTGCAGATACTACCTGGCTGCGCGCCCGCTGTTTTTTTTTTCTTTCTAATATTCAACAAGCTTTATTGAAAACGATGCACATTCACAAAGCCGGACTGTAGCACATCGCTCACCACCGGACCCTGTCCTACCCGGCGCCTTTCTCCCCAACGGGGCTCAATCACACCTGACTGCATGGCCACTGGGAGTAACCAGTCCCGGCACACGGCACCGTTTACTTTCTGTTACAACTTTATTGAAATGTCACAAGTGACCATTCCTGCAGCAAAGTTGCGATGATGTAGCTGCTGAGCTGAATACTTTTATCTTTTTTTTTTCCAGCTCACACCACCGCAACACAGCGGCGCCCCCCCCCACCCCCCATGTCAAAGGTTAAATGCTCCTTATTTCTAGGGGGTGAGGGTCCCCCCCACATCAAGGGTTAATTGCTCATTGTTTCAAGAGGAGGGGTGTTCCCCCACACTGAAAGGGTTAAATGTTTGCTATTTCTAGGGGTGGGGTCCCCGTACTGCAAGGGTTAAATGCTTCTTATTTCCAGAGGGCGAGCCCCCCCCCCCCCCCCACGTCAAGGGTTAAATGCTTGTTGTTTCAAGGGGGGAGGGGGTCTTCCCCTATACTGAAAGGGGTAAAAGCTTATTATTTCTAGGGGGTGGGGGCTCCCCATTCTGCAAGGGCTGAATGCTCCTTACTTCTAGGGGGTGGGGGCTCCCCATTCTGCAAGGGCTGAATGCTCCTTACTTCTAGGGGGTGGGGGCTCCCCATTCTGCAAGGGCTGAATGCTCCTTACTTCTAGGGGGTGGGGGCTCCCCATTCTGCAAGGGCTGAATGCTCCTTACTTCTAGGGGGTGGGGGCTCCCCATTCTGCAAGGGCTGAATGCTCCTTACTTCTAGGGGGTGGGGGCTCCCATTCTGCAAGGGCTGAATGCTCCTTACTTCTAGGGGGTGGGGGCTCCCCATTCTGCAAGGGCTGAATGCTCCTTACTTCTAGGGGGTGGGGGCTCCCCATTCTGCAAGGGCTGAATGCTCCTTACTTCTAGGGGGTGGGGGCTCCCCATTCTGCAAGGGCTGAATGCTCCTTACTTCTAGGGGGTGGGGGCCAACCACCCTGCAAGGGTTGAATGTTTGTATGGAATGAAATGGATGGAAAAAGCCTGGCAAAGCCAGGAGTGAAGGATGACACATTACCCCCCCCCCCCCACCCCTAGGCCCAATTTACACGGGGCGATTCTGTCCATGCCTTGCGCAGGGGCGCGTTTTACCGGCACAACATGTTGCGCACATCCTGGTGCCGGCAGTCCTATTGTTGCCTATGGGGACGCAGCCGCTGCTCCCAATGTGACATCTGTGTGGATGCACAGGTCCCCTCCCCTTCTTGTCCCGATCGGGAAGTGATGTTGTGATGTCACTTCCGGGTCCCCGTAGAGAGATTCCCGGCCATGTAAGCCGGTGCGATGTGCACCGCATTACATTCAGTGGAGCACAGGGGAGACATGCTGGATGCCTCAATAAAGAGAACCTGTCACCAATCTGATGACTGTCACTTTATCTCCTATCTGATGAAAAAAAAAAAGTAAAAAAAAAAAAAAAAAAAAAAGTTACACCCAAGCACATACCATCCCCCCCAAATGAGGTCCCCCACATATACACACGTACAAAACGTAAAAGCACATGCTGGGGCCACCTACGCATGGAAACGTCGATTGCGATACACATCACATATCGCCGCGCACATCAGAGAGCGATAATTCCAGCACCAGACCTCCTCCGTACACCAAACTGATGACCTAGAAGGAGCTTTCCCCCCCCTTCCGGTCCGGACGCTTTCCCCCCCTTCTGGTCCGGACGCTTTCCCCCCCTTCCGGTCCGGACACTTTCCCCCCCTTCCGGTCCGGACACTTTCCCCCCCTTCCGGTCCGGACACTTTCCCCCCCTTTCGGGTCCGGACACTTTCCCCCCCTTCCGGTCCGGACACTTTCCCCCCCTTCCGGTCCGGACACTTTCCCCCCCTTCCGGTCCGGACACTTTCCCCCCCTTTCGGTCCGGACACTTCCCCCCCCTCCGGTCCGGACACTTTCCCCCCCTTCCAGTCCGGACACTTTCCCCCCCTTCCAGTCCGGACACTTTCCCCCCATTCCAGTCCGGACACTTTCCCCCCCTTCCAGTCCGGACACTTTCCCCCCCTTCCAGTCCGGACACTTTCCCCCCCTTCCAGTCCGGACACTTTCCCCCCCTTCCAGTCCGGACACTTTCCCCCCCTTCCAGTCCGGACACTTTCCCCCCCTTCCAGTCCAGGGCAATTTTAAGCTTTCAGCGCTATCACACTTTGAATGACAATTGCGCGGTCATGCAACACTGTATCCATATGAATTTTTTACCATTTTTCGAGACAGATAAAACTTTATTTCGGTGGTATTTATTCATCGCTGGGATTTTTATTTTTTTTGCTATATAAATGAAAAAGGCCAAAAATTATATGAAAAAAGTGTTTTTCTTATAAAAGTTTGCAAATAAATAATATTTCATCATAAATCTCGGCCAAAATTTATTCCGTTATCTTTTTATTAAAAAAAAAAAAAATACACCAAATTAGTTTATAACCAAAATTATTATAATTTAAACATTTTTTTTACATTTTTTATTTTATTTTTTTATATTATTATTTATGTTTTTTTTTTTTTTACACATACTGTCACCCTAGCAGTGTGGGGTCACCATGGTGACACTGTACTACTTGTGGGGGGGTGACAAAGATTTTTTTTTTTTTTTTTTTACACTGATTGCTTTTACACCCATAAAGGATGTAAAAGCAATCATTTCTCTTTCTCTGTCTGCATTCTTGCAGCCATTGAGAAATACTGTGTGAGCTGTGATTGGTCACAACTTGTCACATGGTACAAGGCTGTTGTGAATGGCCCTGTACCATGTGACCTCTGTGATCATTCACAGAATTCACACGTAGTAAGCAATGATGTCACAAGTGACATCTTGCTTACTACTTTGCATGTGATCGGGACCTCGTACAGAGGTCCCGTCCAACGATCGGTGTTTCACTGTCTCCAGAGGACACAGCGGGCACTGGATCGCGGTGCTGCATGCTCCCGGGGAGCGCGCACAACTAGAAATAGCGGGTGCCGTTTATGAACAGCAACCCGCCCCTGGAGTGCCACCGCCCCGCCCCTTTATAAACAGCAGGCGGACGGCAAGTGGTTAAGGGGTTTTCTGTCATCTTCGGACCTAAAATGATTTTTTAAAACGTGCAAAAAAATGCAAAACCGGCTCTGGCAGCGAAAGGGATAAAGGATAAGCCGGACACTCCCCTTTCCTGACCAGCAGCCAATCGGTGCTCATTACACTGCAAGGTCTCTCCCCTCCCTGCTAGTCCCCGGGGGCGGGGCTGGAGACAGGCAGGAAGGGGAGGAGGAGATAAACAGCGCAATGTTACAAATATTAAACGTTTAAGTCGCCATAAAGCCCCTTTTGTTTTTAAAAGCCCCCCCAACATTCCTAATATCACCTTCGATTTAAATAAAGTTTTGGGTAAAATTTTTTTTTTTTTTTTTCCCCCATCTGGACAAGTAGATGGTCATGAGGGACAAGTAGATTGGGGCCCCGATTTAGTCCCTGGACAAGTAGATGGTCATGAGGGACAAGTAGATTGGGGCCCCGATTTAGTCCCTGGACAAGTAGATGGTCATGAGGGACAAGTAGATTGGGGCCCCGATTTAGTCCCTGGACAAGTAGATGGTCATGAGGGACAAGTAGATTGGGGCCCCGATTTAGTCCCTGGACAAGTAGATGGTCATGAGGGACAAGTAGATTGGGGCCCCGATTTAGTCCCTGGACAAGTAGATGGTCATGAGGGACAAGTAGATTGGGGCCCCGATTTAGTCCCTGGACAAGTAGATGGTCATAAGGGACAAGTAGATTGGGGCCCCGATTTAGTCCCTGGACAAGTAGATGGTCATGAGGGACAAGTAGATTGGGGCCCCGATTTAGTCCCTGGACAAGTAGATGGTCATGAGGGACAAGTAGATTGGGGCCCCGATTTAGTCCCTGGACAAGTAGATGGTCATGAGGGACAAGTAGATTGGGGCCCCGATTTAGTCCCTGGACAAGTAGATGGTCATGAGGGACAAGTAGATTGGGGCCCCCGATTTAGTCCCCGGACAAGTAGATGGTCATGAGGGACAAGTAGATTGGGGCCCCGATTTAGTCCCTGGACAAGTAGATGGTCATGAGGGACAAGTAGATTGGGGCCCCGATTTAGTCCCTGGACAAGTAGATGGTCATGAGGGACAAGTAGATTGGGGCCCCGATTTAGTCCCTGGACAAGTAGTTTTATTTTTTTTAATTTCCACCTCTGCTCATGGTTGCAAGGAAAGAAAATGTCATCACCTATGGCCTGCCTAAAACGGGTCCTATGTTATTCTACTGAGCGCGCCCAAGATGGCCGCCTCGACCACAGAAGATAAAGAACTTCAAGTGCCCAGGACAAAAAGTGTATTCCAAAGTGTTTGTATTTACAGCGCGTTCGGTTTTAAGGAACGTTACAGCACACGGAAACCAGTGGATCAAACCTTAAAGGACATGACCGCCTCCATGTTGACTTCGGTAGGACGTCCCAGTGTGAGGAGCACCAAGTTCTACAGAAGATCCCGCTCACACCTCATAGATCACTCATAATGTTGACATTGTGTATCTGAAAGCTAGGAGCGCTTGGAAGGAAGTCGAAATCCTGAACACTGCAAACAGACCTCAAGCTGAGAGTCTGCAGAACAAGTTTTGAATCCCCCAGCATGCTTCCCCCTCCCCCACCATGGTGTAGGTGAGCACATGGTAGGCCCTCTCTTCCACATTACCTGACAAGCAAGCCTGGCTTGCAGCAGTGTCCTGTGGAAGAGGAAGACCGGGTTGTGTGGTGCGTTGTAAGGCGACGGTGTCACCTGTTGTGGGTATACTCACTCAGTTGGGTGTTCCGGGTCATAAAAAAATCCCCCATTGTTGGTGGAGCAATACATTCAGCTGGAGAGGTGATGGGGGGGGTCAGAAGATCCTGGACAGAGAGACTTGATGACTCCAGATTTGGGTTGGAATGATTCCAGATGTTGGGGTGCAGAAGGTGGACTCAAACAAAACAGTTGAGAGCCAGTGGATAGACTCGAGATACGTCAGTTGAGAAGCAGCAGGTAGACTCCAGATGCTGGGGTGCAGAGGGTGGTCTCTGGATACGTCAGTTGAGAAGCAGCAGGTAGACTCCAGATGCTGGGGTGCAGAGGGTGGTCTCTGGATACGTCAGTTGAGAAGCAGCAGGTAGACTCCAGATGCTGGGGGTGTAGAGGGTGGTCTCTGGATACGTCAGGTGAGAAGCAGAAGGTAGACTCCAGATGCTGGGTGTGAAGGGTGGTCTCTGGATACGTCAGGTGAGAAGCAGAAGGTAGACTCCAGATGCTGGGTGTGAAGGGTGGTCTCTGGATACGTCAGTTGAGAAGCAGCAGGTAGACTCCAGATGCTGGGTGTGAAGGGTGGTGTCTGGATACGACAGTTGAAAAGGAGCAGGTAGACTCCAAATATTGGGGTGCAGAAGGTGATCTCTGGATACGAGAGTTGAGAAGCAGCGGGTAGACTCCAAATGTTGGGGTGCAGAGGGTGGTCTCTGGGTTGAGAAGCAGCGGGTAGACTCCAGATGTTGGGGTGCAGTGGGTGGTCTCTGGATAGAACCGTTGAGAAGCAGTGGGTGGACTCCAGATATTGGGACGCAAAGGTTCTTCTCTGGATATAGAACAGTTGAGAAGCAGCTGGTCAACTCCAGATGTTGGGGTGCAGAGTTGTCTCTGGATATGACAGTTGAAAAGCAGTGGGTAGGCTCCAGATACGACAGATGATGGCAATATGTAACCAAAGCTCAGGCTAGGAGACCCCAGATATTTGGGTTCAGGGCTGAAAGAAATCTGTAACTGTAAATCTGGATATATGGAGGTGACGATGAAGGTGGTGCGTCCAGATAATGGAGATCGAGGGAAGATCGAGGGGGGGGGGGGACCTCGAATGGTAGTGAAGGAATAAGGCACCAGATATGAGGAACACTGTGAAGAAAGGACGGGTCTCTATTCTATATTGGGTGGCAGGGAGGAGGACGACTTTGACACTGGAGGAGATTCCAGGTAAGGGCTTGGAGGGAAAATATCACCGGTGAAGATGAGGTGGTGGATGTCTTGCTGGGGGGAGTCTTCTGTATCCTGGGGGCTCCCTACGTAATGGGCTTTATGAGGATGGAGTTTCAGGGAGACTACTTTTGATGAAAAGATGATTATTGGAAGATCAGGGTGACAATGTGTGATGTTGGGGGTGGGTGAGATGCTAGTTTTTAGGTAATGGATGATCAGATGTGGGGGGGGGGGGGGGGCAGGGTTGCCTTCTGGAAGTTCAGCAGCAGATCAGGAGGTGTCCATGGGCATTAAACGGATTGGTGGGAAGTGGGACTCTCTATATTGACAAGATGGGGCTCTTAAATGGGAGGACAAGGTCTAAGGTCTATGTTGGGGCGAGACAAGGGTCTGGAATGCTCTAGATACGGGCGATGGTACTCTCTATACTTGGGGGGGGGCAAGGGTTTCTGTTTATTGGAGGGATGGGGTCTGGGGATTCTCTATATTGGGGGGGCGTCTTCAACTCTAGATTGGTGGCCTGGGACTCTCTATACTGGAGGGTCAGGGAGTCTTGAAATCTAGTTTGGGGGTCTTGAACCCTATATCAGACGGACGGGGGTCTTGGAAGCCTAGCTTGGGGGGGTCTTGAAGTCTCTCTACTGAAAGGACGGGAGTCTTGAAGTCTAGATTGGGGGTCTTGAACTCTAGATTTGGGGGGGGGTGGGGCGTCTTGAACTCTAGATTGGAGGTCTTAAACTCTATATCTGTGGTCTGGGACTCTCTGTATTTGAGGGACGGGGGGTCTGGGGCCCGTATATCGGGAAGGCTCCAATTATCGGGTGCTGAGCCGGGACCCCGTAGGGTGGTACTGGGGTAAATTTCCTGGTACTGGGGGGGATGGGGGAGGGTCCCAAGTGGAGTGGGGGGCAATAACAGGGGGAATAGGGGTAAAAGTCTCAGTTCTGGGGCCTATGGGGGTAGTAGTAGTGGCCTTGGGGGGACTAGGGTAGACTTCCTAGTATTGGGGGGATGATGGGGGTAGTAGTCCTGCTGGGGGTATTATTGGAGGGAACAGGGCAGAATCCTGAGTGTAGTAGTCCTACGGAGGGGGAGGTAGCCCGGTGGTGATGGCGGGTAGTAGTAGTCCTGTGGGAGGAGTATTAGTCCCGGTGGCGGCCGGTAATAGTAGTCCAGGTCCGGGCAGAGCGGTCCCGGTGCTCGGGGTGGCGGGCTCGGTGCTCCCCGGTCTCAGGCCATGGTCGGCGGACGGTGCGGCCTGCTCTCTCTCGTTGTCCCCGGCCTCTCCCGCTCGGTGTGGCCGCCTGTCGGGCGGTATGGGTCGGTCAGGCCTCGGCGTTCCTCTCCTCCTCCTCCTCCTCCGGCACAGGAAGAGCAGCCGGGCCGCTTCCTCCGGGGGGGCTATAGAGAAGGGGGGGGGGACAGGAAGAGGAATGGCGGCCGACAGAGAACTTCCTGTCTCCTGGGTAACCAGGGAGAGGAGGGTGACAACACAACCGGGGACACTGAGAGAGAGACTACCGGGGAGACGGGGGTGACAACACCGACAGAGACACCGGAAACACAGCCGGGGACACCGGCTATGAGGTACATTCCTCTACAATGTGTGTCCCCCCCCCCCCGGAGAAACATCCGGGAACTTCTCCTGTTACTCCCCACAGGAGGAGAGAACTCCCCCCCCCATAGATCCTCAGAGGAGAGAACTGCCCCCCATAGACCCCCCTAAGAAAGAACTGCCCCCCATAGGAGAAAAACTGCCCCTCATAGACCCCCCCAGAGGAGAGAACTGCCCCCCATAGACCTCCCAGAGGAGAGAACTGCCCCCCATAGACCCCCAGAGGACAGAAATTTCCCCCATAAACCCTCCCTAAGAAATTCCCCCCCATAGAAGAGAACTGCCCCCCCATAGACCCCCAGAGGAGAGAACTGCTCCCTATATAAACCCCCAGAGGAGAGACTTGCCCCCCATAGACCCCCCCTAAGAAAACTGCCCCCCATAGGAGAGAACTGCCTCCCCACAGCCCCCAAGAGGAGAGAACTGCCCCCCATAGCCCCTGTTAGAAAGAACTGCCCCCCAGAGGAAAGAACTGCCCCTCCTAGACCCCCCAGAGGAGAACTGCCCCCCCCCCCCCACACACATCTCCCCAGCGGAGAGAACTGCCCCCCATAGACCCCCCCAGCGGAGAGAACTGCCCCCCATAGACCCACCAGAAGAGAGAACTGCCCCCCATAGACCCCCCCAGCGGAGAGAACTGCCCGCCTAGACCCCCCAGAGGAGAGAACTGCCCCCCCATAGACGCACCAGAAGAGAGAACTGCCTGCCTAGACCCTCCAGAGGAGAGAACTGCCCCCATAGATCCCGAAGAGGAGAGAAATGTCCCCCATAAACCCTCCCTAAGAAAGAAATGCCCCACAGAGGAGAGAACTGCCCCCCCATATATCCCCCCCAGAGGAGAGAACTGCCCCCCATATATCCCCAGAGGAGAGAACTGCCCCCCATATATCCCCAGAGGAGAGAACTGCCCCCCATATATCCCCAGAGGAGAGAACTGCCCCCCATAGACCCCCCCAGAGGAGAGAACTGCCCCCATATACCCTGTAGTCTGTATATCCTGTACACACAGACGAGTCCATTCTACACATTCAGGGTATTATGTTTGTTTTCTTTTAGAAATCACGTCTGATAATGATGAACACGCGGAGTGATACATTGTATACAGGATCCTGAGTCCACCTCCCCCGCCCTATTACAGGTGAGAAGCATACAGATACACCAGGCATCACTAAATGGCGGACCGCGGTCCAGACACGGACCAAGTGACAGTCCTGTCCACACCACTTGGCAGCCCGAATGGATTCCTCCTCTGACACCACTGTTATAGTCACAGCATTGCAGAGGGCGGGAGGAATGGCGGGGTGGACTCCTGTGTGTACTCGCAGCATTGCAGAGGGCGGGGGGAATGGCGGGGTGGACTCCTGTGTGTACTCGCGGCATTGCAGAGGGCAGGAGGAATGGCGGGGTGGACTCCTGTATGTACTCGTGGCATTGCAGAGGGCGGGGGAGGAATGGCGGGGTGGACTCCTGCATGTACTCGCGGCATTGCAGAGGGCGGGAGGAATGGCGGGGTGGACTCCTGTGTGTGTACTCGCAGCATTGCAGAGGGCGGGAGGAATGGCGGGGTGGACTCCTGTGTGTACTCGCAGCATTGCAGAGGGTGGGAGGAATGGCGGGGTGGACTCCTGTGTGTACTCGCAGCATTGCAGAGGGCGGGAGGAATGGAGGGGTGGACTCCTGTGTGTACTCGCGGCATTGCAGAGGGCGGGAGGAATGGCGGGGTGGACTCCTGTGTGTACTCGCGGCATTGCAGAGGGCGGGAGGAATGGCGGGGTGGACTCCTGTGTGTACTCGTGGCATTGCAGAGGGCGGGAGGAATGGCGGGGTGGACTCCTGTGTGTACTCGCGGCATTGCAGAGGGCGGGAGGAATGGCGGGGTGGACTCCTGTGTGTACTCGCAGCATTGCAGAGGGCGGGGGGAATGGCGGGGGTGGACTCCTGTGTGTACTCGCGGCATTGCAGAGGGCGGGAGGAATGGGCGGGGTGGACTCCTGTGTGTACTCGCGGCATTGCAGAGGGCGGGAGGAATGGCGGGGTGGACTCCTGTGTGTACTCGCGGCATTGCAGAGGGCGGGAGGAATGGCGGGGTGGACTCCTGTGTGTACTCGCGGCATTGCAGAGGGCGGGAGGAATGGCGGGGTGGACTCCTGTGTGTACTCGCGGCATTGCAGAGGGCGGGGGGAATGGCGGGGTGGACTCCTGTGTGTACTCGCGGCATTGCAGAGGGCGGGGTGGACTCCTGTGTGTACTCGCGGCATTGCAGAGGGCGGGAGGAATGGCGGGGTGGACTCCTGTGTATACTCGCGGCATTGCAGAGGGCGGGAGGAATGGCGGGGTGGACTCCTGTGTGTACTCGCAGCATTGCAGAGGGCGGGGTGGACTCCTGTGTGTACTCGCAGCATTGCAGAGGGCGGGGTGGACTCCTGTGTGTACTCGCAGCATTGCAGAGGGTGGGGGGAGCGGGAGCTGCCCAACCTTTCATATTAAGTGTGAATACAGAATGCATCGATGTGAATATACAATGTATCGGTGTGAATACAGAATGTTTCGGTGTGAATGTACAATGTATCGGTGTGAATGTACAATGTATCGGTGTGAATACACAATGTATCTGTGTGAATATACAATGTATCTGTGTGAATATACAATGTTTCGGTGTGAATGTACAATGTTTCGGTGTGAATGTACAATGTATCGGTGTGAATACACAATGTATCTGTGTGAATGTACAATGTATCTGTGTGAATGTACAATGTATCTGTGTGAATGTACAATGTATCGGTGTGAATGTACAATGTATCGGTGTGAATGTACAATGTATCGGTGTGAATGTACAATGTATCTGTGTGAATATACAATGTTTCGGTGTGAATGTACAATGTATCGGTGTGAATACAGAATGTTTCGGTGTGAATGTACAATGTTTCGGTGTGAATGTACAATGTATCTGTGTGAATGTACAATGTATCTGTGTGAATATACAATGTATCGGTGTGAATGTACAATGTTTCGGTGTGAATGTACAATGTATCGGTGTGAATATACAATGTATCGGTGTGAATGTACAATGTATCGGTGTGAATGTACAATGTATCGGTGTGAATGTACAATGTATCGGTGTGAATGTACAATGTATCGGTGTGAATGTACAATGTATCGGTGTGAATACACAATGTATCGGTGTGAATGTACAATGTATCTGTGTGAATGTACAATGTATCTGTGTGAATGTACAATGTATCGGTGTGGAAATGTTGTGCCCCGAGTTCAGGAATGGAAATAAATGGTAACATTGTACTAGAAGGAGATGGTTGTGTGAATGACGGCGCACTGAGGATGTCTTCATCCATTCACAATATTTCTCTCTGCATTCGTAGAACAATCTCCCTCCCCGAAGTGTTAACTTGTGAAAAAGAAATTGCAGTAAAACAACCTAAAAATAACACCGGACTTAAATGATAAATATCGCAAAACATAAATATTGAACGCGTTTGTTAGATAACACATGGGGGGGGGGGGGAGGGGGGGGTTAGTGAATCGACTACTTTCGAGATGAATACTACATGAGTTATTTTTGACTCATGTAGTAACATGAGTAAACATTCACACGACATTCACCTGAATTGACCCCGGGAGTGGGACAAGGGACGTCCTTTAATTAACACCAGGCTCACATTTGTGCAATCCAGGAACTCGTCAAAGTCCCCGCAGCACTCAGCACATTCCCGCAGCACTCAGCACATTCCCGCAGCACTCAGAGCGATCCCGCAGCACTCGGCACGTTCCCGCAGCACTCAGCACGTTCCCGCAGCACTCAGCACGTTCCCGCAGCACTCAGCGCGGTCCCGCAGCACTCAGCACGTTCCCGCAGCACTCAGCACGTTCCCGCAGCACTCAGCACGGTCTCGCAGCACTCAGTGCGTTCCCGCAGCACTCAGCGCGTTCCCGCAGCACTCAGCGCGTTCCCGCAGCACTCAGCACGGTCTCGCAGCACTCAGCACGTTCCCGCAGAACTCAGCACGTTCCCCGCAGCACTCAGCACGTTCCCGCAGCACTCAGCACGTTCCCGCAGCACTCAGCACGTTCCCGCAGCACTCAGCACGTTCCCGCAGCACTCAGCGCGGTCCCGCAGAACTCAGAGGGGTCATGTGTTCAAATGCAACGCAATGTAGCATGCCAAAAAAAAATGCGACAATGCAGGTGCTGCCGCATCGCACAAATGTGAACCCAGTTTTAAAGCCGGAGGACTTTGTTACCCGGTGATAGACGTTCACGGGAATTAGGCGGATTGGGGTGGGACCTATGGTGTCACCGGTGACCTAGTCATTTATGGCCAGTCTAAGGTGTCAGTAGCGGGATCACCCCAGCACAGCTCCCAGTGACACCCAACTACTTACGGCCATTTTATTACCAAATGATGGATTCCCTCTAAGGGCCGTGTCTTGTCAGCGATCCTGTCAATGGCGGCAACTCTCCAGCGACTGGGTCACTTACCTGGACCTATGGTGTCACCGGTGATCTGCAACCTTTCAGCAAGTGAATGAGAGATGGCGTAGGCACAGGTGAGGGGTCTCTTCATTACCAAATGATGGATTCCATCTAAGGGCCATGTTTTGTCAATGGTGGCAACTCTCCAGCGACTGGGTCACTTACCTGGACCTATGGTGTCACCGGTGACCTAGTCATTTATGGCCAGTCTAAGGTGCCAGTAGCGGGATCACCCCAGCACAGCTCCCAGTGACACCCAACTACTACGACCATTTTATTTCCAAATGATGGATTCCATCTAAGGGCCGTGTCTTGTCAGCGATCCTGTCAATGGCGGCAACTCTCCAGCGACTGGGTCACTTACCTGGACCTATGGTGTCACCGGTGATCTGCAACCTTTCAGCAAGTGAATGAGAGATGGCGTAGGCACAGGTGAGGGGTCTCTTCATTACCAAATGATGGATTCCATCTAAGGGCCGTGTCTTGTCAGCGATCCTGTCAATGGTGGCAAACTCTCCAGCGACTGGGTCACTTACCTGGACCTATGGTGTCACCGGTGACCTAGTCATTTATGGCCAGTCTAAGGTGCCAGTAGTGGGATCACCCCAGCACAGCTCCCAGTGACACCCAACTACTACGACCATTTTATTACCAAATGATGGATTCCCTCTAAGGGCCGTGTCTTGTCAGCGATCCTGTCAATGGCGGCAACTCTCCAGCGACTGGGTCACTTACCTGGACCTATGGTGTCACCGGTGATCTGCAACTTTTCAGCAAGTGAATGAGCGATGGCGTAGGCACAGGTGAGGGGTCTCTTCATTACCAAATGATGAATTCCATCTAAGGGCCATGTTTTGTCAATGGTGGCAACTCTCCAGCGACTGGGTCACTTACCTGGACCTATGGTGTCACCGGTGACCTAGTCATTTATGGCCAGTCTAAGGTGCCAGTAGCGGGATCACCCCAGCACAGCTCCCAGTGACACCCAACTACTACGACCATTTTATTACCAAATCATGGATTCCCTCTAAGCTCTGTGTCTTGTCAACGATCCTGTCAGTGGCGGCAACTCTCTAGGAGATCACTTACCTGAACCTATGGTGTCACCGGTGATCTGCAACCTTTCACCAAGTGAATGAGTGATGGCAAAGGTGCAGGTGATGGGTCTCTTCCAGGGGCGGACTGACAACTCATGGGGCCCCCGGGCAATAGGGGATCATGGGGCCCCTGTGTCCTCGCCCACACTCAAAGCACACCCAAAAAGCCTATAAAAAAGGTACCAGGGGCATTTCATGGGGCCCGCTACTGACCCCGGGCCCTCGGGCAGTGCCCGAGTGCTCGAATGGTCAGTCCGCCCCTGGTCTCTTCATTACCAAATCATGGATTCCCTCTAAGGGCCGTGTCTTGTCAACGATCCTGTCAACGGCGGCAACTCTCTAGGAGATCACTTACCTGGACCTATGGTGTCACCGGTGATCTGCAACCTTTCGGCAAGCGAATGAGCGATGGCGTAGGCGCAGGTGAGGGGTCTCTTCAGCATTGTCCTCACCAACATGGACCAAGAGCCGGCCATAGATGGATCGAATCTCAGCTAGTTCAGCTGGAACCGGCCAAGATCTCATCCATCCATGGTCAGGCTGGTTGTACTGAAGTCCATCCAGTGATCGACTTCTACGCAACCGATCTGTTGGTGGGCTGTGATGGAGACCTGCTAACCTGAAACATTTACAGAGGGCTTCTGATTGGATACTGTGAGCAACGCAGGCGGTCCTGTCTTCATCGGTCCCCTCTGTTCTCCTCAGGTGCTTCATTCATACGACAGGAGATGTCTTCGATGTGGCTTCAGGTTGGACAGTGCGGCAACCAGATCGGCCAGGAGTGGTGGCAGATCCTCACCAACAACGCCGCCGAAACCGACCGGTAAGTGAAGATAACGAACGTAGTCTGATGTTGCACCTCCTAGTTCAGCACTTTCCTAACAAATTCATCCCAGACCACGTTGCAAAAATGAACACGCCCCAGTGAAAGCCTTAGGAGCAAACTTTAGACACCAAAATTCTAACGAATGAGAATCCAACTCCAAGTGAGACTAATTATTCATCCAACAGGTGTCCAGCAGACAGGTGATTATAAAAGGGGCGTGACTTAGCGAAGCCCCTCCCATTTCATGCTGTCAGCAGCGGCACCACATGGAGGAGAAATGTCACAAGGCCCGAGAAAGAGAATCATTTCTTTACACAAGAAAGGTGAAGGCTACTAAAAGATCCGCAACTTACTTATCGGTCAGAATACTGGAGCAAAAGTGATACAAAGATGGAACCGCAACCATCTCACAGAGACGTCCAGGCTGTCCACGGAAGTTAATCCTAATGAACAAGAATTCAACTCCAGGCGAGTCTAATTATTCATCCAACAGGTGTCTAGCAGACAGGTGATTATAAAAGGGGTGTGACTTAGCGAAGCCCCTCCCATTTCATGCTGTCAGCAGCGGCACCACATGGAGGAGAAATGTCACAAGGCCCGAGAAAGAGAATCATTTCTTTACACAAGAAAGGTGAAAGCTACAAGATCAGCAAAGCTTTACTTATCAGTCAGAATACTGGAGCAAAAGTGATACAAAGATGGAACCGCAACCATCTCACAGAGACGTCTAGGCCGTCCACGGAAATTAACACCTCGACAGGAGCGTCTCCTGATGGGAAGGGTTGATGAAAATTGCCATGCAGTTCGCTAAAGAAGTAGAAAGCCAAACTGGGGTGATTATTTCCCGTGACACCATACGGCGTACACTGCAGAGGAATGGCATGCATGGGTGTCATCCTCGAAGGAGGCCCATGTGCAAAAAAGCCCACCTAGAATTTGGTATGGCCCATGCTGAAAAAGAAGAAGACTGTGGAGTGATGAGACCAAGATAAATGTTTTTGGAGCTGATGGCTTCAGAACTGTATGCGGTCACAATGGTGAAGAGTACAAAGGAAAATGCATGGTGCCTACTGTGAAGCATGGTGGTGGCAGTGTCCTTCTGTGGGGCTGCTGGTGTTGGGAGGTGCATTTCATTGATGGTGTCATGAATTCACAGATGTACGGCTCTATATTGAAAGAGAAGATGCCGCCATCACTCCGTGCCCTCGGTCATCCGGCACTTTTCTGACATGACAACGATCCAAGACCCCAAAGTCACTGATGTATTTCTGAAGAAGAACCGGGTGCAAGGGATTCCGTGGCCAAGTATGTCCCTGATCTGAACCCAATCCAACACCTATGGGGGATTCTGAAGAGACCAGCACAAAGCAAGGTCCATAAAGACATGGAGGAGCCAGTTTGGGGTGGAGGAACTTGACTGTCCTGCACAGAGTCCTGACCTCAACCCCATAGAACACCTTTGGGATGAATTAGAGCGGAGACTGCGAGCCAGGCCCCCTCCCCCGACATCAGTGCCTGACCTGACAAATGTGCTTCTGGAAGAATGGTCCAACCTTCCCATAGACACCCTCCTAAACCTTGTGGGGGGCCTTCCCAGAAGAGTTGAAGCTGTTATAGCTGCAAAGGGTGGAGCCAACTCGATATTGAACCCTACGGACTAAGACTGGGGGGCCATTAAAGGTCATGTGTGTGGAAAGGGCGGGGCCAACTCAATATTGAACCCTACGGACTAAGACTGAGGGGCCATTAAAGGTCATGTGCGTGGGAAAGGGCGGGGCCAACTCAATATTGAACCCTACGGACTAAGACTGGGAGGCCATTAAAGGTCATGTGCGTGGGAAAGGGCGGGGCCAACTCAATATTGAACCCTACGGACTAATGCCGGCCATAGACGGGTCTTTTTTTATAAAAAAAAAAACAAAAAATTGGTCGTTTGACCAACGTTACACCAATGGTAAAAAAAAATTGGCCGATTTTTGTCCTGTCTACGGCCGGCATTTAATTACTTCTGTCCCTGCAGAGAGCTCCGCTATTATATTTGACATGAAAAAGTCTTGCAGTTGCAACAATGTATCCATTTGTATCCATTTCGGATACAGATGGTTTTATTTGGATACAAATAGATACATTGTTGCAACCGCAAGACTTTTTCATATAAAATATAATAGCGGACTGGAATTTTTCTTCTTTCCTTCCTTCCTTCCTTCCTTCTTCTTCTTCCTTCTTTCTCCTTCTTCTTCCTACTTCTTCTTTCTTCTTCTTCTTCTCTTCTTCCCTTCTTCCTTCTTCCTTCTTTCTTCTTTCTTCTTTCTTCTTCCTTCTTTCTTCTTCTTCTTCTTTCTTCTTCCCTTCTTCCTTCTTTCTTCTTCTTCTTCTTCTTCTTCTTTCCTTCTTCTTTCTTCTTCTTCTTCCTTCTTTCTCTTCTTCTTCTTCTTTCTTTCTTTCTTCTTTCTTCTTCTTCCTTCTTTCTTCTTCTTTCTTCTTCTTCTTCTTCTTCCTTCTTCTTCTTTCTTCTTCTTCTTCTTCTTCTTCTTCTTCTTCTTTCTTCTTCTTCTTCCTTCCTTCTTTCTTCTTCTTCCTTCTTTTTTTTTCTTCTTCTTCCTTCTTTCTTCTTCTTCTTCTTCTTCTTTCTTCTTCCTACTTCTTCCTTCTTTTTCCTTCTTCCTACTTCTACTTCTACTTCCTTCTTCTTCTTTCTTCCCTCTTCTTCTTCCCTTCTTCCTTCTTCTTCTTCTTCCCTTCTTCTTCTTCCCTTCTTCCTCTTCTGCTTCCCTTCTTCCTTCTTTCTTCCTTCTCCTTCTTCTTTCTTCTTCTCCTTCTTCTTTCTTCTTCTCCTCCTTCTTCTTTCTTCTTCTCCTTCTTCTTTCTTCCTTCTTCTTTCTTCTCCTTCTTCTTCTTTTCTTCTTCTTCTTCCTCTTCTTCTTCTTCTTCTTCTTCTTCTACTTCCTCTTCTTCCTTCTTTCTTCTTCTTCTACTTCCTCTTCTACTTTTTCTTCTTTCTTCTTCCCCTTCTTCTCCTCCTCCTTCTTCTTCTTCTTCTCCTTCCTCTTCTTCTTCATTCTTCTTCTTCTTCTCCTTCTTCTTCTTCCTCTTCTTCTTCTTCTTTATTCTTCCTCTTCTTTATTCTTCCTCTTCTTCTTCTTTCTGCTTCTTCTTCCTCTTCTTTCTTCTTCTTCCTTCTTTCTTCTTCTTCTTCTTCCTGGTCACGGCTCATGCGCAGACTTTTTATCAGTAAAACGTTCGGGCCGATTTGCCCATCATTGTCGGGAAAATAGGCTGATTGTCAAAATCGGCCGCGAATTCCAACTTTACTGATAAAAAAATGTGCCAAAACGGCCGACCAATTAACCCACTAATGGTGCAAAAATCGGCCGATTTTCGACCCGTCTATGGCCGACATAAGACTGGGAGGCCATTATAGTCCATGTGCGTGGAAAGGCCGGCGGCCCGATACTTGGGTAAGGGGGTCTCCAAACTGTGGCCCTCCAGGTGTTGAGGAACTGCAAGTCCCATGAGGCCCGCAAGACTCTGACAGTCACAGGCAAGACTCCAAGAGGCATGATGGGACTTGTAGTGCTTCAGCAGCTGGAGGGCCAACTCAATATTGACCCCTACGGACTAATACTGGGAGGCCATGAAAGGTAATGTGTGTGGGAAGGCCAGCCGACCAATATTGGGGGCAAAGGGCCGCATGTGGCCCTCGAGCCGCAGGTTGGGCACCAGGGTTGCATTGCATGATGGGTCATTTCCTTCCTCTCCCCAGATATCCGTATTTCTCGCGAGACGGGCTGATTAATGCGATCTGCGTCGACAGCGAAACAAAAGTCATTAGGAGGTTGCGTCAACAAGTGAAGAAAGGGTGAGTGACTACAGCAGAGCCGGGGGTGCAAATGTACAATTCTATCTGGGACATAAGAGCTAGCAATCTATTTAAGACAGACCCGGGAACTCAGCACAGGGATGGTGGGAACCCCTCATAATGGGCACAGCGGGCATACAGACCCGGGAACTCAGCACAGGGATGGTGGGAACCCCTTATAATGGGCACAGTGGGTGTACAGACCCGGGAACTCGGCACAGGGATGGTGGGAACCCCTCATAATGGGCACAGCGGGCGTACAGACCCGGGAACTCAGCTCAGGGATGGTGGGAACCCCTCATAATGGGCACAGCGGGCGTACAGACCCGGGAACTCGGCACAGGGATGGTGGGAACCCCTCATAATGGGCACAGCGGGCGTACAGACCCGGGAACTCAGCACAGGGATGGTGGGAACCCCTCATAATGGGCACAGCGGGCGTACAGACCCGGGAACTCAGCACAGGGATGGTGGGAACCCCTCATAATGGGCACAGCGGGCGTACAGACCCGGGAACTCAGCACAGGGATGGTGGGAACCCCTCATAATGGGCACAGCGGGCGTACAGACCCGGGAACTCAGCACAGGGATGGTGGGAACCCCTCATAATGGGCACAGCGGGCGTACAGACCCGGGAACTCAGCACAGGGATGGTGGGAACCCCTCATAATGGGCACAGCGGGCGTACAGACCCGGGAACTCAGCACAGGGATGGTGGGAACACAATAGAGTTCTCAAGAGGTAGAAGAAACTGAAGTTTACCTCTCCAGTGTCCACAAAGTTACAATGTACAGTCTGATCACTGGGGGAGGAGACTGAGGAAATGCCTCCTCCTGCCTGCAGCAGACTGATGACATCATCCCAGCGTAAGCGGAGTCCCTGACTGGAGCTGAAGGAACGCTCACCGATAAATGTGGAGCTTCTTTTCTATGTATAATGTTACATTGTGACATGTCAGGAGTTCATGGGAGCATGATGAGGGGGCGGGACCAAACCGTACTGTGTGTGTCAATAGATGGGGGCGGGACCAAACCGTACTGTGTGTGTCAATAAATGGGGGGCGGGACCAATCCGCACTGTGTGTGTCAATAGACCGGGGGGCGGGACCAAACCGCACTGTGTGTGTCAATAGATGGGGGCGGGACCAATCCGCACTGTGTGTGTCAATAGACGGGGGGTGGGACCAAACCGTACTGTGTGTGTCAATAGATGGGGGCGGGACCAATCCGCACTGTGTGTGTCAATAGACCGGGGGGCGGGACCAAACCGCACTGTGTGTGTCAATAGATGGGGGGCGGGACCAATCCGCACTGTGTGTGTCAATAGATGGGGGGCGGGACCAATCCGCACTGTGTGTGTCAATAGACGGGGGGCGGGACCAAACCGCACTGTGTGTGTCAATAGACGGGGGGTGGGACCAAACCGCACTGTGTGTGTCAATAGACGGGGGGCGGGACCAAACCGCACTGTGTGTGTCAACAGACGGGGGGTGGGACCAAACCGCACTGTGTGTGTCAATAGATGGGGGGCGGGACCAAACCGCACTGTGTGTGTCAACAGACGGGGGGGGGCGGGACCAAACCGCACTGTGTGTGTCAATAGACGAGGGGCGGGACCAAACTGCAACGGGGGGTGGGACCAAACCGCACTGTGTGTGTCAATAGACGCACACAGCCCAGCCCGCACAAATGCAGCCGGTTTGTATCCGGCGTTCTCCTCACGTATCGCGCTGTAATCGCTGCTTCTGTTCCTCCGCAGACACTTCAGAGACGCCAACGTCATCGTGGGGCAGAGAGGACGAGGAAACAACTGGGCCTGCGGTGAGTACCCGGTGCAATTTGGGAACTGAAATCCCATCTAATGAATGTGAATGTCGGCGTTTTAACACGTTCGATTTGCTGCAACGCAATTTCTAAAGTAGTTCTTGGGTGACCTTTTTCTGCATTTTTGTTGCGATTTCACATACATAGAATAGAATGGAAGTCGCTCTGCAAATTGCAAGAAATTGCTGAAAATCTTCACCAGTTGCAATAGCGGCCAGTCATACCACTGCGATTCGGGGATTGAAATCTCATCTAATGAATGTCGGCGTCGTAACGTGCGATTTGCTGCAACGCGATTTCTGAAGTAGTTCTTGCATGACGTTCCGGTGCATTTTGATGCTTTTTTGGCATGTTCCGGTGCATTCTTGGCACAATCTGGTGCGTTTTTATGTGTTTTTGGCATGTTCCGGTGCATTTTTGGCACATTCTGGTACATTTTGATGTGTTTTTTGGCATGTTCTGGTGCGTTTCTGGCACATTCCGGTGCGTTTTGATGTGGTTTTGGCATGTTCTGGAGTTTTTTTGGCACATTCCAGTGTGTTTTGATGCGGTTTTGGCACGTTCTGGTGCGTTTTGATACAGTTTTGGCACATTCTGGTGCATTTTTTGGCACATTTCGATGCGTTTTGATGTGCTCTGGTGCATTTTTGGCATGCTTCGGTGCATTTTGGCATGTTCCAGATTGTTTCTGGCACATACTGGTGCGTTTTGATGCGGTTTTAGCACATTCCGGTGCATTGTTGGCACACTCCGGTGCGTGTTGATGTGCTCTGGTGTGTTTTTGGCACGTTCCAGTGCGTTTTTATGTGTTTTTGGCATGTTCTGGATTGTTTCTGGCACATTCCAGTACATTTTTGGCCCATGCCTGATGAAGGGGTCCTGCGACACTCTGAAACGTTGCTTTGCTGTAACTATGTGATCGCTTATTGAAGCTTTTGGATCCGTATCGCAGATCCTGGGTGTGCTGCTGACACTCTTTCTGGTGCGTTTTTTTTTTTTACGTGTAACGCCAGTCCTGCTGTGTATCCCGGGCTCTGTTGGCCTGTCTGTGGGCCGGGGGGGCTGACATGGCGGGTGCTACTGAGGAGAGAGGAGAATGGACACGCTTCCAATCTCCTCCCCTCCTAAATTGTAAAAAGTGCGATTTGGGACTTGAAATCGCATCTATCGAATGTGAATGTCGGCGCCTTAACACGTGCGATTTGATGCGGCGCCATTTCTGATGTAGTTCTTGCGTGACTTTTTCTGCAGTTTTGTTGCAATTTCACATACACAGAATATCATGGAAAATGCAAAAATTAAATCACTGAAAATCTTCACAAGTTGCAATAATGTCTTCAGAAATCGCACACAAATCGCAGCGGTGTGACCGGTGACTAATGCAGGCCATAGACAGGCCAATTTTCGCACCATTAGTGGGTTAATTGGTTTTTCGGGGTTTTGGTACGTTTTATTTCATCGGTAAAGTTGGAAAAAAAATCATCCGATTTTGACGATCGACCAATTTTCCCGGCAATGATGGGCAAATCGGCCGATCGTTTTACAGATAAAAAATCTGCGCATGAGCCGTGACCTGGAAGAAAAAGAAGAATTCCAGTCCGCTATTATATTTGACATGAAAGTCTTGCGGTTGCAACAATGTATCCATTTGTGTCCGAATAAAAACATCTGTATCTGAAATGGATACAAATGGATACAAATGGATACATTGTTGCAACCGCAAGACTTTCATGTCAAATATAATAGCGGTAATGGTAATGTCGGCCAATCGAACGACTGAATTTTCGTTTTTTTTTCTTTTGTATAAAAAACGTCCGGTTTTCGACCCGTCTATGGCCTGCATTAGATGTGACTTTTGAGAGTTTACACTGCAGTCTGTGGTGCTCGAGTCGCATAAAAGTCACACCAAAGCAGTCCTCGCGTGACTTTTTCTGCAGTTTTGTTGCGTTTTCACATACATAGAATATAATGGAAATCGTGCCACAAATCGCAAGAAATCGCTGAAAATCTTCACAAGTCGCAATAAGGTCTTCAGAAATCGCAGCTGAAATTGCAAACAAATCACAGCGGTGTGACCGATGACTATGAGGAGGGGTGGCTGTGCTCCCGGAACACAACGGGGGCACCATTTTGGGGTTTTTTTTTTTTTTTTTCGCTCTCCCCGGACCCCCCGCATTCCCTATATCCGCTCTCCCCGGACCCCGCATTTCATCCCGCTCTCCCCGGACCCCGCACTCACTATATCCGCTCTCCCCGGACCCCGCATTCACTATATCCGCTCTCCCCGGACCCCGCATTCACTATATCCGCTCTCCCCGGACCCCGCATTCACTATATCCGCTCTCCCCGGACCCCGCATTCACTATATCCGCTCTCCCCGGACCCCGCATTCACTATATCCGCTCTCCCCGGACCCCGCATTCACTATATCCGCTCTCCCCGGACCCCGCATTCACTATATCCGCTCTCCCCGGACCCCGCATTCACTATATCCGCTCTCCCCGGACCCCGAATTCACTGTATCCGCTCTCCCCGGACCCCGCATTCACTATATCCGCTCTCCCCGGACCCCGCATTCACTATATCCGCTCTCCCCGGACCCCGCATTCACTATATCCGCTCTCCCCGGACCCCGCATTCACTATATCCGGACCCCGCTCACTATATCCGCTCTCCCCGGACCCCGCATTCACTATATCCGCTCTCCCCGGACCCCGCATTCACTATATCCGCTCTCCCCGGACCCCGCATTCACTATATCCGCTCTCCCCGACCCCGCATTCACTATATCCGCTCTCCCGGACCCCGCATTCACTATATCCGCTCTCCCCGGACCCCGCATTCACTATATCCGCTCTCCCCCCCCCGCATTCACTATATCCGCTCTCCCCGGACCCCGCATTCACTATATCCGCTCTCCCCGGACCCCGCATTCACTATATCCGCTCTCCCCGGACCCCGCATTCACTATATCCGCTCTCCCCGGACCCCGCATTCACTATATCCGCTCTCCCCGGACCCCGCATTCACTATATCCGCTCTCCCCGGACCCCGCATTCACTATATCCGCTCTCCCCGGACCCCGCATTCACTATATCCGCTCTCCCCGGACCCCGCATTCACTATATCCGCTCTCCCCGGACCCCGCATTCACTATATCCGCTCTCCCCGGACCCCGCATTCACTATATCCGCTCTCCCCGGACCCCGCATTCACTATATCCGCTCTCCCCGGACCCCGCATTCACTATATCCGCTCTCCCCGGACCCCGCATTCACTATATCCGCTCTCCCCGGACCCCGCATTCACTATATCCGCTCTCCCCGGACCCCGCATTCACTATATCCGCTCTCCCCGGACCCCGCATTCACTATATCCGCTCTCCCCGGACCCCGCATTCACTATATCCGCTCTCCCCGGACCCCGCATTCACTATATCCGCTCTCCCCGGACCCCCCACATTCACTCTCCCCGGACCCCACATTCATATCAGGTCTCCCCGGACCCTGCATTCACTATATCCGCTCTCCCCGGACCCCGCATTCACTATATCCGCTCTCCCCGGACCCCGCATTCACTATATCCGCTCTCCCCGGACCCCGCATTCACCATATCCGCTCTCCCCGGACCCCGCATTCACCATATCCGCTCTCCCCGGACCCCGCATTCACCATATCCGCTCTCCCCGGACCCCGCATTCACCATATCCGCTCTCCCCGGACCCCGCATTCACTATATCCGCTCTCCCCGGACCCCGCATTCACTATATCCGCTCTCCCCGGACCCCGCATTCACTATATCCGCTCTCCCCGGACCCCGCATTCACTATATCCGCTCTCCCCGGACCCCGCATTCACTATATCCGCTCTCCCCGGACCCCGCATTCACTATATCCGCTCTCCCCGGACCCCGCATTCACTATATCCGCTCTCCCCGGACCCCGCATTCACTATATCCGCTCTCCCCGGACCCCGCATTCACTATATCCGCTCTCCCCGGACCCCGCATTCACTATATCCGCTCTCCCCGGACCCCGCATTCACTATATCCGCTCTCCCCGGACCCCGCATTCACTATATCCGCTCTCCCCGGACCCCGCATTCACTATATCCTCTCTCCCCGGACCCCGCATTCACTATATCCGCTCTCCCCGGACCCCGCATTCACTATATCCGCTCTCCCCGGACCCCGCATTCACTATATCCGCTCTCCCCGGACCCCGCATTCACTATATCCGCTCTCCCCGGGCCCCGCATTCACTATATCCGCTCTCCCCGGACCCTGGGGCAACAAGAAAAAAAAAGAGCAGTGCAAATCGCACTGCAGAACCAGATCAAACTGCATAGCTGTGAACTGCGCCTTAGTAAATATAAACTACTAAATCTCTTTTCTCCTCAGCCGTATATAGCAGTCGTGACTTCTATCAGTGTTCAGCAGGGCGCTGGTTAAAGCTTGTAGGAGGAGTTTTCTTTTCTGCTCTAGGAAGATGCAGGACCCCTGACCCTCTGTCTGGACAGCGCTGATTGGCCCTGTGCTGATCACAAGTATTGGAAAAAAAAAAAAAAAAAAAACATCACTAGCATTACACACTAAACTGAGCATGCGCAGAAGAGCTACGGGTTCATTCTGTCTTATCAGGAGATAAGACGTGGACATTTGAACAAGAGGAGGAACAGAGAGGACAGGATCAAACAGCCTTTATTTGCACAGTGCGCAGGATTAACCCCTTAGGTCGCACAGTGAGTATACCCAGCATGCTTCACTGCATCTACAGACTGATTGCACTGCTAGGATTCCACGGCACGAAACAAAAATCTCGGGAGCTCTTTATTACCAATAGGAATCCTGTTTGTTGGCCAGCATTATGAAAGCCGGTCTGTGATTGGCTGTGGTCGGTGCTCTCGGTACACGTATTTGACGTTCCGTTCCTGTCGCCCCCCCCAGGGTTCCGTGACGTGGGGACGGATCGGAGTCTGCTGGAGCGGACGATGGAGGGTTTCCGCAGGGAGGTGGAGAGGAGAGACTGCTACAGCGGCACGGTGATCCTGCACAGCCTGTGTGGCGGCACCGGCTCCGGTACGTACACCAACCGTCTGCTGTGGGCGGGTCCAGGGGAGGGAATGAGATCAATCGCCGATCCGCCTTCTGTATCACCGCCATACACATAAAGACCGGGACACTTCTGTCCGCTTCCGTTGGTGGCAGTAAAATCTGCAGCAGATTTCAGGGCTTCACGTACCGTGACCATACACATCACAAACCGATAGAACTACTCTGAATATTAGTATGTCTGCAGTCTCTGACCGTCTCCTGTAGTATGTCTGCAGTCTCTGGTCATCTCCTGTACTGTGTCTGCAGTCTCTGACCATCTCCTGTACTGTGTCTGCAGTCTCTGGTCATCCCCTGTACTGTGTCCGCAGTCTCTGACCATCTCCTGTACTGTGTCCGCAGTCTCTGACCATCTCCTGTACTGTGTCTGCAGTCTCTGACCATCTCTTGTACTATGTCCGCAGTCTCTGGTCATCCCCTGTACTATGTCCGCAGTCTCTGGTCATCCCCTGTACTGTGTCCGCAGTCTCTGGTCATCTCCTGTACTATGTCTGCAGTCTCTGACCATCTCCTGTACTATGTCCGCAGTCTCTGGTCATCCCCTGTACTATGTCTGCAGTCTCTGACCATCTCCTGTACTATGTCCGCAGTCTCTGACCATCTCCTGTACTATGTCTGCAGTCTCTGGTCATCCCCTGTACTGTGTCCGCAGTCTCTGGTCATCCCCTGTACTATGTCCGCAGTCTCTGACCATCTCCTGTACTATGTCCGCAGTCTCTGACCATCTCCTGTACTATGTCCGCAGTCTCTGACCGTCTCCTTACTATGTCTGCAGTCTCTGGTCATCTCCTGTACTGTGTCTGCAGTCTCTGACCGTCTCCTTACTATGTCTGCAGTCTCTGATCATCTCCTGTACTATGTCTGCAGTCTCTGGTCATCTTCTGTACTATGTCTGCAGTCTCTGACCGTCTCCTGTACTATGTCTGCAGTCTCTGACCGTCTCCTGTAGTATGTCTGCAGTCTCTGACCATCTCCTGTACTATGTCCGCAGTCTCTGACCGTCTCCTGTACTATGTCTGCAGTCTCTGACCGTCTCCTGTACCATGTCTGCAGTCTCTGACCGTCTCCTGTACCATGTCTGCAGTCTCTGACCGTCTCCTGTACCATGTCTGCAGTCTCTGACCGTCTCCTGTACTGTGTCCGCAGTCTCTGACCGTCTCCTGTACTATGTCTGCAGTCTCTGACCGTCTCCTGTACTATGTCTGCAGTCTCTGACGTCTCCTGTACTATGTCCGCAGTCTCTGGTCATCTCCTGTACTATGTCTGCAGTCTCTGACCATCTCCTGTACTATGTCCGCAGTCTCTGGTCATCTCCTGTACTGTGTCCGCAGTCTCTGGTCATCTCCTGTACTATGTCTGCAGTCTCTGACCGTCTCCTGTGGTATGTCTGCAGTCTCTGACCGTCTCCTGTACAATGTCTGCAGTCTCTGACCATCTCCTGTACTATGTCCGCAGTCTCTTAACCGTCTCATGTACTATGTCTGCAGTCTCTGACCGTCTCTTGTAGTATGTCCGCAGTCTCTGGTCATCTCCTGTACCGTGTCCGCAGTCTCTGACCGTCTCCTGTACCGTGTCAGCAGTCTCTGACCGTCTCCTGTACCGTGTCCGCAGTCTCTGACCGTCTCCTGTAGTATGTCTGCAGTCTCTGACCGTCTCCTGTACTGTGTCTGCAGTCTCTGACCGTCTCCTGTACTGTGTCTGCAGTCTCTGACCGTCTCCTGTACTGTGTCTGCAGTCTCTGACCGTCTCCTGTAGTATGTCTGCAGTCTCTGACCATCTCCTACACCGTGTCTGCAGTCTCTGACCATCTCCTACACCGTGTCTGCAGTCTCTGACCATCTCCTGTAGTATGTCTGCAGTCTCTGACCATCTTCTACACCGTGTCTGCAGTCTCTGACCGTCTCCTGTACTATGTCTGCAGTCTCTGACCGTCTCCTGTACTATGTCTGCAGTCTCTGACCGTCTCCTGTACTATGCCTGCAGTCTCTGACCGTATTGGGGTGAGAGTGCTTGGGGAGAGTCCTACCTACAACTGGATAACAGGCTAGAATTTCCTGGAGGAAAAGGATCCCTCCCACCTTAAACACCTTATTACATCAGGAATTACTGACTAGCGCCCCCTACCTGTTCATTGAGACCGTACTACACTGGATCTCAGCCAAAAGGCCTAGAGCTGATTGTTCTGCGGCTGATGGAGAACTTGCAGAATATCAGTCACCATAGATGGTGTGGCCACGATGGTTAGAACTACCACCTTAGGAGTGGCTGAATTTTGGGTCCCCCTATAGTCCTGCACAGCCGGGCAACACGCATTTTCTTCAGACCTGGAGACCGTATACAGTCCTTGAGCTTGGCTTTTTTTGGTTTTATAAAGGGGTTTTGAACTTGGATGGGGTTGAGGGGTGTATGGGATGCCCAAGGAAACTGCAACTTGAGGACAACTCCTTAGCAACTAAGTCCACAAAGTTTCATGGAGAGCTCTCCAGCCTTCCAGACCCCAGATAAGTCCTCCTCTTCACCCAGCTGCCTGAGGGAATCCCTGAGAATGGGGGCCCAAAAACTGCCAGTTTAGCCAAGCAGCTCCACATGAGGAGCTAGTTGGGTTGGCCACCTGACTGCCCTCTCCACTTATCTGGCCCAGGGGGTGTGGGATCACTCACTCAGTCCTCTCCTGTAACGTTGAGGGGTTGGTGGCTGCCTTCTCTCAGGGGAAGGTTGAGGCTGAGAGATCTCGCCTGCAGGTAGGCCCCTTCCCTGGGTCCCCCTTCCACACTCCAGCCTTCACTCCATCTTCCACCTAACACTGACCATTTCCCGGTTAGGCTGTCTCACACCTGAGGGTTGCCCTGACCTCAGGCCAAACCTCCTGCTTGGGGATTGGTCAGAGTCCCCTAAGTATGCAGATCAGCCCCTCCTCACCCTCACCCACTGCCTTCTAGAAACTTCTCAAGTTTCTAGAGCAGGGGGAGGTATCAGGGAACTGATCTGCAGAGCCCTCAGCCCCGACCTAAAAAAATGACCTGGCTGACTCATCCCAGGCTGCAACTCACACCAGGCTGCTAACTGAAAAACCTAGCTAGCTCCCCCTAGCTAACAAGAGGGGCGCTACAGCCGCATGAGACCAGGTGAGCATTTTTTTCTGCATGGCGATCCTGCTGTTGGCGAGTCCTCGTCCTCCACCTTGAGGAGTCCTTCATCTCCAGCTTCCTCCCTAATGGAAGACCACCAGGTTTGTGATGATGTCCTTTCTGGCGCTTGATGGACTCTGCAAGGACTCTGCTGTATCGCAGGCTGCCAGTCATTTGATTTCAAGCACTGTTTTCCTTTCAAATGGATATTTTGCTGTATTTTTTGCGTCCTCTGTGGGTGCCGGTTATTTATTTGATGCGTCTTCCCCATCAGGTCTGGGTTCCCGTCTGTGTCAGGAGATCAGAGACAGCTATCCGGCGGGTCACATCCTGAGCGTGACTGCGGCACCCCATGAGACCGGCGACACCCCGCTGCAGCATTACAACTCCCTGCTCTGCCTGTCCTTCCTGCAGAGGTGAGCTGAGGGTCCTTCTGGTAGAATGAATGCTGATGCTTTATCAAAGAGTGAAGCTGCCGGATTGCCATGACGTCCCACTGATGATGAAGTCCCACTGATGATGACGGATGTTCTTGAGATCTGTCCCGCCTTTTTTATTATTTTTAATTTAACCCCTTCCAGTCCGGACACTTTCCCCCCCTTCCAGTCCGGACACTTTCACCCGCTTCCAGTCCGGACACTTTCCCCCCCTTCCAGTCCGGACACTTTCCCCCCCTTCCAGTCCGGACACTTTCACCCGCTTCCAGTCCGGACACTTTTCCCCCCCTTCCAGTCCGGACACTTTCCCCCCCCTTCCAGTCCGGACACTTTCCCCCCCTTCCAGTCCGGACACTTTCCCCCCTTCCAGTCCGGACGCTTCCACCCCCCTTCCTGTCCGGACACTTTCCCCCCCTTCCAGTCCGGATACTTTCCCCCCCTTCCAGTCCGGATACTTCCCCCCCTTCCAGTCCGGATACTTCCCCCCCTTCCAGTCCGGACACTTTCCCCCCCCTTCCAGTCCGGACACTTTCCCTCCCCTTCCAGTTCGGACACTTTCCCCCCCCTTCCAGTCTGGACACTTTCCCCCCCTTCCAGTCCGGACACTTTCCCCCCCTTCCAGTCCGGACACTTTCCCCCCCTTCCAGTCCGGACGCTTCCCCCTCTTCCAGTCCGGTCGCTTTCCCCCCCCCCCCCCCCCCCCCCTTCCAGTCCGGATGCTTTTCACCCCCCTTCCAGTCCGGACACTTTCCCCCCCTTCCAGTCCGGACACTTTCCCCCCCTTCCAGTCCGGACACTTTCCCCCCCTTCCAGTCCGGACACTTTCCCCCCCTTCCAGTCCGGACACTTTCCCCCCTTCCAGTCCGGACGCTTCCCCCCCCCCCCTTCCAGTCCGGACTCTTTCCCCCCCTTCCAGTCCGGACACTTTCCCCCCTTCCAGTCCGGACGCTTCCCCCCCCCCTTCCAGTCCGGACTCTTTCCCCCCTTCCAGTCCGGACACTTTCCCCCCCTTCCAGTCTGGACGCTTTCCACCCCCCCTTCCAGTCCGGACACTTTCCCCCCTTCCAGTCCGGACGCTTCCCCCCCCCTTCCAGTCCGGACACTTTCCCCCCCTTCCAGTCCGGACTCTTTCCCCCCCTTCCAGTCCGGACACTTTCCCCCCCTTCCAGTCCGGACACTTTCCCCCCCTTCCAGTCCGGACACTTTCCCCCCCTTCCAGTCCGGACACTTTCCCCCCTTCCAGGCCAATTTTCATTTTTCACGCTATCACACTTTGAATGACAATTGCGCGGTCATGCAACACTGTACCCATATGAATTTTTAGCATTTTTTTGAGACAGATAAAACTTTATTTTGGTGGTATTTATTCACCGCTGGGATTTTTATTTTTTTTTTGCTATATAAATGAAAAAGTCAAAAAATTTTGAAAAAAAGTGTTTTTTCTCATAAAATTTTACAAATAAATAATCTTTCTTCATAAATCTGGGCCAAAATGTATTCCGTTATCTTTTTAGTAAAAAAAAAAAAAATAGCCCAAATTAGTTTATAACCAAAAATTATAATTTAAAAAAATTTTTTTTTTAATTTTTATTTTATTTTTTTATATTATTTATGTTATTTTTTTTTATACATACTGTCACCCTAGCAGTACAGTCACCATGGTGACACTGTACTACTTGTGGGGGGTGATAAAGGCTGTAAACGCAATCATTTCTCCTTCTCTCTGGCTGCATTACTGCAGCCATTGAGAACTACTGTGTGAGCTGTGATTGGTCACAGCTTGTCACATGGTGCAAGGCTGTTGTGAATGGCCCTGTTCCAGGTGACCTCTGTGATCATTCACAGATTTCACACGTAGTAAGCAATGACGTCAGAAGATTGGCCAATCAGTGATCACATGATCGGGACCTCACACAGAGGTCTTGTATGACGATTGGTGTTCCACTGTGTCTGGAGGACACAGCGGGCACTGGATCGCGGTGCTGCGCACTCCCAGGGAGCGCGCACAGTCCAAAATGGTGGGCGCCGTTTATAAACGGCAACCCGCCCCTGGACTGCCACCGTCCAGCCGTTTATATACAGCAGCTGGACAGCAAGTGGTTAAAGTTTAATTCGAGGCAAGCGATCAACATGTAGATAGAACACATATATGTAAGAAAAGAAGAAACAGACCGATGAGCTTGTCTCTGTGTCACTTTGCTCTCTTCTCCTGTCAACATGTTCATGTTAGCATGTTAGCATATGAGCACTGCAACACAACTACTGTCTCCTAGTGCTGCTTCTCCCTTTCTCAGCCTGAGCTCTGCTTATACCAGGTCACATGACTGCTCTCTGCATCAGTACACCGCAATGAAAGGTGACTCCCCATCAAGGGAGGGTTCAGTGCTTTGGGTCAGGGGGAGGGGGCCTTGGTGGCATTCAGCTCTGAACACTGAGGACATCTTGTGCTTTTTATTTTTTTATTTTAATGTTGCCTTTATGAGAAATCAAACGTTTGGCGTTAACTCCTGCAGAATCTGGTAGTGTGAAGGGTCTTGTTCTACGTTTAGATTTTTTTATTGGGTACTGCGATGGGGTCCCATTCTACATCTAAGTGAGGACGTGTCATTGTTTTGTTGGGCACTGCGATGGGGTCCCATTCTACATCTAATTAAGGACATGGGCTTGTGTTGTAGTACTGTGATGGGGTCCCATTCTACATCTATATAAGGACATGAGCTTGTGTTGTAGTACTGCGATGGGGTCCCATTCTACATCTATATAAGGACATGGGCTTGTGTTGTAGTACTGCGATGGGGTCCCATTCTACATCTAATTAAGGACATGGGCTTGTTTTATGGTACTGCGATGGGGTCCCATTCTACATCTAATTAAGGACATGGGCTTGTTTTATAGGTACTGCGATGGGGTCCCATTCTACATCTAATTAAGGACATGGGCTTGTTTTATAGGTACTGCGATGGGGTCCCATTCTACATCTAATTAAGGACATGGGCTTGTTATGTAGTACTGCGATGGGGTCCCATTCTACATCTATATAAGGACATGGGCTTGTGTTGTAGTACTGCGATGGGGTCCCATTCTACATCTAATTAAGGACATGGGCTTGTTTTATGGTACTGCGATGGGGTCCCATTCTACATCTAATTAAGGACATGGGCTTGTTTTATAGGTACTGCGATGGGGTCCCATTCTACATCTAATTAAGGACATGGGCTTGTGTTGTAGTACTGCGATGGGGTCCCATTCTACATGTAAGTGAAGATGTGTGCTTGATTTTTAGGTACTGCGATGGGGTCCTACTCTTCTCCAATGACGATGTGATGAAGAGGGTGGCCGCCACAGCTGAAAAGAAAACGTTCTCTTCCTCCGGCCTTCAGCCAGTAGTGTCCCTCAGCGCGATGAATACGCACATCGCTTCTTGTCTAGCCGGCCTTCTGTATCCCGTGTATTCCCTGAAGACGAGAAGGTACCTCTTATCAGTGGTCTTTCTGCTCACTTCTGCGTATTGGGATGGAGTCCTCCGATTGTTGCGTTTGAACTTTATATTTCTTACCAAAAACCATCAAAGTAGTATTCAGCCCTCAGCATTACAATAACATACACATTCCCCAGAAAACTGGTAAAATTCTTACCCCAGCACTTACATCTGCTTTCTCAGTGCTACTTCCCTGAACTTCCTGTCTTCACACTTCGCTTGGAGGAGCAGGGGAGTGCCTTGCCATCCTAGGCTATGGGGCTGTGTGTTTCTATTGGTGCACACAGCGTAGAGAGCCACAAGGGAGGGGGAGAAGAAGGGAGGGGCATGGGAGTGTCTTGCCATCCTAGGCTATGTGGCTGTGTGTTTCTGTTGATGCACACAGCGTAGAGAGCCAGAAGGGAGGGGCATGGGAGTGTCTTGCCATCCTAGGCTATGGGGTTGTGTGTTTCTATTGATGCACATAGTGTAGAGGGCCACAAGGGAGGGGGAGATAGAGGGAGGGCCAGGGGAGTGTCTTACCATCCTAGGCTATGGGGCTGTGTGTTCCTATTGATGCACACAGTGTAGAGAGCCAAAAGGGAGGGGGGGGGGCGGGAGGGAGGGGGAAGAGGAGTGTCTTGCCATCCTAGTCTATGAGGCTGTGTGTTTCTATTGATGCACACAGCATAGAAAGACACGAGAGGGGGAGAAGGGAGTGGCATGGGAGTATCTTGCCATCCTAGGCTATGGGGCTGTGTGTTCCTATTGATGCACACAGCGTAGAGAGCCACAAGGGGGGGGGGGGGTCAGGGGAGTGTCTTGGCATCCTAGGCTATGGGGCTCTGTGGTACTATTGATGCACAAAGCGTAGAGAGCCACAAGGGAGGAAGGGGGGGTCAGGGAGTGTCTTGGCATCCTAGGCTATGGGGCTGTGTGTTCCTATTGATGCCCCCAGCAGCCAGAAGGGAGGGGCATGGGAGTGTCTTGCCATCCTAGGCTATGGGGCTCTGTGGTTCTATTGATGCACAAAGCGTAGAGAGCCACAAGGGAGGGGGGGGAGGGTCAGGGGAGTGTCTTGCCATCCTAGGCTATGGGGCTGTGTGTTTCTATTGATGCACACAGTGTAGAGAGCCACAAGGGAGAGGGGAGGGGCAGGGGAGTGTTTTGCCATCCTAGGCTATGGGGCTGTGTGTTTCTATTGATGCACACAGAGTAGGGAGACACAGCCCCTTGCATAAAAGGGTGAATCAGATGTGATTGTTACACAGGCCAGGTATGTGGAATGTTGTTCTTGTCAGCCATCGGCCTGCTAAGTGTCGGAATGGCAGAATGTCGCTCGTCTCCTGAGGACGATTGTCGGTTGTCTTGCAGCTCGGTCAGTTTGGGGCTGGAGCCCTGGGAGCTGATTCGGTCCCTGTGCCCGATGCCCAGCATGAAGTTCCTGCAAACGGTTCAGGTCTGCCGAAGGTGAGGCTGCTTCCCCCTCTCATGCGGGAGGATCACCCTGTGGCCTCCTTCACTTCCTAAAGCATTTCCTCAGTCTCCTCCCCCCAGTGATCAGACTGTACATTGTAACTTTGTAGAAGTAGGAGGAAGCATTTCCTCAGTCTCCCCTCCCCCAGTGATCAGGCTGTACATTGTAACAAAGTCAGGGGCTGATCTGTTCTGACAATCCGTATGATTTGTGTTCCGGCAGGGGAGCGGCATTGTGGGATCAGGTGACGTCCGGTGCGCTGGAGACGGTTCCTCGGGCCAGTCCTCAGGGCCAACTTGTATCCTTTCACCAAAGTGAAGTCCTGCTGGTACCCCCCCTCCCCCCCAGCCTATAACAGTTTTTTGGGGGGGAGGGGAGCACTTTAATTTTTTTTTATCAACTTTATGAGCTATCACAAGCTATGAACAGCATCCCTTATGGAAGCACGGGCGGTGACAGGTCCTCTTTATGGGTCCATTACACTGCAGATCCCTCCTGCGGCCTCACAAGTATTGAAGTCGGTGCGATCGGCTGCTTTACCGGCTGCTAACGGGAATCAAAGGGAGGAAACCCGGCAGGGAGGAAACCCAGAAAAGAGGAAACCTGACAGGGTTCTGGGGAAAGGTCCAGTTTGCTGGATATTCCGGGTTCTCCAGGTTCTAGGAAAAGGTCCAATTTGCTGGATATTCCAGGTTCTCCAGGTTCTGGGAAAAGGTCCAATTTGCTGTATATTCCGGGTTCTCCAGGTTCTGGGAAAGGTCCAATTTGCTGGATATTCCGGGTTCTTCCCTTGACTCGTTCTCCCAGCACCACAGCGTGTCGGTTCTGGCCGTGGCCCGGAACTCGCAGGATTACTCCTTCCTCCTCTCCCGGGACTCCGTACTGATGAGGCTGAGGCAGGCCTATCGCTGCGTCTCCTGGAACCCCTCCCCCATCCACTGCTGGACAGGTCAGTCATCTCTGCCTACAAGCCCCTCCCCCCGGAGCCTTCCTCTGACATGTTTCACCCCCTAGATGGGCCGTGTGTGTCATTCCCAGATCATTAGATCCAGTACAGAGAGGGGGGTCACACCACCAGATCCAGTACAGAGAGGGGGGTCACACCACCAGATCCAGTACAGAGAGGGGTCACACCACCAGATCCAGTACAGAGAGGGGTCACACCACCAGATCCAGTACAGAGAGGGGCTCACACCACCAGATCCAGTACAGAGAGGGGTCACACCACCAGATCCAGTACAGAGAGAGGGATTACACCACCAGATCCAGTACACAGAGAGGGGCTCACACCACCAGATCCCATACAGAGAGGGCTCACACCACCAGATCCAGTACAGAGAGGGGGATTACACCACCAGATTCAATACAGAGAGGGGCTCACACCACCAGATCTAGTACAGAGAGGGGGATCACACCACCAGATCCATTCCAGAGAGGGGAATCACACCACCAGATCTAGTACAGTGAGAGGGGATCACACCACCAGATCCAGTACAGAGAGGGGATCACATCACCAGATCCAGTACAGAGAGGGGGATCACACCACCAGACCCAGTACAGAGAGGGGGATCACGCCACCAGACCCAGTACAGAGAGGGGGGATCACGCCACCAGATTTAGTACAGAGAGGGGGGCTCACACCACCAGATTTAGTACAGAGAGGGGGGCTCACACCACCAGATCTAGTACAGTGAGAGGGGCTCACACCACCAGATCTAGTACAGTGAGAGGGGATCACACCACCAGATCCAGTACAGAGAGGGATTATACTACCAGATCTAGTACAGAGACGGGGATCACACCACCAGATCCAGTACACAGAGAAGGATTACACCACCAGATCCAGTACAGAGAGGGGGATTACAACACCAGATCCACTACAGAGAGAGGGGATCACACCACTAGATCTAGTACACAGAGAGGGATCATATTACCAGATCTAGTACAGAGAGGGGGATCACACCACCAGATCCAGTACAAAGAGGGGGATCACACCACCAGATCCAGTACAGAGAGGGGGATCACACCACCATCCACTACAGAGGGCGCTTACAACACCAGATCCACTACAGAGAGAGGAGATCACACCACCAGATCCAGTATACAGTGAGGGATCACACCACCAGATCCAGTCCAGAGAGGGGGATCACACCACCAGGTCCAGTCCAGAGAGGGGGATCACACCACCAGGTCCAGTCCAGAGAGGGGGATCTCACCACCAGTTCCAGTCCAGAGAGGGGGATCACACCACCAGATCCAGTCCAGAGAGGGGGATCTCACCACCAGTTCCAGTCCAGAGAGGGGGATCACACCACCAGATCCAGTCCAGAGAGGGGGATCTCACCACCAGATCCAGTCCAGAGAGGGGGATCTCACCACCAGATCCAGTCCAGAGGGGGATCTCACCACCAGATCCAGTCCAGAGAGGGGGATCACACCACCAGGTCCAGTCCAGAGAGGGGGATCACACCACCAGGTCCAGTCCAGAGAGGGGGATCTCACCACCAGATCCAGTCCAGAGGGGGATCTCACCACCAGATCCAGTCCAGAGAGGGGGATCTCACCACCAGATCCAGTCCAGAGAGGGGGATCTCACCACCACACTGAATGCAGATACAATAAATTACCATTTTGACAATCCAGAGCTGAGACGTAATAATATTGTCTGATTTGTTCTGCAGATCCCCAGAATATTCTGGATCCCTCCTGTCACAGCCACTCCCTGACCGTCTGCGCCAACCACTCCAGCGCGCCGACCTGGTGAGCAGCATTGTGGGTAAAGGTCGCACCATGTACAACGCCGGGGCCTACCTGCATTGGTACCGGAGGTACGGCTGTGAGGATGAGGACTTCCAGGAGGCCTTCAACACCCTGGACTGCATTGTACATGAATATAACAGCCTGGGGCAGCAGTGACACCAGATCCATTACTGACACCAGATCCATTACCGACACCGGATCCAGTACTGACACCAGATTCATTACTGACACCGGATCCGGTATGCAAAGGGGGGTTATACTGCCAGATCCAGTACGCAGAGGAGGATTATAGCGCCAGATCCAGTACACAGAGGGGGATTATACCGCCAGATCCGGTACGCAGAGGGGGATTATAGCACTGGATCCAGTACGCAGAGGGGGATTATAGCACCGGATCCGGTACACAGAGGGGGATTATACCACCGGATCCAGTACGCAGAGGGAGGTTATAGCACCGGATCCAATACGCAGAGGGATTATAGCACCAGATCCGGTACGCAGAGGGAGATTATACCACCGGATCCAGTACGCAGAGGGAGGTTATAGCACCGGATCCAGTACGCAGAGGGGGATTATAGCACCGGATCCAGTACGCAGGGGGATTATAGCACCGGATCCAGTACACAGAGGGGGATTATACCACCGGATCCAGTACGCAGAGGGGGATTATAGCACCAGATCCGGGACGCAGAGGGAGATTATAGCACCGGATCCAATACACAGAGGGGGATTATACTACCGGATCCAGTACACAGGGGGATTATAGCACCAGATCCGGTACGCAGAGGGAGATTATAGCACCGGATCCAATACGCAGAGGGGGATTATAGCACCGGATCCAGTACGCAGAGGGGGATTATAGCACCGGATCCGGTACACAGAGGGGGATTATACCACCGGATCCAGTACGCAGAGGGAGGTTATAGCACCGGATCCAATACGCAGAGGGGGATTATAGCACCGGATCCGGTACGCAGAGGGAGGTTATAGCACCGGATCCAGTACACAGAGGGGGATTATAGCACCGGATCCAGTACGCAGGGGGATTATAGCACCGGATCCAGTACGCAGGGGGATTATAGCACCGGATCCAGTACGCAGGGGGATTATAGCACCGGATCCGGTACGCAGGGGGATTATAGCACCGGATCCAGTATGCAGGGGGATTATAGCACCGGATCCAGTACGCAGAGGGGGATTATAGCACCGGATCCAGTACACAGAGGGGATTATAGCACCGGATGATTGGCGCCCGGGCCGAGTGGCTGACCTACTGCATCAGCTCAGCTCGGCACCCAGGAGCTGGTGGAGATCACCGTAGTAGCGGTGTAGTAGCGGTGTAGTAGCGGTGTAGTAGCGGTGTCTAATTCCGTGATTTCCAGGGTCTCTGGCCAGGGACGGTATATACTGTACATTGTTTATATTGGTCATAGCTGGAACAATGTAACTACCAATAAAATATCCATCCCTGGAATTCCTCTTCAAGCTTTGAACACTCGGCCACACATCTGCAATGCTCCAGCTTGGGTGTAGGGAGCATTGGGCTGGAGAGATGTTTGGGGAATGTGGTCTACCTTGGACAGCCCTCAGGTGTCTATGACTAGTTTTCATGCCTCTCAGGGACTCTGGTGGTGGAGTCCTTGTTACCTCTCTGGGCCTGTGGCAGTGGGGTCTCTGGTGGCGGGGTCTCTGTTACCTCTCAGCAACTATGGCGGTGGGGTCTCTGTTACATCTCGGGGACTCTGGCAGTGGGCTCTTTGTTATCTCTCTGGGAATCTTCCGGTGGGGTCTTTGTTACCTCTCATGTACTCTGGCGGTGGGGTCCCTGTTACCTCTCATGTACTCTGGTGGTGGGGTCCCTGTTACCTCTCATGTACTCTGGTGGTGGGGTCCCTGTTACCTCTCATGTACTCTGGCGGTGGGGTCCCTGTTACCTCTCATGTACTCTGGTGGTGGGGTCCCTGTTACCTCTCATGTACTCTGGTGGTGGGGTCCCTGTTACCTCTCATGGACTCTGGTGGTGGTGTCTCCATTACCTCTCAGGGACTCTGACGGTGGGGTCTCTGTCACCTCTTAAGGACTCTTGTTACCTCTTAGGGTCTCTGGTGGTGAGGTCTCGGTTACCTCTCGGAGTCGCTGGTGGTGGGGTCTCTGTTACCTCTTGGGGTCTCTGCTGCCTCTCAGGGACTCTTGTTACCTCTTAGGGTCTCTGGTGGTGAGGTCTCTGTTACCTCTCATGGACTCTGGTGGTGTCTCCATTACCTCTCAGGGACTCTGGCGGTGGGGTCTCTGTCACCTCTCAGCAACTCTGGTGGTGGGGTCCCTGTTACCTCTCAGGGACTCTTGTTACCTCTTAGGGTCTCTGGTGGTGAGGTCTCGGTTACCTCTCGGAGTCGCTGGTGCTGGGGTCTCTGTTACCTCTTGAGGTCTCTGCTGTCTCAGGGACTCTTGTTACCTTTTGGGGTCTCTGGCGGTGAGGTCTCAGTTACCTGTCTGGCTCTGTGGCAGGGGAGTCTCTTTTACCTCTTGGGGAATCTTGCGGTGGGGTCTCTGTTACCTCTTGAGGATACTAGTGGTAGGGTCTCTGTTACCTTTCAGGGTCTCTGACAGTGGGCTCTCTGTAACGTCTCGGGGATTCTGGTGGTGGGGTCTCTGTTGCCTCTCTGAATTGCTGGTGGTGGGGTCTCTGTTACCTCTTAGGGTCTCTGGTGGTTCGATCTCTGGTACCTCTTAGGGTCTCTGGTTCCTCTCATGGACTCTGGTGGTGGGGTCTCTGTTACCTCTTAGGGTCTCTGATACCTCTTGGGATCTCTGGTGGTTCGATCTCTGTTACCTCTTAGTGTCTCTGGTACCTCTCGGGGTCTCTGGTTCCTCTCATGGACTCTGGTTGTGGGGTCTCTGGTACCTCTTGGGGTCTCTGGTGGTTCGATCTCTGGTACCTCTTAGTATCTCTGGTTCCCCTCATGGACTGTGGAGGTGGGGTCTCTGTTGCCTTTCAGAACCTCTGGCGGTGGGCTCTGTAACATCTCGGGGGTTCTGGTGGTGGGTCTCTGTTACCTCTTGGGATTGCTGGTGGTGGGGTCTTTGGTAACTCTTGGGGTCTCTGGTGGTGGAGTCTCTGTTACCTCTTGGGATTGCTGCTGATGGGGTCTGTTACCTCTTAGGGTCTCTGGTACCTTTCAGGGTCTCTGGGAAGGAGAGGTGTCCATGGAATGTAGGAGCCCACAGATCGGTTTTGCTGCATTTCACGTCCTGAATTGATGGTTGGGGATCGGATGGTCCTCGTTATACCTACAGTGTCCCCCTTCTCTACATGACCATGAGCCGGTCCAGCTCAGTTGTTTTTTTTTTTTAATTTTATTTATTTCAACAGAAAACATTTTCTCAGTCTGAAGGAACGTTCCTGGATTATAGTTGGAGCTGGAGATTGGAATCTTAGGGGTGAGATTTGTGAGGATGATGAGGGTGGTGGGTAACGGGAACCTGAGAACACAGTACAAGGTGTCAGCTCTGTACTCCAGAAGGCTTCCTCCCACCCGTACGTTGGCTGCCATCGTTGACCCCTCCTGGAAATGCCAGGTCCCCGGCTCTTGTGTCCTCAGTGGCTTCAGGACTTTGAGTCACTAACAGTTGACAATTGTGAAGATAAGAAGTTGCTCCAGAACAGCGCCTCATAGTGGAAGCCGGAGGAGCAGTATGACAGCCAGGCTGGTAGTATTTTCAGAAGGTGCTCAGCCGTGGCTCCTTCAGGGCAGGTATCCTTGAAGCTCAGAACTTGGCTCCCTCCAGCGTGTTTCGGGTACTCATTAGTATTTATTCATCTCTTTCTACGACAAAATGTAAATTTTAAAAATGATGATTAAAATATTTTTCCTAATTCGGATGTGTGGTTATTAATATCGAGGTTCCCATTTCATACCCCGCCTCCAGCTCACACATGGGCGGAGTCTTCAGAGACTGGGTCACTCTAGAGGCTGTGCCATGGAATGGGTTCTACGGCTAAGCTTCCCCCCCCCCCCCGTTCACACTAGACAACATAGAGGGAGGGATCCCCCCTGCCTGCTATTGCGTCCATCAGGATACCCAAACAGTGACTGCGTACGATTGGCTGCAGTCCACCCGGCTGCTACAGATTTTCATATCGACATTTGTGTAGCCCAGTGGTCTCCAAAGTGTGGATTGGAAGCCAGGTGCAGCCCTTTGCTTGCTCCTTATAATCTGGCCCTTGGGGTACAATTTCATCCACTGATACCAACAATGGGGCATTATTCCTCCCACTGACACCAATGATGGGGCACTATTCCTCCCACTGACACCAAAGAAGGAGCACAATTCCTCCCAACGACACCAGCAATGAGACACAATTCCTCCCAATGATACCAACAATAGACGAAAATTCTTCCCAATGACACAAGCGATGGGGCACAAGTCCTCCCAATGATACCATCAATGGGGCGCAAATCCTCCCAATGACACCAACAATGGGACACAATTCCTCCCAATGACACCATCAATGGGGTGCAAATCCTCCCAATGACACCATCAATCGGGCGCAAATCCTCCCGTTGACACCAACAGGGGACAATTCCTCCTAAAAATACCAATAATGGGGGACAGCTTCTCCAATTGACACCAACAATGGGGCACAATTCCTTTCAAAGATACCAGTGGTGGTCCAATATTCCTCACAATGATGCCAGCGATGAGGCACAATTTCTCCGAATGACACCAGCAATGGAGCACAATTCTTCCCAATGACACCAACTGGGCCTAATGACACCAACAATGGGGCACAATTCCTCCCAATGACACCAACAATGTGGCACAGTTCCTCACAATGACACCAGCAATGGGGCACAATTCCTCCCAATGACACCAACTGGGCCTAATGACACCAATGATGGGGCACAGTTTCTCCCAATGACACCAACAATGGGGCACAATTCCTCCCAATGACACCAACTGGGCCTAATGACACCAACGATGGGGCACAGTTTCTCCCAATGACACCAATAATGGAACACAATTCCTCCCAATGATACCAACAATGGGGCACAATACCTCCCAATGACACCATCAATGAGGCACAATACCTCACAATGACACCAGCAATGGGGCACAATTCCTCCCAATGACACCAACTGGGCCTAATGACACCAGCGATGGGGCACAGTTTCTCCCAATGACACCAACAATGGGGCACAGTTCCTCACAATGACACCAGCAATGGGGCACAATTCCTCCCAATGACACTAACATTGGGGCACAATACCTCACAATGACACCAGCAATGGGGCACAGTTCCTCACAATGACACCAGCAATGGGGCACAATTCCTCCCAATGACACCAACTGGGCCTAATGACACCAACGATGGGGCACAGTTTCTCCCAATGACACCAATAATGGGACACAATTCCTCCCAATGATACCAACAATGGGGCACAATACCTCACAATGACACCAGCAATGAGGCACAATTCCTCCTAATGACACCAACAATAGGACACAATCCCTCCTAATGACACCAGCAATGGGGCACAATTCTTCCCAATGACACCAGAGATGGGGCCAAATGACACCAATGATGGGGCACAATTCCTCCCACTGACACTAAAATTGGGCATTGTTCTTCCCACTGATGTCAGAACCTTTTCTACTCCCAATGGCCACAGTCTGGCCCCTCTAAAGTCTGAAGGACAGTAAAGTGGCCCTTTGATTAGCAGTTTTGTAGACCCCTGGTCTAGCCAGTTGGCATAGAAAGGGCCACTCACAGCTCGACGTTTGGCAGATTAGGTTGGAATCGGACAAAATCTGAGCCATGTTTGGCCAGAATAACTAACAGTACACAGCTCAGGGAGCCATCACAAGCAGAGCCCAGTGCCTGAAGGTCATCTCCCAGGCTAACCCTGCGATCTTCCAGCCCAGAGAGGTCCAGGTACCACCTTCAAAGCTACTGCTGAGGACACGGGGACAGGGAAGGACACGGGGGAATAGGGAGGTTTGGGAGTAAATTTGGGTCACGTCTGGACAAATAATCCTTTTACTGTATGTGATATCTGCAGAACACGCCACCTCCCTACGCACACGGAATCGTGGGACTCGGGAATTCCCTTCCAGCAGTTAATATTTTGCTCTATACTGCAAGCACACGTAGCAGTATGTTGTTTTACCTGCATGGAAAACGGTTATCTCTAGAAAGCCCCCCCCCTCTACACTCGTGGACACTGAAGATTTCAGGAACTCGTCTGTGGTGGGCAGTGTGGTGGTCTCTGTGTGTGAATGAAGTATTGTGGGAAATGACTTGCTGTATGTTGTATTATCCACTAATATAGGAACCAGGGGCGGACGGACAACTCATGGGGCCCCCGGGCAATAGGGGATCATGGGGCCCCTGTGTCCTCGCCCAAACTCAAAAAAGCCTATGAAAAAAGTACCAGGGGCATCTCATGGGGGCCCCCTACTGACCCCGGGCCCTCGGGCAGTGCCCGAGTTTCCATATGGTCAGTCCGCCCCTGATAGGAACGGTAAGGAGTATAAAAGAGGAGCTCAGTCCAGTGTTGGCGCAGTGTTGTCTGTGCTACAGACTGGTCACAACTTTTGAGAGCTAGAGATCTACCTGGACAACATGGGCTAAGTTCTGGCCTGGCTGGTTGGTCTGTGTTCTGGCCTGGTTGGCTGGTGTGAGCTGTGACCTGACTGATGGATTTGAGTTCTTGGTTGGCTTGAGTTCTGTCCTGGCTGATGGGTTTTAGGTCTAGCCTGGTTGGTTGGTTTGAGCCCTGGCATGGTTGACTGGTCCGAATTCTGGCCTGAGTTCTGGCCTGGTTGGCTGGTTTGAGTTCTTGATTGGTTTAAATTCTGGCCTGGCTGATGAGTTTAAGGTCTAGCCTGGTTGGTTGGTTTGAGCCCTGGCATGGATGACTGGTCCGAGTTCTGGCCTGGCTGGCTGGTTTGAGTTCTGGCCTGGCTGATGAGTTTAACGTCTAGCCTGGTTGGATTGTTGGTTTGAGCCCTGGCATGGTGGACTGAGTTCTGGACTGGGTAGCTGGTTTGAATTCTGGCCTGGGTGATGGGTTTTTAGTTCTGGACTGGTTGGCTGGTTTGAGTTCTGGACTGGGTGATGGGTTTTTAGTTCTGCCTGGTTGGCTGCTGTGAGCTGTGACCTGGTTGGCTGGTTTGAGTTCTGTCCTGGCTGACTGGTGTGAGCTCTCCCCTGGCTGATGGGTTTGAGTTCTTGGCTGGTTTGAGTTGTGGCTTGGCTGATGGTTTTAAGGTCCAGACTGGTTGATTTGAGCCCTGGCATGGTTGACTGGTCTGAGTTCTGGCCTGTGTGCTGGGTTTTTAGTTCTGGCCTGGTTGGCTGGTTTGAGTTCTGGACTGGCTGGTGAGTTTAAGGTCTAGCCTGGTTGGTTGGTTTGAGCCCTGGCATGGTTGACTGGTCCGAATTCTGGCCTGGCTGATGAGTTTAATGTCTAGCCTGGTTGGATGGCTGGTTTGAGCCCTGGCATGGTGGACTGATTTGAGTTCTGGACTGGGTAGCTGGTTTGAATTCTGGCCTGAGTGATGGGTTTTTAGTTCTGGACTGGTTGGCTGGTTTCAGTTCTGGACAGGGTGATGGGTTTTTAGTTCTGCCTGATTGGCTGGTGTGAGCTCTGACCTGGTTGGCTGGTTTGATTTCTATCCTGGCTGACTGGTGTGAGCTCTGGCTGACGGCTTTGAGTAGTGGCTTGGCTGATGGTTTTAAGGTCTAGCCTGGTTGGTTTGATCCCTGGCATGGTTGACTGGTCTGAGTTCTGGCCTGGGTGAAGAGCTTTTAACCACTTGCCGACCGCGCATAGCCGAATGACGGCTTCACCGCGGCCGGCCAGTTCTGAGTGGACGTCATATGACGTCCTCCCAGAACACGCTCTCCTGCGCGCCCCAGGGGGCGCGCACCCCGGCGATCTCCGTGATCGCTGTGTCCTACGGACACAGCTGATCACGAGATGTGGTGAAAGGCCGATCCCACCGGCCTTTTACCACGTGATCAGCGGTGTCCAATGACACGCTGATCACAGGAAAATGCAAGTGCCGGTTCTCGGCTGCACTTTCCTCACGCTGTCAGATCGTGAGGAAAGTACTGCCGAGAACCGGCAGTTGTCAGAGCGGGGATCGGCACCGATCATCAGGGCACTGATGATCAGTGCCCTGATGATCGGTGCCCAGCAGTGACCCCCGCAAGTTCCGATCAGCTGTGCGCCCACTAGCCCCGCCCACCCATTCCCAGCAGTGCCCCCACCTGTGCCCAGCAGTGCCCCCACCTGTGCCACTCTGCAGTGCCACCTACATGTGCCCAGCAGTGCCACCTACATGTGCCCAGCAGTGCCACCCACCTGTGCCCACCCACCTGTGCCCACCAGCGCCACCCACCTGTGCCCACCAGTGCCACCCACCTGTGCCCACCCACCAGTGCTGTCCACCAGTGCCACCCACCAGTGCCACCCACCAGTGCTGCCAGTCAGTGCCACCAGTCAGTGCCCAGGGGTTGTGCCAGTCAGTGCCGCCAGTCAGTGCCCAGAAGTGATGTCAGTCAGTGCCGTCTATCAGTACCCATCATCAGTGTCACCTATCAGTGCCGCCTATCAGTGCTGCATATCAGTGCCGCCTATCCGTGACCCCTAATTAGTGCTGTCTATCAGTGCCGCCTATCCGTGCCACCTCATTAGTACTGCCTATCAGTGCCCTTTAGTGCTGCCTATCAGTGCCCATCAGTGCCGCCTATCAGTGCCCATCAGTGCCGCCTCATCAACGCAAATCAGTGAAGGAGAAAAAATACCTGTTTGAAAAATTTTATAAAAGAAACAAATAAACTTTTTTTTTTTTTTCAAATTTTTTGCACTTTTTTTAATTTATAGCGCAAAAAGTAAAGCGCCCAGTGGCGATTAAATACCACCAAAAGAAAGCTCTATTTGTGAGAAAAAAATGATCAAAATTTCATATGGGTACAATGTTGCATGACTGCGCAATTGTCAATCAAAGTGCGGCAGCGCTGAAAGCTGAAAATTGGCCTGGTAAGGAAGGGGGTATAAGTGCCTGGTAGGCAAGTGGTTAAAGAGTCTCCTATAGAAAACATAGAGTACTGACGTTTGTCACCATTACATAGACGCACACAAATTTAAGGTTGGACATGTTGGGTATCTATTTACTTGGCGCAACCTCGTCTTTTATATTTTACCCAAAATGTTGGTAAATTATTGCATTGTTCGCCCTAACATTCGCTCTCCCCGGAGCCCGCATTCACTACGTCCGCTCTCCCCGGACCCCGCATTCACTATATCCGCTCTCCCCGGAGCCCGCATTCACTACGTCCGCTCTCCCCGGACCCCGCATTCACTACGTCCCTTCTCTCCGGACCCCGCATTCACTATATCCGCTCTCCCCGGACCCCGCATTCACTATATCCGCTCTCCCCGGACCCCGCATTCACTATATCCGCTCTCCCCGGACCCCGCATTCACTATATCTGCTCTCCCCGGTCCCTGCATTCACTACATCCGCTCTCCCCGGACCCCGCATTCACTATATCCGCTCTCCCCGGACCCCGCATTCACTATATCCGCTCTCCCCGGACCCCGCATTCACTATATCCGCTCTCCCCGGACCCCTCATTCACTATATCCGCTCTCCCCGGACCCTGCATTCACTATATCCGCTCTCCCCGGACCCCGCATTCACTATATCCGCTCTCCCCCGGACCCCTCATTCACTATATTCGCTCTCCCCGGACCCCTCATTCACTATATCCGCTCTCCCCGGACCCCGCATTCGCTATATCCGCTCTGCCCGGACCCCGCATTCGCTATATCCGCTCTGCCCGGACCCCGCATTCGCTATATCCCGCTCTCCCCGGACCCCGCATTCGCTATATCCGCTCTCCCCGGACCCCCCGCATTCGCTATATCCGCTCTCCCCGGACCCCGCATTCGCTATATCCGCTCTCCCCGGACCCCGCATTCGCTATATCCGCTCTCCCCGGACCCCTCATTCACTATATCCGCTCTCCCCGGACCCCGCATTCACTATATCCGCTCTCCCCGGACCCCGCGTTCACTATATCCGCTCTCCCCGGACCCCGCATTCGCTATATCCGCTCTCCCCGGACCCCGCATTCGCTATATCCGCTCTCCCCGGACCCCTCATTCACTATATCCGCTCTCCCCGGACCCCGCATTCACTATATCCGCTCTCCCCGGACTCTGCATTCACTATATCCGCTCTCCCCGGACCCCGCATTCACTATATCCGCTCTCCCCGGACCCCGCATTCACTATATCCGGTCTCCCCGGACCCCGCATTCACTATATCCGCTCTCCCCGGACTCTGCATTCACTATATCCGCTCTCCCCGGACCCCGCATTCACTATATCCGCTCTGCCCGGACCCCGCATTCACTATATCCGCTCTGCCCGGACCCCGCATTCGCTATATCCGCTCTCCCCGGACCCCGCATTCACTATATCCGCTCTCCCCGGACCCCGCATTCACTATATCCGCTCTCCCCGGACCCCTCATTCACTATATCCGCTCTCCCCGGACCCTGCATTCACTATATCCGCTCTCCCCGGACCCCTCATTCACTATATCCGCTCTCCCCGGACCCCTCATTCACTATATCCGCTTTCCCCGGACCCCGCATTCGCTATATCCGCTCTCCCTCGGACCCCGCATTCGCTATATCCGCTCTCCCCGGACCCCGCATTCGCTATATCCGCTCTCCCCGGACCCCGCATTCGCTATATCCGCTCTCCCCGGACCCCTCATTCCCTATATCCGCTCTCCCCGGACCCCGCATTCACTATATCCGCTCTCCCCGGACCCCGCATTCACTATATCCGCTCTCCCCGGACCCCTCATTCACTATATCCGCTCTCCCCGGACCCCTCATTCACTATATCCGCTCTCCCCGGACCCCGCATTCACTATATCCGCTCTCCCCGGACCCCCCATTCACTATATCCGCTCTCCCCTGACCCCGCATTCACTATATCCGCTCTCCCCGGACCCCGCATTCACTATATCCGCTCTCCCCGGACCCCGCATTCACTATATCCGGTCTCCCCGGACCCCGCATTCACTATATCCGCTCTCTCCCCGGACCCCGCATTCACTATATCCGCTCTCCCCGGACCCCGCATTCGCTATATCCGCTCTGCCCGGACCCCGCATTCGCTATATCCGCTCTGCCCGGACCCCGCATTCGCTATATCCGCTCTGCCCGGACCCCGCATTCGCTATATCCGCTCTCCCCGGACCCCGCATTCGCTATATCCGCTCTCCCCGGACCCCGCATTCGCTATATCCGCTTTCCCCGGACCCCGCATTCGCTATATCCGCTCTCCCCGGACCCCGCATTCGCTATATCCGCTCTCCCCGGACCCCGCATTCGCTATATCCGCTCTCCCCGGACCCCGCGTTCACTATATCCGCTCTCCCCGGACCCCGCGTTCACTATATCCGCTCTCCCCGGACCCCGCGTTCACTATATCCGCTCTCCCCGGACCCCCCCGCATTCGCTATATCCGCTCTCCCCGGACCCCGCATTCGCTATATCCGCTCTCCCCGGACCCCGCATTCACTATATCCGCTCTCCCCGGACCCCGCATTCATTATATCCGCTCTCCCCGGACCCCGCATTCATTATATCCACTCTCCCCGGACCCCGCATTCACTATATCCCCTCTCCCCAGACCCAGCATTCACTATATCCGCTCTCCCACAGTGCACACATCATGGAAATGCAATTATTTTAGTAAATATAAACTGCTAAATCCCTTTTCTCAGCAGCAGTATATAGCAGCCTTGTGACTTCTATCAGTGTCCAGCCCACCACTAGCTAAAGCTTGTTTTCTTTCTGCTCTAAGAGGATGCAGGACCCCTGACTGGACAGTGCTGATTGGCCCTGTGCTGATCACATGCACTCTCCCAAAAAAAAAAAACCTCTCTAGCAATACACACCAACTGAGCATGTGCATGTGACCACAGGTTCAGTCTGTATCAGGTGGTAATTTCAACAAGAGGAGGGGCAGAGAAGACAGGATCAAACAGCCTTTTTACACAATGCAGAGGGTTAACCCCTTAGGTTCCACAGCAAGTATAACAAATATGGGTCACTGTATCTACAGACTGATTGTACTGTTGTGGATTTAGCAACACTCTAAGGTCTGGCCCGGTTGGATGGTTGTTTTGAATTCTGGTCTGTTTGGCTGGTTTGAGGTCTGGCCTGGTAGATGGGTTTTTAGTTCTGGCCCAGTTGGCTGGTTTGAACTTTAGCATGATTGTCTGGTTTGAGTTCTGGCCTGTGTGATGGTTTTTTTAGTTCTGGCCTGGTTGGCTGGTTTGAGTTCTGGACTGGCTGATGAGTTTAAGGTCTAGCCTGGTTGGTTGGTTTGAGCCCTGGCGTGGTTGACTTGTTTGAGTTCTTGGCTGGCTTGAGTCCTGAACTGGCTGGCTGGTTTAAATTCAGGCCTGGCTGATGGGTTTAAGCTCTGGCATGGTTGACTGGTCTGCGTTCTGGCCTGGGTGGCTGGTTTGAATTCTGGCCTAGCTGTTAGATTTAAGGTCGAGCCTGGTTGACTGGTCTGAGTTCTTGACTGGCTAGTTTGAGTTCTGGCCTGGTTGATGGGTTTTCAGTTCTGGCTGAGTTTAAGGTCTAGCCTAGTTGGTTGGTTGGTCTGATCCCTGGCCTGGCTGTCTGGTTTGAATTCTTGGCTGGCTGATGGGTTTAAGCTCTGGCATGGTTGACTGGTCTGAGTTCTGGCCTGGCTGATAGATTTAAGGTCTAGCCTAGTTGGTTGGTTTGAGTTCTGACATGGTTGACTTGTCTGAGTTCTAGCCTGGTTGGCTGGTTTGAGTTCTTGGCTGGCTGGTTTACGGTCTAGCCTGATTGATTTAAGCTCTGGCCTGGTTGACTGGTCTGAGTTCTGGCCTGGCTGATGGGTTTAGCATGATTGGCTGGTTTAAGCTCTGTACTGGCTTGGCCGATGGATTTGAGTTCTGGCCTGACTGACTGGTCTGAGTTTTGACTTGGATGTCTGGACTGAGTTCAGCATGTAAGGATGATGCAAGGGTAGTGCAGAGTTCAGTAGTATATAATGCGCAGGGATCAGGAGTATGCAGAGTGCATAGGTCAGTAGCTAATAATGCAGAGTTCAGGGGTCAAGAGTAATTAGTGCAGAGTTCAGGAATAACTAATGCAGAATTCAGTAGTAAGTAGTACAGAAATCAAAAAACAGCAGTAACTAGTGCAGAGTTCCGAGGTCAGGAGTAAGTAAAGCAGAACAAAGAGGTCAGGAGCACGTAGCGCAGAGTTCAGAAGTAAGTAGGTCACAGTTCAGAGGTAAGAAGTAAGTAGTACAGAAATCAGAGGTGAGGAGAAAGTAATGCAGTTTAGAGACCAGGAGTATCTAACGCAAAGTTCAAAGGCTAGGAATAACAAACGCAGAGGTCAGAGGTTGAGTAACTTATGCAGAAATGAGAGGTCAGGAGTAACACAGAGATCAGAGGTCAGGAGAAACTAACACAGAGATAAAAGGTCACATTTAACACAGTTCAGGGATCAGCAGTGCCTAATGCAGAGTTCATAGGTCAGGAGTAATGCAGAGTTCAGAGGTCAGGAGTAACGTAGAGTTCAGAGGTCAGGAGGACGTAACTCAGTTCAGGGTTTATGAGTAACTAACGCAGGGGTCAGGAGTAGGTAATGCAGTTAAAGGGTCAGGTATAAGTAATATAAAGTTCAGGGGGCAGGACTAAAGTAAGTAATGCAGAATTCAGAGGTCAGAAGTTGGGGCAGCACAGTGGCTAAATGGTGAGCACTTCCACATGGCAGTACTCGGGGTCGTTGGTTCGAATCCCAGCCATGGCACCTCCTGCCTGGAGTTTGCATGTTCTCCCTGTGCCTGCGTGGGTTTTTCCTCTGAGTTCTCCGGTTTCCTCCCACACGCCAAAGACATGCTGGTAGGTGAATTGGTTCCTGTCTAAATTGTCCCTAGTATGTATGAATGTGAGTTAGGGACCTTAGATTGTACGCTCCCTCGGGGGCGGGGACTGATGGGAATGTACAATATATATATGTGTGTGTAAAAGTGCTAGATAAGTGCCTGAAATAAGAAGTAACGCAGAGTTTAGGCGTCAGGAGTAATTCAGAGATCAGGAGTTATTGACACAGAGTTCAGGAGTAAGTGATGCCAAGTTCAGAGGTCAGGAGTAGGTAATGCACAGCTTAGAAGTCACGAGCAGGTAACGCAGAGGTCAGAAGTAGGTAATGCACAGCTCACAAGCAGGTAACAGAGTTCAGAGGTCACAAGCAGGTAACAGAGGTCAGAGGTCACGACCAGGTAACGTAGAGGTCAGAGGTCACAAGCAGGTAACGCACAGCTTAAAAGTCACGAGCAGGTAATGTAGAGGTCAGAGGTCACAAACAGGTAACGCAGAGGTCAGGAGCAGGTTATGCACAGCACATGAGAAGGTAACGCAGTTCAGAGGTCAACAATCAGATGCCCGGTGCAGAGATCATGATGTGTGCCCCGCCCCCCCCACACTTCCTCTCCGGGGTCTGTAGATTTCTCCTCTCCCTTTATATATCTGCTGGGCGCCAGCATGTGACGTCCGGCTGGGCGGAGCTCAGGAGGCGGGGTTGCCGCTGCTGTTGGGAGGAGTTCCGATGAGAGAGGAACCACTGGGAGACAGGCGCTATCCCTCCCACCGCCCCGCCCCCTCACCGCCATCCCTGGGTCTCCCCTCCACCTCAGTGTACACACTGCCTGGTCACCATGGTGACGGGGGCCGGACGAGGGCGGGGACATTTGTAACCAGGTTCCTTCCCTCCCACCGCCCTTCCTTCAGGTCGCCTCTCCTTCCGCATTCCACCACGCCCACCCGGCGGATCCAGGCAGCGGCCATTGGATCGAAGGAGGGAGGAGGGGCGGGGCCGGTGCAGGAAGTGCGTCTGGAGCAGAGGCGGGGCCAGAGGGAGCGCAGTGACACAAGATGGTGGATGAGCTGGAGGAGCTGGAAGATCTGGTCCATGTCACTGTGTGGGCGACCTACCGAGCCGGGGCTACGGGGTGATGGAGGAGATCCGCCGCCAGGGCAAGCTGTGTGACGTCACCCTCAAGGTGGGTGACGCCCCCTACTGGGGAGACCACTCACTGCCGGAGACTGCACGTGACCCCTCCCCCATCTATACTGACTCCTCCCCCAACTATAATGTCCACCCAAATATACTGACCTCCCCTCCCCCCACTATACCGACTCCTCCCCCAACCATATATATCACCCCACTATACTGACCCCCTCCCACAACTATACTGACCACCCCACTATACTGACCCCTCCCCCCCCACTATACTGACCCCTCCCCCAACTATACTGACCACCCCACTATACTGACCCCTCCCACAACTATACGGACCACCCCACTATACTGACCCCTCCCCCAACTATACTGACCACCCCACTATACTGACCCCTCCCCCAACTATACTGACCACCCCACTATACTGACCCCTCCCCCAACTATACTGATCACCCCACTATACTGACCCCTCCCCCAACTATACTGACCACCACACTATACTGATCCCCTCCCCCAACTATACTGACCACCCCACTATACTGACCCCTCCCCCAACTATACTGACCACCCCACTATACTGATCCCCTCCCCCAACTATACTGACCACCCCACTATACTGACCACCCCACTATACTGATCCCTCCTCCCCCAACTATACTGACCCCTCCCCCCAACTATACTGACCACCCCACTATACTGACCCCTCCCCCAACTATACTGACCACCCCACTATACTGACCCCTCCCCCAACTATACTGACCACCCCACTATACTGATCCCCTCCTCCCCCAACTATACTGACCACCCCACTATACTGATCCCCTCCCCCAACTATACTGACCACCCCACTATACTGATCCCCTCCCCCAACTATACTGACCACCCCATTATACTGACCCCTCCCACAACTATACTGACCACCCCACTATACTGATCCCTCCCCCAACTATACTGACCACCCCACTATACTGATCCCTCCCCCAACTATACTGACCACCCCACTACACTGATCCCCTCCTCCCCCAACTATACTGACCACCCCCCCACTATACTGACCCCTCCCCCAACTATACTGACCACCCCACTGATCCCCTCCTCCCCCAACTGTACTGACCCCTCCCACAACTATACCGACCACCCCACTATACATATCGCCTCCCCCAACTATACTGACCACCCCCACTATACTGACCCCTCCTCCCCTAACTATACGGATCCCCTCCCCGGGTCTGGTGTCAGTTAGGTTTATTCCATGTCCTGGGCGGGGTTGGGTTGGGGTGTATTGTATGGAGATGAGTCATCAGGTCACATGACTCCCTGTCCTCACATCACCCCGAGGTCCTCGTGCTCCGGGGATAATGGTGGAGCTCCGCCTAGGGGTGGAGTTCTGTCAGCTCAGCTCTGGGAGATTTTTAGATGGGATGTGATATTTTTCTCCCGGCACAGCCCAGCCCTTCCCCCATCTCAGTTTGCCGCTGATCTCCTCCAACCTCTTTCTGCCACTTCCTGCACTCACTGCAGCGGCCCATCAGGGGAGTGACAACACGGAGCGAAGATTGGGGAACAGGTGTCACCCTATAATAGGAAGAGTCTTCATGGCAGGATCACCAGAAATACAAATCACCCCATTTCCTGGCTGCTCACTCCTTTCCTCCCCGCCTGCTGGGCGCCCCCCTTTTCCTCCCCGCCTGCTGGGCGCCCCTCTTTTCCTCCCTCCCCATCCAGTTTCCCCCTTTTCCTCCCCGCCCCCCCACACCGCTCCGAGGTTGGCAGTGTTACATTGCTCCCGGCTGCGCTCCCCGGTTCCTCTGTATAATGAGCCCCCAGAAATCCCGCCGCCATCAGAAATGTGTCCAGATGGGGGCGGAGCTCCGGGCCCCTCTCCACCCGCAGAGATCCGACTCTACATGATCCGTGTTCTGTGGATCCGATACATTGTGACCTCTATACAACATTGCTCCGTCCCCATTGCTGAGCTGTTCTCTGTCCAGCTGGATGAGCAGCGGATGGTCATAGGGGCTCCGTAGGGTTCCGCTGCCCCCCCTCTCCCCCCCCCTCCTCCAGGCTTTGTACATTGCGGAGCCCCTCACAGTGCGGAGGAAGGGGCCGGAGAGAGGAGCCGGTGTCAAGTAAATGAGCTTCAGGTCTGTGGTGTGATTTATCCGCTTAGTGAGAGATCAGCAACAAATCCCGTCTGTGAGCACCTGGGGCCGTCTGCCCGCTCCCTGCACCCTCCCCCATCGCTGACCGCAGAGCCAGCCTCACCGGAACCGCAGAGCCAGCCTCACTGGAACCGCAGAGCCAGCCTCACTGGAACCGCAGAGCCAGCCTCACTGGAACCGCAGAGCCAGCCTCACTGGAACCGCAGAGCCAGCCTCACTGGAACCGCAGAGCCAGCCTCACTGGAACCGCAGGGCCAGCTTCACCGCAGAGCCAGCCTCACTGGAACCGCAGAGCCAGCCTCACTGGAAACCGCAGGGCCAGCTTCACTGCAGAGCCAGCTTCACCGGAACCGCAGAGCCAGCTTCACCGGAACCGCAGGGCCAGCTTCACCGCAGAGCCAGCTTCACTGCAGAGCCAGCCTCACCGGAACCGCAGAGCCAGCCTCACTGGAACCGCAGAGCCATTTTCACTGCAGAGCCAGCGTCACCAGAACCGCAGAGCCAGCCTCACCGGAACCTCAGAGCCAGCTTCACCGCAGAGCCAGCCTCACCGGAACCGCTTCACCCAAACCCCAGAATCGGCTTCAGTGCAGAGCCATCCTCACCGGAACCGCAGAGCAGATACTTCCCGATCACTGACCGCAGAGCCAGCTTCACTCACATACGCCTCTCTACAGTGCCAGCTTCTCCCACACCCCTCCCTGAGTGCCAGCTTCACGGAGACCCACCTCTCCGTAGAGCCAGCTACACCCAGACGCACCTCCCGTATTACTGACCTCTGTATCGGCTTCACCCGCACACACCTCTCTGCTCTGCTGGGGGAAATACGGGAGCTCCATGTTATTTTAAAGTTTAATCTGCTGGTATTTGACCTTTTGTGGTCCTCCCCCCCCCCCCATCCCCCCCATCAGCATGCTAAGGACGTTTTATGCCTATTTTAGAACCAAAGACATAATCACTGGGTCCCTGTGCTTCTCTATCCAGGCAGATCATGGCTGGTGGGAGGGGCCGGCAGGGGGCTGTACGTAGCTTCCTGAAAACATCACAGCATCCTGCCTCCGTACTCCTCTCAAGCCCTGATGCAAGAAGTGGGCTGGCTCTTGGGAGGAGTTATGGAGGCCTCGGTGACATTCGCATGACTGATGGAACTGAATGAAAGGGGCGGGGACAGTCCGGCTGGGGAGGAAAGAGCTAGATGATGCTGGATGTGAGCTCTGTCTGGCTTGCCGCAGCTTCTGATGCACATTGTGAGAATATAACATAATGGTTTCACCCGTCTATAAATATCGCCCTCCCAGTCTGTGTCGCAGCCGACGTAACGCCGGCTCTCAGAGCGGCACAAAGCAGATTATTGGTTAATTCCTCGTGATTAATTGGCACCCGGTGTATGATTAGCTCGGTGTGCGATCGGCTCGGTGTGCGGCTCGGTGTGAGTGGCTCGGTGTGCGATTGGCTCGGTGCGCGCGGCTCGGTGTGCGCGCAGCTCGGTGCGATTTGCTCGGTGTGCGCGTGGCTCGGTGCGATTTGCTCGGTGTGCGTGGTTCGGTGTGCGCGCGGCTCGGTGCGAGCAGGGGCACCACACTGACGTCTCGCACACCATTAACCCTTTAATGGACTCCCTCCCTCTCCAGGATTTTCCATTGACGGCTCCGGCTTGTGTGGTATTAATGGAGGGGGAGGAGCTCTGCCCCGAGCCGTGCCGGAGTCTGTGCCATTCACTGCCATTGACTTACAGCCAGGCTGTCCTTGTCGGGGGTGACTGAGAACAGTCCTCACCAATCACATTGTCCCCCTCCAGTCCCGTCAAAACGTAACCCCAAAGTGTTGTGATCGAATTCTGGGATCTTTAACATTCGTTCTCCTTCTTACAGGTGGGGGAGCACAAGTTCAGCGCCCATCGGATCGTGCTGGCGGCCTCCATCCCCTATTTCCACGCCATGTTCACCAATGACATGATGGAGTGTAAGCAGGACGAGATAGTGATGCAGGGGATGGACCCCAGGTGAGTACAAACCCCAACTGCCAACCCGCAAAGTGACAGTCACCACAAAGAGATACTTTAATGTCTGATCGATGTTTATAAACAATGTTACTTTGTATCTCTCCATCTCCCGTCTGATCGATGTTTATAAACAATGTTACATTGTATCTCTCTCTCCCGTCTGATCGATGTTTATAAACAATGTTACTTTGTATCTCTATCTCCCGTCTGATCGATGTTTTATAAACAATGTTACTTTGTATCTCTATCTCCCGTCTGATCGATGTTTATAAACAATGTTACTTTGTATCTCTATCTCCCGTCTGATCGATGTTTATAAACAATGTTACTTTGTATCTCTATCTCCCGTCTGATCGATGTTTATAAACAATGTTACTTTGTATCTCTCCATCTCCCGTCTGATCGATGTTTATAAACATTGTTACTTTGTATCTCTCTATCTCCTGTCTGATCGATGTTTATAAACAATGTTACTTTGTATCTCTCTATCTCCCGTCTGATCAATGTTTATAAACAATGTTACTTTGTATCTCTCTATCTCCCGTCTGATCGATGTTTATAAACAATGTTACTTTGTATCTCTCCATCTCCCGTCTGATCGATGTTTATAAACAATGTTACTTTGTATCTCTCCATCTCCCGTCTGATCGATGTTTATAAACAATGTTACTTTGTATCTCTCCATCTCCCGTCTGATCGATGTTTATAAACAATGTTACTTTGTATCTCTCCATCTCCGGTCTGATCGATGTTTATAAACAATGTTACTTTGTATCTCTCTATCTCCCATCTGATCGATGTTTATAAACAATGTTACTTTGTATCTCTCTATCTTCCGTCTGATCGATGTTTATAAACAATGTTACTTTGTATCTCTCTATCTCCCGTCTGATCGATGTTTATAAACAATGTTACTTTGTATCTCTCTATCTTCCGTCTGATCGATGTTTATAAACAATGTTACTTTGTATCTCTCTATCTCCCGTCTGATCGATGTTTATAAACAATGTTACTTTGTATCTCTCTATCTCCCGTCTGATCGATGTTTATAAACAATGTTACTTTGTATCTCTCTATCTTCCGTCTGATCGATGTTTATAAACAATGTTACTTTGTATCTCTCTATCTCCCGTCTGATCGATATTTATAAACAATGTTACTTTGTATCTCCATCTCCCGTCTGATCGATGTTTATAAACAATCTTACTTTGTATCTCCCGTCTGATCGATGTTTATAAACAATGTTACTTTGTATCTCCCGTCTGATCGATGTTTATAAACAATGTTACTTTGTATATATCTTGTCTGAACATAGTATACAAACACTGTGTCAGATGGTCCTAAGCTTTCACAGCGGCAGTATTTACACAGCAACTCCGACTTTCATTTAATTATTGAGAACTCCCAGCAAGTATGAAGGGGGAGCAGCAGAGGGGTGGAAGGACGGGATGCACTGCACACTCCCTGAAGTCTTTTGAACCCTTGTAGCACATCCCATGTTCACAGATGTTCCCACCACCCATATGCATATATGCAGAAGCTGTGCAGGCGGACCTTGAAGCCGAGCTCCTCCCAAAAGGGGAAGCTCTGCTTGTGTGCATCCTCCACTACCACATTTTGGCACTTTTTGGTTTTGACTGGTACCCCCTCCCTCCTTGACCCCCTAACCCCCCCCCCCCTCCCCCAAGTCTTCAGGTTCCAGAAAACTATGGGACCAGTCACAAGGCGTAGCGAGACTCACGCATGCGCAGTAGGAAACATGCTGTGAAGTCGCAAAGCTTCACTTCCAGCATCCCTTACTTGCAATGACGGGAACCCGGAACCTAGTGTTCCTCTCCAGCCTGGCTTGGTGTTCCTCTCCAGCCTGCCTTGGTGTTCCTCTCCAGCCTGGCTTGGTGTTCCTCTCCAGCTTTGCTTGGTGTTCCTCTCCAGCCTGCCTTGGTGTTCCTCTCCAGCTTTGCTTGGTGTTCCTCTCCAGCCTGGCCCGGTGTTCTTCTCCAGCCCGGCCCGGTGTTCCTCTCCAGCCCGGCCCGGTGTTCTTCTCCAGCCCGGCCCGGTGTTCCTCTCCAGCCCGACCCGGTGTTCCTCTCCAGCCCGGCCCGGTGTTCCTCTCCAGCCCGCCTTGGTGTTCCTCTCCAGCCCGCCTTGGTGTTCCTCTCCAGCCCGCCTTGGTGTTCCTCTCCAGCCCGCCTTGGTGTTCCTCTCCAGCCCGCCTTGGTGTTCCTCTCCAGCCCGCCTTGGTGTTCCTCTCCAGCCCGGCCTGGTGTTCCTCTCCACCTGACTTGTGCGGCGTGTGAGAGGCCTGCTCATTGGAGCATTTAAAAAACTGATGTGTTCTGATCCATTTCCCGTATATCCAAAACTAAAAAAATGTTTTGCTTTTAGTTATACTTTGAGTAACCTAATGAACGTATCAAAAGAAAACGGAACAGGGTGCGCCATCTGAGTGCAGACAGTCTACACTTAGATGGTAGCGCCCTCTTCTGTTTCCTTTAACAGGAGGATGAGGTGGAGCTGTCCTTCCCTTCCTGGGTGAAGGTCCGCTTTATTCTTTAAGCTGCCGGAGAACAGAGTCAACTGACCGTTTGGTGTTAGGATGGTGGAATCAGCAAATTCCACCATCCTAACACCAAGCGGTCAGTTGACTCCAGCAGTTTAAAGGTTAAAGTGGCCAAGGTTAAAGAATACCAGGCCAGGCTGCCCTGAGCACCACCCTCATGCGCATCAGGCTCCAGCACGAGCCTGGTGCGCATGAGGGTGGTGCTCAGGGCAGCCTGGCCTGGTGGTCTTCTCCAGCCTGCCTTGATATTGGTGGGCCTTGGTGTTCCTCTTCAGCCTGGCCTTGGTGTTCCTCTCCAGCCTGGCCCGGTGTTCCTCTCCAGCCTGGCCCGGTGTTCCTCTCCAGCCTGGCCCGGTGTTCCTCTCCAGCCTGGCCCGGTGTTCCTCTCCAGCCTGGCCCGGTGTTCCTCTCCAGCCTGGCCCGGTGTTCCTCTCCAGCCTGGCCCGGTGTTCCTCTCCAGCCTGGCCCGGTGTTCCTCTCCAGCCTGGCCCGGTGTTCCTCTCCAGCCTGGCCCGGTGTTCCTCTCCAGCCTGGCCCGGTGTTCCTCTCCAGCCTGGTCCGGTGTTCCTCTCCATCCTGGTCCGGTGTTCCTCTCCAGCCTGGCCCGGTGTTCCTCTCCAGCCTGGTCCGGTGTTCCTCTCCAGCCTGGTCCGGTGTTCCTCTCCAGCCTGCCTTGGTGTTCCTCTCCAGCCTGCCTTGGTGTTCCTCTCCAGCCTGCCTTGGTGTTCCTCTCCAGCCTGCCTTGGTGTTCCTCTCCAGCCTGCCTTGGTGTTCCTCTCCAGCCTGGCCCGGTGTTCCTCTCCAGCCTGGCCCGGTGTTCCTCTCCAGCCTGCCTTGGTGTTCCTCTCCAGCCTGGCCCGGTGTTCCTCTCCAGCCTGGCCCGGTGTTCCTCTCCAGCCTGGCCCGGTGTTCCTCTCCAGCCTGGCCCGGTGTTCCTCTCCAGCCTGGCCCGGTGTTCCTCTCCAGCCTGGCCCGGTGTTCCTCTCCAGCCTGGCCCGGTGTTCCTCTCCAGCCTGGTCCGGTGTTCTTCTCCAGCCTGGTCCGGTGTTCCTCTCCAGCCTGGTCCGGTGTTCCTCTCCAGCCTGGCCCGGTGTTCCTCTCCAGCCTGGCCCGGTGTTCCTCTCCAGCCTGGCCCGGTGTTCCTCTCCAGCCTGGTCCGGTGTTCCTCTCCAGCCTGCCTTGGTGTTCCTCTCCAGCCTGCCTTGGTGTTCCTCTCCAGCCTGCCTTGGTGTTCCTCTCCAGCCTGGCCCGGTGTTCCTCTCCAGCCTGGCCCGGTGTTCCTCTCCAGCCTGGCCCGGTGTTCCTCTCCAGCCTGGCCCGGTGTTCCTCTCCACCTGACTTGTGCGGCGTGTGATCACATGATCGTGTCTTGGTTTTCTAGTTCTATCAGCCAGCTTGCATGTAAAGGTTTGGGAACTCGACCTTCTGACCCATGGCAGTATTTTTAATGGTGAAGTCAATAAATGTGTATTTGGAATCCACCATGATGACCCCTTTCCTCTCCTCTATTTGCAGCGCTCTGGAAGCTCTGATAAACTTTGCATACAACGGGCACCTGGCCATAGACCAGCAGAACGTTCAGTCTCTCCTGATGGGCGCCAGCTTCCTGCAGCTGCAGAATATAAAGGACGCCTGCTGCTCCTTCTTGAAGGAGAGGTGAGTCTCGTTGTGCGGGTTCTTCATGATCACGTCAGGACTGGCATAACCAGTAGGTATATTGAGCTCTGTATGATCCTGCCTGGGTGGCTGCCAGTCCCGAGGGCGTGCACCATCCATGTGGGAGAACAGGACATCCTTCTGTCTAAGGATCTGTACGTAGCCATCAGATTCCAGGAAGAGGGTATGGATGGTAACCTCATTATAGGACAGTAAAGTGAGATTGAGGTGTTGACTTGGCCTCCAGGTTCTGTAGATCATGGGTGGCACTGCAGGGCACAGGTGGGTGGCACTGATGGGCATTGGTGGGTGGCACTGCTGGGCGGCGCTGATGGGTACAGGTGGGCGGCACTGAAGAGCACAGATGGGTGGCACTGATGGGCGTCATTGATGGGTACAGGTGGGAACCACAGCTGGGCACTGATCATCATTGTCGATTCCATCATGTGACGTGGCCTACCACTTGGTGGCTGAGTGGCTGTTGTTCCCAGTTGCTTCCACTTTGTTATAATCCCACTAACAGTTGAGCGTGGAATATTTAGTAGCCAGGAAATGTCACGGATGGACTTATTGCCCAGGTGGCCACCTATCACGGGACCACGCTTGGAGTCACTGAGCTCCTGAGAGCGACCCATTCTTTCACCAATGTTTGTAGAAGCCGTCTGCATGCCTAGGGGCTTGATTGTATACACCTGTGTCCATGGAGCGGATTGGAGGACCTGAATCACATGATATGGAGGGCGGGGCAATATAGAGTATGACTACCGGCCCATTGACTGACCGTGATAATGGTGGTGTAGCTCTTAGTCCACCCATGACTACTGGTCCACTGACTGACCATGATAATGGTGGTGTAGCTCTTAGTCCACCCATGACTACTGGTCCATTGGCTGACCATGATAATGGTGGTGTAGCTCTTAGTCCACCCATGACTACTGGTCCATTGGCTGACCATGATAATAATGGTGGTGTAGCTCTTAGTCCACCCATGACTACTGGTCCATTGGCTGACCATGATAATGGTGGTGTAGCGCTTAGTCCACCCATGACTACTGGCCCATTGGCTGACCGTGATAATGGTGGTGTAGCTCTTAGTCCACCCATGACTACTGGTCCGTTGACTGACCGTGATAATGGTGGTGTAGTTCTTAGTCCACCCATAACTACTGGTCCATTGGCTGACCATGATAATGGTGGTGTAGTTCTTAGTCCACCCATGACTACTGGTCTATTGACTGACCTTGATAATGGTGGTGTAGCTCTTCGTCCACCCATGACTACTGGCCCATTGACTGACCGTGATAATGGTGGTGTAGCTCTTAGTCCACCCATGACTACTGGGCCATTGACTGACTTTGATAATGATGGTGTAGCTCTTAGTCCACCCATAACTACTGGTCCACTGGCTGACCGTGATAATGGTGTAGCTCTTAGTCCACCCATGACTACTGGTCCATTGGCTGACCGTGATAATGGTGGTGTAGCTCTTAGTCCACCCATGACTACTGGTCCATTGGCTGACCGTGATAATAGTGGTGTAGCTCTTAGTCCACCCATGACTACTGGTCCATTGGCTGACCGTGATAATAGTGGTGTAGCTCTTAGTCCACCCATGACTACTGGTCCATTGGCTGACCATGATAATAATGGTGGTGTAGCTCTTAGTCCACCCATGACTACTGGCCCATTGACTGACCATGATAATGGGGGTGTAGCTCTTAGTCCACCCATGACTACTGGTCCATTGGCTGACCATGATAATGGTGGTGTAGCTCTTAGTCCACCCATGACTACTGGCCCATTGGCTGACCGTGATAATGGTGGTGTAGCTCTTAGTCCACCCTTGACTACTGACCCGTTGACTGACCGTGATAATAATGGTGGTGTAGCTCTTAGTCCACCAATGACTACTGGTCCATTGACTGACCATGATAATGGTGGGTGTAGCTCTTAGTCCACCCATGACTACTGGTCCATTGGCTGACCATGATAATAATGGTGGTGTAGCTCTTAGTCCACCCATGACTACTGGTCCATTGGCTGACCATGATAATGGTGGTGTAGCTCTTAGTCCACCCATGACTACTGGCCCATTGGCTGACCGTGATAATGGTGGTGTAGCTCTTAGTCCACCCATGACTACTGGTCCGTTGACTGACCGTGATAATGGTGGTGTAGTTCTTAGTCCACCCATAACTACTGGTCCATTGGCTGACCATGATAATGGTGGTGTAGTTCTTAGTCCACCCATGACTACTGGTCTATTGACTGACCTTGATAATGGTGGTGTAGCTCTTCGTCCACCCATGACTACTGGCCCATTGACTGACCGTGATAATGGTGGTGTAGCTCTTAGTCCACCCATGACTACTGGGCCATTGACTGACTTTGATAATGATGGTGTAGCTCTTAGTCCACCCATAACTACTGGTCCACTGGCTGACCGTGATAATGGTGTAGCTCTTAGTCCACCCATGACTACTGGTCCATTGGCTGACCATGATAATGGTGGTGTAGCTCTTAGTCCACCCATGACTACTGGTCCATTGACTGACCTTGATAATGGTGGTGTAGCTCTTAGTCCACCCATGACTACTGGCCCATTGACTGACCATGATAATGGGGGTGTAGCTCTTAGTCCACCCATAACTACTGGTCCGTTGACTGACCGTGATAATGGTGGTGTAGCTCTTAGTCCACCAATGACTACTGGTCCACTGGCTGACCATGATAATGGTGGTTTAGCTCTTAGTCCACCCATGACTACTGGTCCATTGGCTGACCATGATAATGGTGGTGTAGCTCTTAGTCCACCCATGACTACTGGTCCATTGACTGACCATGATAATGGTGGTGTAGCGCTTAGTCCACCCATGACTACTGGCCCATTGGCTGACCGTGATAATGGTGGTGTAGCTCTTAGTCCACCCATGACTACTGGTCCATTGGCTGACCATGATAATGGTGGTGTAGCTCTTAGTCCACCCATGACTACTGGTCCATTGACTGACCATGATAATGGGGGTGTAGCTCTTAGTCCACCCATGACTACTGGTCCGTTGACTGACCGTGATAATGGTGGTGTAGCTCTTAGTCCACCCATGACTACTGGCCCATTGACTGACCGTGATAATGGTGGTGGAGCTCTGAGCCTTTTCGGGTTCTTGGAATCATTGCGTGTCTTCTTCTCTTTAGGTTGCACCCAAAGAATTGTCTGGGAGTGCGGCAGTTTGCGGAGACCATGATGTGCGCGGTGCTGTACGACGCTGCCAACCGATTCATCCACGAGCACTTTGTGGAGGTGTCCATGTCGGAGGAGTTCCTGGCACTGCCCTTTGATGAAGTCCTGGAGCTGGTCTCCCGGGATGAGCTGAATGTGAAGGTGGAGGAGCAGGTAGGTGCCTAAGGAGAACGAGGACGGGTTTATCGTCTTGTCCGGTTACATTGGTCCCAACGTATTCTGACAGCAAGCAGGATTTTTAAAAACGCTGCAATTTAGTAACTTCGACAGGCCTTAGCCCTCCCCTAGTCTGTGATTGGACAGCGAAAGGAGAAGCAGCAGACTGATAAGCTCATCTGTCCCTGTCACTCTGCTCTCTCCTCCTATCAGCATGCCCCTTGTTGGCACATGAGTTCAGCAGCACGACTACCTCATTGCTGCTCCCTCCCCTAGTCTGAGCTCTGCTGTACGGGGAGGCTGACACCAGGGCACACTCGTTTTCTGTTTGGATTTAGAACAATCTATTGGCTGACGTACGAATGGTCACAGATCCGCTGTAACGTGCGTCTTTTATATCTGCTTTGTGGGAATGTTCACAACCGTTGTCAATAAAGCTATGAATGACGGCGTCCTCTTGCGTCTCGCGGCAGGTGTTCGAAGCCGCCTTGGCGTGGATTCGCTACGACCGGGAGCAGCGAGAAGTCTTCCTCCCGGAACTGCTGACTAAAGTCCGCCTGCCGCTCTGCCGCCCCCAGTTCCTCACCGACCGCGTGCAGCAGGACGATCTGGTGCGCTGCTGTCACAAATGCCGGTAAGTGGGGGAGGGGGTTTGTAGTCCCGGTGGCATTGTTTGATTGAGCTGGGTGGCACTGGATTTCTGGCAGGATAAACATTTTTTTTTTGTATTTTGTTTTTTTGGGGTTTTTTTTGCATTTATTTACCAGAAAACATTCTACGGAGTAATTGCTATTGTTGGTGTCTCTATACTCCTTAACCCCTCCCCCTCCAGAGGATTTCCCCCCCCCCCCCCCCCCATTTCCTGACCAGGCCATTTTTTTTTTTGCGCTATGACGATGCGTCACTTTAGCTGACAATTGCACGGTCATGCAACCAAATGAAATTTACATCCTTTTTTTTTTTATCCCACGAATTGAGCTTTCTTTCGGTGGTATTTGATCGCCTCTGCGTTTTTTTTGGGGTTTTTCTTGCGCTATGAAAAAAAAGAAAAAAAAAAAGACCGTCAATTTTGAGAAAAAAACAATATACAGTTGTGGCCAAAATTATTCAACCCCCACTGAAATTGAGTGTTTTGGCCAGTTTGACATTGCTTTTGATCATTCAGTCATCTTGCTTACATTTACATTAAAGAGGCACTTGTAGGTCAGACAAATATAACATAACAGTTATAATGAAATAACCACAAATGTCTTTTCTGTGCTCACAGCATTATCAGTTTTATTCAACCCCCAAGTGACATTCAATCTTAGTACTTAGTACAGCATCCTTTTACAGTTATAACAGCTTTTAAACGTGAAGCATAGCTTGACACAAGTGTCTTGCAGCGATCTACGGGTATCTTCGCCCATTCTTCATGGGCAAAGGCCTCCAGTTCAGTCACATTCTTAGGCTTGCGCACTGCAACTGCTTTCTTTAAGTCCCACCAGAGGTTCTCAATCGGATTTAAGTCTGGTGACTGCGATGGCCACTCCAAAATGTTCCAGCCTTTCCTCTGCAACCATGCTCTAGTGGACTTGGAGGTATGCTTGGGATCATTGTCCTGTTGAAAGGTCCAACGTCTCCCAAGCCTCAGGTGTGTGACGGACTGCATCACGTTTCCATCCAATATCTCCTGGTACTGAAGAGAATTCATGGTACCTTGCACACGCTGAAGCTTCCCTGTACCTGCAGAAGCAAAACAGCCCCAAAGCATGATTGACCCTCCACCATGCTTCACAGTAGGCAAGGTGTTCTTTTCATCATAGGCCTTGTTCTTCCTCCTCCAAACATAGCGTTGATCCATGGGCCCAAACAGTTCTAATTTTGTTTCATCAGTCCACAGAACACTATCCCACAACTTTTGTGGTTTGTCCACATGGCTTTTGGCATACTGCAGTCGACTCTTCTTATTCTTTGGAGACAGCAAGGGGGTACGCCTGGGAGTTCTGGCACGGAGGCCTTCATTACGCAGTGTGCGTCTTATTGTCTGGGCTGAAACTTCTGTACCCACATCTGACAAATCTTTTCTCAGTTCCTCAGCAGTCACACGGGGACTTCTCTCCACTCTACGCTTCAGGTAGCGCACAGCAGTCGAAGTCAGCATCTTCTTTCTGCCACGACCAGGTAGCGTTTCAACAGTGCCCTTTGCCTTGAATTTGCGAATGATGCTTCCTAAGGTGTCTCTTGGTATGTTTAACATCTTTGCAATCTTCTTATAGCCATTGCCCTTCCTGTGAAGAGAAATCACCTCTTCTCTTGTCTTCCTGGACCATTCTCTTGCCTTCACCATGTTTGTAACCACACCAGTAAATGTCTAGAAGGAGCTGAGTATCACAGTCATTTTAAAGCTGCCTAATTGGTGCTTATTATGCTTGATTGCTGCTCGGTGACATCCACAGGTGTTTTCAATACCTGATGGAAAGCACCTGTATGAACCTCTGTTCTTCAGAGTGGTAGTCTTTAAGGGGTTGAATAATTGTGGCAATGAAGAAACCACATAAGAACCATTTACTACTGTATTACATAAACAATTGATGTCATTTTAGTTGCATTTGGGTAGTTACAACGTCCTTGTAGGATTTGATTCTGAATACAATTCCAAATGTACACTATAGTCCCTAAACCCCTTTACAGCATTGGGGGTTGAATAATTTTGGCCACAACTGTATTTAATCGTCTCTGCATTTTTTTATTTTATGTACTATAAAAAAAAAATCGACGATTTTGAGCAAAAAAAACAATATTTTGGATTTTTGGGGGGATTTTTTGCTATTATTCCCCCCCCCCCCCCCCCCCCACCTTCCTGACCAGGCTTTTTTTTTTGCATTATGGCGCTCTGCGTCACTTTAACTGACAATTGCGCGATCATGCAACACTGCACCCAGATGAAATTTAAATCCTTTTTCTTTTTTTCCCATGAATTGAGCTTTCTTTCGGTGGTATTTGATTGCCTCTGCGTTTTTTTGGGTTTTTTTGTGTTTTTTTTGGGGGGGGGGGGGGGTGGGGTTTTGCTATGAAAAAAAAAGGAAAAAAGACCGACAATTTCGAGAAAAAAAACAGTATTTTTAATGTTTTTGCTAGTAAGCATGTCTAGTAAAAATCAAAAATGCTAATTTCCTCATAAATTTAGGCCAAAATGTATTCTGCGCTATGAAAAAAATAAAGAAAAAAAAAAAAAAGACCGACAATTTTGAGAAAAAAAAAACAATATTTTTAATGTTTTTGCTATTAAACCTGTCCAGTAAAAAATTAAAATCAAATTTCCTCATAAATTTAGGCCAAAATGTATTCTGCGCTATGAAAAAAAAAGGAACGACAATTTTGAGAAGAAAAACAATATTTTTAACATTTTTGCTAGTAAACCTGTCCAGTAAAATTAAAAAAATCAAATTTCCTCATAAATTTAGGCCAAAATTGTCTTTGCTAAAAAAAAAAAAATCCCAATGTGTGTAAATTAATTGGTTTACGTGAAAGTTTATAGCGTCCACAAATGGCGGTATAGATACTGTGATTTTTTTTTTTTTTTTTACATTTTTACTAGTAATGGCGGCGATCAGCGACTTATAGCGGGACTGCGGCGGGCATTCTGACACTGAAGGGGGGGGGGACTGACTTGGTGTCACTGACATCCTCAGTGACACCAATACAGTGATCAGTGCTAATAAAAGGCCCCGACACTGTATTAATGGCACTGGGCAGGAAGGGGTTAACATCTGGGGCGATCAAAGGGTTAACTGTGTGCTTCACTGTAATCACACTGCTTTGTATGGCTGTGTTATGCAGAGCCATACAAAGCAGTGTGCAGGAGCTAACAGGGGAGGGATCTGTGCTTGCATACAGTTCTCTCCCTCTGTTGGTATTACTCGGCGATCACCGGGTGGCGGCCAGTAATCACTGGCCAGGACCCAGTCATTGACAGCCAAGGCCGCGGGTAGGGCGTGCATGCAACTCGCGCGCGCCCCCTACCCGGAAACGCAGAATCACACACATATATACACACACGTTTGTTCAGGATGGCCGTTCTCAGTTGACCTTTGTGGTGTGTTTTAGGGATCTGGTGGACGAAGCGAAGGATTACCACTTGATGCCGGAGCGCAGACCTCACCTACTAGCGTTCAAAACGCGACCGCGATGCTGCACATCGATCGCCGGTCTGATCTACGCCGTGGGAGGACTGAACTCGGCAGGTACCTTGAATTCCTGAATATTCATTCCAGCGAAGTTCTGCGTTTTCTGAGGTCGCTGGGCTTGGCAGCAGCTGCAGAACGTTTCCTGGCTGAAGCGTCCGGCACAGAAATGGTCGATGGTCTGAACATTGGAGGACGGCGAACATCATCTGGGCCAGGCAGGAAGGAGAACTTACTGATCCAGATATATCTCCTATATGTTCAAAGGGTTGTGAGTTCCTGACCATCGCACCTAATATATGCCCAAAAGTATGTGAACCCCCCCCCCCCCCCTACAAATGGAGTTCAGGGGTCTCCAGTGCAGAGTAATGTTAATACTACATCATACAAAGACATTGCAGACAATTGTGCTCGTCCATCCTTTTGGTGAAGGCCCTTTTCTCATCCACCATGACTGTCCCTCCTGTGTACAAAGCCGGCTCCATAAAGACACGGAGGACCAGTCTGGGGTGGAGGAACTCGAGTGTCCCATACAGAGCCCTGACCTCAACCCTACTGAGCACCATTGAGATGAATTGGAATGTCCATTGCTGGACCAGTGTGCTCGTCCTTTGGACCTCTGGTCCCTTGGTCTTCAGATCCTTTGGTCCTCTGGTGTTCAGAACCCTTGGTCTCTAGTCTTCCTGGTCTTGCGATCCCTCGCTCTTCCCGTTCTTGCGATCCCTCGCTCTTCCCGGTCTTGCGATCCCTCGCTCTTCCCGGTCTTGCGATCCCTCGCTCTTCCCGGTCTTGCGATCCCTCGCTCTTCCCGGTCTTGCGATCCCTCGCTCTTCCCGGTCTTGCGATCCCTCGCTCTTCCCGGTCTTGCGATCCCTCGCTCTTCCCGGTCTTGCGATCCCTCGCTCTTCCCGGTCTTGCGATCCCTCGCTCTTCCCGGTCTTGCGATCCCTCGCTCTTCCCGGTCTTGCGATCCCTCGCTCTTCCCGGTCTTGCGATCCCCCGCTCTTCCCGGTCTTGCGATCCCCCGCTCTTCCCGGTCTTGCGATCCCCCGCTCTTCCCGGTCTTGCAATCCCCTTTAGTCCCTCACTCTTCCCGGTCATCCGATCCCTCGCTCTTCCCGATCGTCCGATCCCTCGCTCTTCCCGATCGTCCGATCCCTCGCTCTTCCCGATCGTCCGATCCCTCGCTCTTCCCGATCGTCCGATCCCTCGCTCTTCCCGATCGTCCGATCCCTCGCTCTTCCCGATCGTCCGATCCCTCGCTCTTCCCGATCGTCCGATCCCTCGCTCTTCCCGATCGTCCGATCCCTCGCTCTTCCCGATCGTCCGATCCCTCGCTCTTCCCGATCGTCTGATCCCCTTTGGTCCCTCGCTCTTCCCGGTCTTGCGATCCCTCGCTCTTCCCGGTCTTGCGATCCCCCGCTCTTCCCGGTCTTGCAATCCCCTTTAGTCCCTCACTCTTCCCGGTCATCCGATCCCTCGCTCTTCCCGATCGTCCGATCCCTCGCTCTTCCCGATCGTCCGATCCCTCGCTCTTCCCGATCGTCCGATCCCTCGCTCTTCCCGATCGTCCGATCCCTCGCTCTTCCCGATCGTCCGATCCCTCGCTCTTCCCGATCGTCTGATCCCCTTTGGTCCCTCGCTCTTCCCGGTCTTCCGATCCCTCGCTCTTCCCGGTCCTCCGATCCCTCGCTCTTCCCGGTCCTCCGATCCCTCGCTCTTCCCGGTTCTCCGATCCCTCGCTCTTCCCGGTCCTCCGATCCCTCGCTCTTCCCGGTCCTCCGATCCCTCGCTCTTCCCGGTCCTCCGATCCCTCGCTCTTCCCGGTCCTCCGATCCTTCGCTCTTCCTGGTCATCCGATCCCTCGCTCTTCCGATCCCTTTTTGGTCTCCTGATCCATTTTTTTTTTGGTCTTCTTGGTCTTCCGATTCCTTTTCTTGGTCTTCCGATTCCTTTTTTTGGTCTTCTTGGTCTTCCGATCCCTTTTTTTGGTCTTCTTGGTCTTCCGATCCCTTTTTTTGGACGTCTTGGTCTTCCGATCCCTTTTTTTGGTCTTCTTGGTCTTCCGATCCCTTTTTGGTCTTCTGGTGGGATGGTCGGCAGGGTGTTGTACATAGCTTTTTGGTCTTCTGATCCCTTTTGTTCCCTTTTGGTCTTTCCACCTCTCATCCTCCCGTCCCGCAGCACCTGACCTCACAAATGGGCACAAATCTCCAGCGACACCCTACAAAATTTTGTTCAATGTTTTTCCCAGAAGAGTGGAGGATGTTATGGCTTCAAAGGGGAGCCAGCTAAATTTTTAATCTGACCTCCATCCTTTCCTTATCTTGCACAGTTGTACCGGCTCCTCTCCTGGACTGAAATGGCTTTCTCTGTGAACATCTCACAATGTGCATTAGTAGCTGCAGCAAGACAGAGCTTCGCCTCATTTCCTGGCTGGAGGACGTCCAGCATCATCCAGCTCTTTCCTCCCCAGCTTGACTGACCCTGGCTCAACCCTACTAAGCATCATTGTGATGAATTGGAATGTCCATTGCTGGAACAGTGTGCTCATCCTTTGGACCTCTGGTCCCTTGGTCTTTGGATCCCTTGGTCTTCTGGTGTTCAGATCTCTTGGTCTCTAGTCTTCCTGGTCTTGCGATCCCTCGCTCTTCCTGGTCTTGCGATCCCTTGCTCTTCCTGGTCTTGCGATCCCTCGCTCTTCCTGGTCTTGCGATCCCTCGCTCTTCCTGGTCTTGCGATCCCTCGCTCTTCCTGGTCTTGCGATCCCTCGCTTTTCCTGGTCTTGCGATCCTTCGCTCTTCCTGGTCTTGCGATCCCTCGCTCTTTCTGGTCTTGCGATCCCTCGCTCTTCCTGGTCTTGCGATCCCTCGCTCTTCCTGGTCTTGCGATCCCTCGCTCTTCCTGGTCTTGCGATCCCTCGCTCTTCCTGGTCTTGCGATCCCCCGCTCTTCCTGGTCTTGCGATCCCTCGCTCTTCCTGGTCTTGCGATCCCTCGCTCTTCCCGGTCTTGCGATCCCTCGCTCTTCCTGGTCTTGCGATCCCTCGCTCTTCCTGGTCTTGTGATCCCTCGCTCTTCCTGGTCTTGCGATCTTTGCCTCATTTTCTGGCTGGAGGACTTCCAGCATCATCCAGCTCTTTCCTCGCCAGCTTGACTGTCCCTGGCCCTACCCCTTTCATTCACTGGACTTCAGTTCCTTCAGTATGGGGGGGGGGGCCCCGAATCACATGTGGGTGTTATCATACAAGTACAGCCTGCCTAGGAACACCCACTTCTCCAGACTGACCTCCACCCATCAGGGCACGATGATATTTGCAAAACTTCTCCAGAGTCGCCCACTGCTTGCATCACTGAGGGCTCTTGAGAGGAGCACAGAGGCAGGGTGCTGCGATGTTTTCAGGAAGCCATGTACAACACCCTGCCGGCCCCTCCCTCCAGCCACGATCTGCCTGCATTGCATAGAGAATGACCCAGGATTATGGGGGGATGAGGAGGGACCGGAAAGGGGATCTGCGGTGCTGTTTGAACTGTTTCTCCAGAATGTGAATTCCCTGTTAAATGTTTAAGACGAGTAGCACATTTCTACGCAGGCGATTCTCTGAACGTGGTGGAAGTGTTCGACCCCCATCGCCAACCGCTGGGAGAAATGTCAGCCGATGACCACGGCTCGCAGCAGAGTGGGCGTCGCTGTTTGTGAACGGGCTTCTGTACGCCATTGGGGGATACGACGGCCAATCACGGCTCAGCACTGTGGAAGTATACAACCCTGAGACGGACACGTGGACCAAAGTGGGAAGCATGAACAGCAAAAGGAGGTGAGAGAGATCCCGTTATTGTATCGTCCTGCAGAGACCATCTCTGTACCAGAGGAGCTTACACTCTAATGTCCCCCTCCCCCACAGTCCCATCAGTCTCTGTACCAGAGGAGCTTACACTCTAATGTCCCCTCCCCCACAGTCCCATCAGTCTCTGTACCAGAATAGCTTACACTCTAATGTCCCCTCCCCCACAGTGACATCAGTCTCTGTACCAGAGGAGCTTACACTCTAATGTCCCCTCCCCCTCAGTCTCTGTACCAGAGGAGCTTACACTCTAATGTCCCCTCCCCCACAGTCCCATCAGTCTCTGTACCAGAGGAGCTTACACTCTAATGTCCCCTCCCCCCACAGTCCTATCAGTCTCTGTACCAGAGGAGCTTACACTCTAATGTCCCCTCCCCCACAGTCCCATCAGTCTCTGTACCAGAGGAGCTTACGCTCTAATGTCCCCCCCTCCCCCCACAGTGACATCAGTCTCTGTACCAGAGGAGCTTACACTCTAATGTCCCCTCCCCCACAGTCCCATCAGTCTCTGTACCAGAGGAGCTTACACTCTAATGTCCCCTCCCCCACAGTCCTATCAGTCTCTGTACCAGAGGAGCTTACACTCTAATGTCCCCTCCCCCACAGTCCCATCAGTCTCTGTACCAGAGGAGCTTACGCTCTAATGTCCCCTCCCCCCACAGTGACATCAGTCTCTGTACCAGAGGAGCTTACACTCTAATGTCCCCTCCCCCTCAGTCTCTGTACCAGAGGAGCTTACACTCTAATGTCCCCTCCCCCACAGTCCCATCAGTCTCTGTACCAGGGGGGCTTACACTCTAATGTCCCCTCCCCCTCAGTCTCTGTACCAGAGGAGCTTACACTCTAATGTCCCCTCCCCCACAGTCCCATCAGTCTCTGTACCAGGGGGGCTTACACTCTAATGTCCCCTCCCCCTCAGTCTCTGTACCAGAGGAGCTTACACTCTAATGTCCCCTCCCCCACAGTCCCATCAGTCTCTGTACCAGAGGAGCTTACACTCTAATGTCCCCTCCCCCACAGTCCCATCAGTCTCTGTACAGAGGAGCTTACGCTCTAATGTCCCCTCCCCCACAGTCCCATCAGTCTCTGTACCAGAGGAGCTTACGCTCTAATGTCCCCTCCCCCGCAGTCCCATCAGTCTCTGCACCAGAGGAGCTTACACTCTACTGTCCCCTCCCCCACAGTCACACACTATTATTATTCTACATGATCTGACAGGGTTAAAACTTGCTAGATCTCTGTATCTCTCTATGCAGTACAGGCAGATCATGGCAGGTGGGAGGGTCCTGGCCGGGTGCTGTATTTCTTATCTTCATCTCTTTTCCTGTCAGTGCGATGGGCACGGGTGGTGCTGGACGGACAGATCTATGTGTGCGGGGGCTATGATGGGAACTGCTCCCTGAACTCTGTGGAGACCTACAGTCCCGAGACTGACAAGTAAGACCAATACGAGGAGTCCCGGCGGTAGGATTTCACATTCGGAAAAAGTGACAGTTGTGATTGTAGTAGTAATAGTGACAGTTGTTCCATCCTATGATTGGGTCTCGTCCGCATCACATGACTCTCCAATGTACCGAAAAGATCCGATATGTATACCAAACTAAACGATTACAGGGGCGGGGCTTCCTGACGTGTCACAATATACAGGAACCGTCATCAAAGGCCGTCCTGGAGTCTCTCCAGTGACTGTGCCTAGGCTAAGATGATGTCATCAGTCTGCTGCAGGCAACAGAAGGCATTTCCTCAGTCTCCTCCCCAGTGATCAGACTGTACATTGTAACTTTGTAGAAGGAGAAGGAGGCGTTTCCTCAGCCCCCCCCCCCCCTCCCCCAGTGATCAGACTGTACATTGTAACTTTGTAGAAGGAGGAGGAGTCATTTCCTCAGTCTCCCCTCCCCAGTGATCAGACTGTACATTGTAACTTTGAAGAAGGAGGAGTCATTTCCTCAGTCTCCCCTCCCCAGTGATCAGAATGTACATTGTAACTTTGTAGAAGGAGGAGGAGTCATTTCCTCAGTCTCCCCTCCCCAGTGATCAGACTGTACATTGTAACTTTGTAGAAGGAGGAGGAGTCATTTCCTCAGTCTCCCCTCCCCCAGTGATCAGACTGTAGATTGTAACTTTGTAGAAGGCGGAGGAGTCATCTCCTCAGTCTCCCCCCCCCCCCCCCCCCCCAGTGATCAGACTGTACATTGTAACGTTGTAGAAGGAGGAGGAGGCATTTCCTCAGTCTCCCCTCCCCCAGTGATCAGACTGTACATTGTAACTTTGTAGAAGGAGGAGGAGGCATTTCCTCAGTCTCCTCCCCAGTGATCAGACTGTACATTGTAACGTTGTAGAAGGAGGAGGAGGCATTTCCTCAGTCTCCTCCCCCAGTGATCAGACTGTACATTGTAACGTTGTAGAACACTGTATCCTTGCAGCAAATCACAGGGTGATGAGAGGGTTCAGGTAATCTGGGTGTTGTGCTCTTTATTCCAGGTGGACGGTGGTGACACCGATGAGCTCCAATCGCAGCGCGGCCGGTGTCACTGTATTTGAGGGTCGGATTTATGTCTCGGGTGGACACGATGGACTACAGATCTTCAACACGGTACGTCCTCATTCCTTCCTTCTATCAATCCCACCATACACATTGTTCCCTGTTGTACAATCCTTCCCGACCACCTACCACAGATCTACTGCAGGAGAGCGCCCCTCCCCCCGCCCTGCCTGCACCGGATCATGTACCTGATCCGCCTCTCCTGGGTAGGGGGCGTGCATGCTCCCTGGCTGTGCTGTCATTCGCTACTGCCGGTCTGTGGGTCCTGGCCAATGACTTGTGTCCGGAGCCCACTGATCGGCTAGGCAAATGACAGAAGAGAGCTCTGTGTTGGTAAACAACACAGAGCTCTCTAACCCCTCCCCCTCCAGAGGATTCTCCCCCACCACCTTCCTGACCAGGCCATTTTTTGCATTACGGCGCTGCGTTCCTGTTACTGACAATTGCGCGGTCATGCCGCACCCGAAATAAATTTTACGTCCCTTTTCTTTTCCCACGAATACAGCTTTCTTTCGGTGGTATTTAATCGCCTCTCTGCGGTTTTTAAAATTTTTTTTGCGCTATTAAGAAAAAAAAAGACCGACAACTTTGAGGGAAAAAAAAAAAACTATATTTTTGACTTTTTGCTATTAAACACGTCCAGTAAATAAATATAAAAAAATCAAATTTCCTCATAAATTTCAGCCAAAATGTCTCCCATCCATTACTTTGCTACAAAATCCCGAGACGTGGAAATGAATTGGTTTACGTGACAGTTATAGCGTCTACAAATGGCGGGAAAGATACGGGGATTTATTTATTTTTTTTAAATTAGATTTTTACTAGTAATGGCGGCGATCAGCGACTTATTGCAGGACTGCGGAGGGCATTCTGACACTGGGGGGGGACTGACTTGGTGTCACTGACATCCCCAGTGACACCAGTACAGTGATCAGTGCTAATAAAAAGCCCCGACACTGTACTAATGGCACTGGGGAGGAAGGGGTTAACATGAGGGGCGATCAAAGGGTTAACTGTGTGCAGGGAGTGTTTTACTAGGGAGTGGGGTCAGTGTCCCCCCTCCCCCTTACACCAGGGTCGCCATCAGTGTCCCCCCTCCCCCTTACACCAGGGTCACCATCAGAGTCCCCCCTCCCCCTTACACCAAGATCCCCATCGGAGGCACCCCCCTCCCTCGTACACCAGGGTCCCCATCGCAGGCTCCCCCCTCCCCCTTACACCAGGGTCCCCATCGGAGGCTCCCCCTTACACCAGGGTCGCTATCGGTGTCCCCCCTCCCCCTTACACCAGGTTCGCTATCGGTGTCCCCCCTCCCCCTTACACCAGGGTCACTATCGGTGTCCCCCCTCCCCCTTACACCAGGTTCCCCATCGGAGGCTCCCCCTTACACCAGGGTCCCCATCAGACTCCCCCCTCCCCCTAACACCAGGGTCGCTATCGGTGTCCCCCCTCCCCCTTACACCAGGGTCACTATCGGTGTCCCCCCTCCCTCGTACACAAAGATCCCCATCGGAGGCTCCCCCTCCCCCTTACACCAGGGTCACTATCGGTGTCCCCCCTCCCCCTTTCACCAGGTTCCCCATCGGAGGCTCCCCTTACACCAGGGTCCCCATCAGACTCCCCCCTCCCCCTTACACCAGGGTCCCCATCGGTGTCCCCCCTCCCCCTTACACCAGGGTCACTATCGGTGTCCCCCTCCCTCGTACACAAAGATCCCCATCGGAGGCTCCCCCCTCCCCCTTACACCAGGGTCCCCATCAGATTCCCCCCCTCCCCCTTACACCAGGGTCTCTATCGGTGTCCCCCCTCCCCCTTACACCAGGGTCTCTATCGGTGTCCCCCCTCCCCCTTACACCAGGGTCTCTATCGGTGTCCCCCCTCCCCCTTACACCAGGGTCTCTATCGGTGTCCCCCCTCCCCCTTACACCAGGGTCTCTATCGGTGTCCCCCCTCCCCCTTACACCAGGGTCGCCATCGGTGTCCCCCCCCCCTTCCCCTTACACCAGGGTCCCCATCAGATTCCCCCCTCCCCCTTACACCAAGATCCCTATCGGAGGCTCCCCCCTCCCCCTTACACCAGGGTCCCCATCAGACTCCCCCTTTCCCACCGGAGGGCAGTCGGTGGTTTGGTGACCCCCCCCCCCCCCCCTCACTACGTCTTGGTGCTCTGAGTGTTTGTCATTTCCGTTTCTCTCTCCGCTTCCTCCGCAGATGGAATACTACAACCACCACACCACCACGTGGCACCCCGTGGCCAGCATGCTGAACAAACGTTGCCGTCACGGAGCGGCCTCCCTGGGGAGCAAGATGTTCATCTGCGCGGGTACGACGGCTCCGCCTTCCTCAGCGTGGCCGAGGTCTACAACTCCATGGCCGACCAGTGGTACCCTCATCACCCCCATGAACACTCGCCGCAGCCGCGTCTCCCTGGTCGCCAACTGCGGGCGGCTCTACGCCGTGGGAGGCTACGACGGCCAGTCCAACCTGAACTCTGTAGAAATGTACGACCCCGAGACCAACCGCTGGACGTTTATGGCCCCCATGGTGTGTCACGAAGGCGGGGTCGGGGTGGGCTGTATCCCGCTGATGACCATCTAGCGGGGGGGGGGGGGGGGGGGCTTCAAGAACACATCCCACTGTGATGGGAACCCGGGATCAATTTTCTTTTTATATATATAAATGTGAAAGTTTAGACAGGTACAAATCCAGGTGCTCCGCTTCCTTTCCATCCTGTTTATACCGTGTGCCCCCCCCCCCCCCCCCCAAACCCTTCCCATCCCCCGACATGGTCAGACAATCTCTACCAGTATAACGAATGTATTTATTAACTCCTCCCCCCAGGGGAGGATCTTCAGGGTCCAGGCACAGACTAGCCAACCCCCTGGAGGACAGTTTAGCGATTTTTATTTTTTTTAAATTTTTGTTCCTTTTTGTTTTTTTTTTTCCAAAACTCGTGAGCTTTTTTTTTCTCTGGCTTCTGCACCAAAGTGATCTGCGTGTCGTGCACTGAGCTGCTGTGTGCTTTGAGTCGTGTCCGGGAGCTTGCAATCTAAGTGATGTCACTTATTTTTGGATTCTTGTATATCTGTAGAATATTTGTTATTGATTATAGTGCCATAGAGTTCCCTGTAATGAAACAAAAAGATTTTTTTTAAAAATGTTGCAACTTGCTGTCTTCCTGCGGTGTGATGGGGGGTCCTGGGCAGCAGGGGGCGCTCTAGTGTCGGTGTATCTTCATCCCTCTTTTGGTGGTCGAAGGTCTCAGGATCAAACAATTGAAGTTTCAGCAACAAGGAATGAGAGCCGAAAGCTGAGGTGTGCAACGTCAGAGAGTGAGATCCAACTGGACAACATGAAGGAAGTAACGATCCCCAAGGGGGGGGGGGGGGGAGGGGGGGGGGGGGGGGGGGGCCACCCTTTAAAAAAAAACAAAAAAACACTGTAAAACCAATAAAAAGACAATCTGAAGAACACTGTCCTCTGCCCCCTTCACATCACCCCACTGTAGTGTCCTCTGTCCCCCCCTCCTCCGCCATAGGATTGTCCTCTGCCCCCTTCACATCACCCCACTGTAGTGTCCTCTATCTCCCCCCCCATAGAAGTGGCCTCTGCCCCCTTCACATCACCCCACTGTAGTGTCCTCTATCCCCCCCCCCATAGAAGTGGCCTCTGCCCTTTCACATCACCCCACTGTAGTGTCCTCTGTCCCCCCTCCGCCATAGAAGTGGCCTCTGCCCTTTCACATCACCCCACTGTAATGTCCTCTGTCCCCCCCCCCCCCCCCCTAGAGCTCTGCCCCCTTCACATCCCCCCCACTGTAATGGCCTCTGTCCCCCCCCCCCCCCCCCCATAGAGCTCTGCCCCCTTCACATCACCCCACTGTAGTGTCCTCTGCCGCCCCCCCCCCCCCCCCCATAGAAGTGTCCTCTGTCCCCCTTCACATCACCCCACTGTAGTGTCCTCTGTCCCCCCCCCCCCCACCATAGCAGTGTCCTCTGTCCCCTTCACATCACCCCACTGTAATGTCCTCTGTCCCCCCCCCCCCATAGAGCTCTGCCCCCTTCACATCACCCCACTGTAATGGCCTCTGTCCCCCCCCCCCCATAGAGCTCTGCCTTCTTCACATCACCCCACTGTAGTGTCCTCTGTCCCCCTTCACATCACCCCACTGTAGTGTCCTCCTTCCCCCCCCCCCCCCATAGAAGTGTCCTCTGTCCCTCTTCACAACACCCCACTGTGGTGCCCTCTGCCCCCCCCCCCCCCCCACAGAAGTGTCCTCTGCTATGTTCACATCACCCCACTGTAGTGTCCCTCTGTCCCTTCACTCCCCCCTCCATCCCTTTGCAGTGTCTGCTCAGTGCAGTGTCCTGCACCCCCATTTACAATACCACCCCCCCCCCACTGTAGTGTCCTCTTTCCCCCCCCCCCCCATTGCAGTGTCCTTTGCCCCATCACATCACACTGCCCCCCACTAGTATTCTCTACCCCCACCCCACACACACATTGTAGTGTCATTTGCCCCCCTCCACTTGCAGTATTGTTCTCTGCTCCTTCCCCCACAGTAGTGTCCTCTGATTCCCCCCCTCCGCAAAGTAGTGTCCTCTGCCTCCCCAGCAGTGTCCTTGGCCCCTTTCACATCACCCCCTGACACAAACCCAGCAGTGTGCAGGTAGGAGTCACCAACCTTACAGTAGGTGTGCAGAGCGGGAGGCAGCACAGTACTGGATGGAGAGTGGGAGCTGCAAGAGTTAACTTTTCATATTAACAAGCTGGTGATTGGTTGCTAGGACTGTCCGACTTCCTAGCCACCAAGTCACTGGCTGGTTTACTGTGCTGCCTCCCGCCCTCCGTCCAGTACGGTGCTGCCTCCCACCCTGTACTGTGCTGCCTCCCCTCCGTCCAGTACTGTGCTGCCTCTCGCCCTCCGTCCAGTACGGTGCTGCCACCCGCCCTCCGTCCAGTACTGTGCTGCCCTCCCGCCCTCTGTCCAGTACTGTGCTGCCTCCCGCCCTCCGTCCAGTACTGTGCTGCCCCCCGCCCTCTGTTCAGTATTGTGCTGCCTCCCGCCCTCCGTCCAGTACGTGCTGCTGCCTCCCGCCCTCCGTCCAGTACTGTGCTGCCCCCCACCCTCCGTCCAGTACGGTGCTGCCTCCCGCCCTCCGTCCAGTAATGTGCTGCCTCCCGCCCTCCGTCCAGTACGGTGCTGCCTCCCACCCTCCGTCCAGTACTGTGCTGCCCCCCACCCTCCGTCCAGTACGGTGCTGCCTCCCGCCCTCCGTCCAGTAATGTGCTGCCTCCCGCCCTCCGGCCAGTACTGTGCTGCCTCCCCTCCTCCGTCCAGTACTGTGCTGCCTCCCCTCCTCCGTCCAGTACTGTGCTGCCTCCCCTCCTCCGTCCAGTACTGTGCTGCCTCCTGCCCTCCGTCCACTACTGTGCTGCCTCCTGCCCTCCGTCCACTACTGTGCTGCCTCCTGCCCTCCGTCCAGTACTGTGCTGCCTCCCGCCCTCCATCCTGTACTGTGCTGCCCTCCGTCCTGTACTGTGCTGCCTCCCGCCCTCCGTCCAGTACTGTGCTGCCTCCCACCCTCCGTCCAGTACTGCGCTGCCTCCCTCTGTCCAGTATTGTGCTGCCTCCCACCCTCTGTCCAGTACTGCGCTGCCTCCTGCCCTCCGTCCAGTACTGCGCTGCCTCCCGCCCTCCGTCCAGTACTGTGCTGCCTCCCACCCTCCGTCCAGTACTGCGCTGCCTCCCTCTGTCCAGTATGTGTGCTGCCTCCCGCCCTCCAGTACTGCGCTGCCTCCCGCCCTCCGTCCAGAACTGCGCTGCCTCCCACCCTCCGTCCAGAACTGCGCTGCCTCCCGCCCTCCGTCCAGTACTGCGCTGCCTCCCGCCCTCCGTCCAGTACTGTGCTGCCTCCCGCTCTGCTTTGAAGATGAAGGGCCAGCAAAGCTGTGTTTGAGATCTACCTGTTAGCTGCCTACAGGTAGATTGCTATTGACAGGTTGCTGACCCCTGGCTTAAAATGTATGTATTGCCAAAACATTTCTTTTTTTTCTTGTAGATTAAATAGGGAAAGGGTATTGTTTGCTGCCTGCGTCTGGTTGAGGAGATTTCCTTTAGTTCCTGTCCCGGTGACACATCAGGAAGTTGTGGAAATCCCTTCTCAGAAACTTGTCACCAGGACAGGTTCGGTCTGGTGACCTTTATAACATGTTGGATTTTTCATCATTTCCTGTCATGGTCACTGGAATAAGTAGAGAGGGTGTATTTCCCAAGCGGGGACACAGACAGCAGTGAGAACCTAACAGAGGGTCTAATCCCCCCCCCCATCCAAATTACAAGAAAATAGGCAAATTGCACTGATAGGTTAATTTGTGTTTCTTTATCATCCAGTGCAGGACCAGGTTCTTTGGGCATCCCAGAGTTATACTGCCACCTACGGGACCATGACACTAAACACCTAAAAGGATGCTGGAGTCCTGCCCCTGAGGAACTATAACTCCTCCTACAGAATCCTGCTCTTCTGTGCATGCTGTTTCTAAACCCTGTAAGGATGTGCAGGAGGCTGGTTCACCTGTGTTTACCTGCTCAAAAGTCCTCTCTGATTGTTATCTTTTGGACAGCTCCCTACACCTGCGCAGTATTTTGTGGGAGGGATTATAGTTCCTTGGGGGTTGGTCTCCAGATCCTTTTTTTTTTTTTTTTTCCTATGTGCCTAGTGGACATTTCTCCTGTAGGTGGCAGTATTACCTAGGTAGCTTAATAGAGCTGTGTCCCTCAATAGACTTTGGTGAGTACAAAAAAAAATCCTATTTTCTCTGGGTCCTGTTCCCACTGGGGCAGGTATACAGATCCGGGTTCCAGGGGCCAGTACCCTCACGGGTGCAGGAACATGGATTGGCTGCAACAGACCGTGACCTCACTGGAGCATGAATACGGATTGGATTGGGCGGGCAGCGACTTCACTGAGGCAGGAATATGGAATGGCGACAGTGGGCAACAACCTCACTGGGAAGGGGGATAGGAATTGGGTTTGGCAGGAGATGGCCTCACTGGGGCAGGGATTCGAATCAGATCCAATGGGTGACGACCCCACTTGGGCTGTGGCAATATGTATCAGGTTTGGTGGGCCGCTACCTCGCTGGGGTGGGAATACGAATCAATTGCAGTGGGTGGCGACATCGCTGGGGCAGGGACAGAGAACGGGTCCGGTGGGCGTTAACCTCACTGGGGTTAGAACGTGGATTGGGTGCGGTGGACAGTGACCTCAACTGGAGCAGAAATACTGATCTGGTACAGAAGGGGTGACTTCACTGTGGCCGGAATACGAATCGGGTCTGGTGGGAGGTGACCTTGCTAGGGGAAGGAATACAGATTCGGGGCCGTGAGCAATGACCTCGCACTGTCTAAAGTACGGACCGGGAATGGCAGGAGGTGACCTAACTAGGGCAGGGATTCAAATCGAGTCCATCTGTTGGTTACCCCACTTGGGGCTTGGTAGTATGGAAACTATGGCTCAGGTTTGGTGAGCCACATCCGCACTGGGGTGGGAATACAGATCGATTGCAGTGGGTAGTGAACTTTCTGGGGCGGGGATACAGATGGGTCTAGTGGGCAGTAACCTCACCCGTGCTTGAACACTGATTTGGTGCAACAGACGGTGACCTCACAGGAACAGGTATACAGGTCTGGTCTAGCTGGCAGTGACTTTACTTTGGCAGGAATATGAATTAAATCTGGGTTGTGGTGACTTCGCAGGGGTGGGAATACATATTGGGCGTGACGAATGGTGACTTCGCAGGGGTGGGATTACAGATTGGGTGCTGCCAGTGGTGACTTCGCAGGGGTGGGAATACATATTGGGCGTGACGAATGGTGACTTCGCAGGGGTGGGATTACAGATTGGCCATGGCGAATGGTGACTTCGCAGGGGTGGGATTACAGATTGGCCATGGCGAATGGTGACTTCGCAGGGGTGGGATTACAGATTGGCCATGGCGAATGGTGACTTCGCAGGGGTGGGATTACAGATTGGGCATGGCGAATGGTGACTTCGCAGGGGTGGGAATACAGATTGGGTGCTGCCAGTGGTGACTTCGCAGGTGTGGGAATACAGATTAGGTGCTGCCAGTGGTGACTTCGCAGGGGTGGGAATACATATTGGGCGTGACGAATGGTGACTTCGCAGGGGTGGGATTACAGATTGGGTGCTGCCAGTGGTGACTTCGCAGGGGTGGGAATACATATTGGGCGTGACGAATGGTGACTTCGCAGGGGTGGGATTACAGATTGGCCATGGCGAATGGTGACTTCGCAGGGGTGGGATTACAGATTGGCCATGGCGAATGGTGACTTCGCAGGGGTGGGATTACAGATTGGCCATGGCGAATGGTGACTTCGCAGGGGTGGGATTACAGATTGGCCATGGCGAATGGTGACTTCGCAGGGGTGGGGTTACAGATTAGGCATGGCGAATGGTGACTTCGCAGGGGTGGGATTACAGATTGGCCGTGACGAATGGTGACTACGCACAGGTGGGATTACAGATTGGGCATGGCGAATGGTGACTTCACACAGGTGGGATTACAGATTGGGCATGGCGAATGGTGACTTCGCACGGGTGGGATTACAGATTGGCCATGGCGAATGGTGACTTCGCACAGTTGGGATTACAGATTGGGCGTGGCAAATGGTGACTTCACAGGGGTGGGATTAAAGATTGGGCGTGGCGAATGGTGTGACCTCGCAGGGATGGGAATGCAGATTTGGTGCGGTCAATAGTGACCTCACAGGGCTGGGAATAGGGAGTGGGTGTGGTGAATAGTGACCCCTCAGGGGTGGAAATACAGATTGGGTGTGGTCAAGGGTGACTTTGCAGGTGCGGGAATACAGATTGGATGTAGCCAATGGTGACCTTGCAGGGGCGGGAATACGGATTGGGTGCAGTGAATGCTGACCTCGCAGGGGTGGAAATACAGACTGGGTGTGGCCAATGGTGACCTTGCAGGGGCGGAAATACAGATTTGGTTGCAGTGAATGCTGACCTCGCAGGGGTGGTAGTACAGATTGGGTGCAGTCAGTAGTGACCTCACAGGGCTGGGAATAGGGAGTGGGTGTGGTGAATAATGACCCCTCATGGGTGTGAATATGGATTGGGTGCAGCCAATGGTGACCTTGCAGAGGCAGGAATACAGATTGAGTGCGGCGAATGGTAACCTCGCAGGGGCGGGATTACCGATTGGGTGCGGTAATTGGTGACCTCTCTGAGGTGAAGGTAGGGGTTGGGTGTGGTGGGTGGTGACCTCGCTAGGGAAGGGATACAGATCAGCTGCGGTGGGCGGCGATCTCACTGGGACGAGGATATGAATCGGATCCAGTGGGCAGCGACCTCACTTGGTAATATGGATCGGGTCGGGAGGTGACCTCTGCACTCTATAGGGAATCTGATAGAATGTTTACCTGTTACAGGTGAGACAATCCAGTGATAAAGCCTGCCTTTGGGGGAGGGGCTAATTACAGGGCTCCGCCCTAGAATTAGCATTACTTCTGGGCCATCCAGACAGGTTCTCTTTGGAGTCCTCATAAGGCGGCCCTCCAGCCTAAACTTTTTATTGAAGATGGAGTTGGTTCAGAAGCTCTTGTTTGTGTTTTGTTTTTCCTGTGAGATTTCTTTTCTTTTAGACCAAAAACCCTGCAGAGAATATTACGCCTCCGCTCTCCACCCAAAACTGAAACCTTCATGGACTGGAGTCCTACTTTATGTGTAAGAAAAAAAAAAGTGTTCACTGAAAAATGTTAAAGCAGAACTCTTCCCGAAGCGTTGTCCGGCTGTTGGCTTCTACTTTGCTGAGACCAAAGTGCAATCTGAAGGGGGGGGGGGGGGATCAGGACAATGCAGGGGCCTGACCCCTGTATGCTTCACCCAAAAATGAAGACACTCTCCGCTACGTTTCACTTTAGAGGGGATCTACCGGCTCTGAACAATTTTATTCACCGTTTAGTGTGATTCTGGTCTTTTTATGTAAAAAAAAAAAAAGTATCTTTATATAAAATGGGTTCGTTTGACCGTCAGATGAGAGTCGCACCTACAGCAGCATCATTCCTGCATATCTCTTCCTCTACTTCTGAATTTCTGAACACAAAATAAACTTCCAGCCGGACATCCGTCTTCCATCATCTTCAATGACTAATAGGAGATCACTGGGGGGGCGCGCTGTGAGAAGGGGCAGCCAGGGCGGCGCCATTGTAACCAGTGCAGGAAGGAATGATTTCCGTCCTCGAGCCAATGCACTGGTAGCGGAAGTGGCATCAGGCAGGGGAGGGGAAACACTGTGGGGCAAAGGAGGAGGGGGGAGGAAGTGATGTGGGGAGGAGGGGAGAGGAAGCAAAGTGGGGCGGGGGGAGGAGGGGAGAGGAAGCAAATTGGGGCGGGGGGAGGAGGGGAGAGGAAGCAAATTGGGGCGGGGGGAGGAGGGGGAGAGGAAGCAATGTGAGGCGGGGGGAGGAAGGGAGAGGAAGCAAAGTGGGGGGCGGGGGGAGGAAGCAATGTGAGGCGGGGGGAGGAGGGGAGAGGAAGCAATGTGAGGCGGGGGGGGAGGAGGGGAGAGGAAGCAAAGTGGGGCGGGGGGAGGAGGGGAGAGGAAGCAATGTGGTGGCGGGGGGAGGAGGGGAGAGGAAGCAAAGTGGGACGGGGGGGGAGGAGGGGAGAGGAAGCAATGTGGGGGCGGGGGGAGGAGGGGAGAGGAGCAATGTGGGGCGAGGGGAGAGGAAGCAATGTGAGGCGGGGGGAGGAGGGGAGAGGAAGCAATGTGAGGGAGGAGGGGAGAGGAAGCAATGTGGGGCGGGGGGAGCAGGGGAGAGGAAGCAATGTGAGGCGGGGGGAGGAGGGGAGAGGAAGCAATGTGCGGCGAGGGGAGAGGAAGCCATGTGGGGAGGGGGGAGAAAGCAAAGTGGGGCGGGGGGAGGGGGGGGGGGAGAGGAATCAATGTGGGGTGGGGGGGGGAGGAGGGGGAGAGGAAGCGATGTGGGGAGGAGGAGAGAGGAAGCGATGTGGGGTGGGGGGAAGAGGGGGAAGGAAGCAATGTTGAGTGGGGAGAGGAAGCGATGTGGGGCGGGGGAGGAGGGGAGAGGAAGCAAAGTGGGGCGGGGGGGGAGGAGGGGGAGAGGAAGCAAATTGGGGGGGGGGGGGAGGAGGGGAGAGGAAGCAATGTGAGGCGGGGGGAGGAAGCAAAGTGGGGCGGGGGGAGGAGGGGAGAGGAAGCAATGTGAGGGGGGGGGGGGAGGAGGGGAGAGGAGGCAATGTGAGGCGGGGGGAGGAGGCAATGTGAGGCGGGGGGGGGGAGGAGGGGAGAGGAAGCAAAGTGAGGGGGGGGGGGGGGGAGAGGAAGCAATGTGGGGCGGGGGGAGGAGGGGGGGAGAGGAAGCAAAGTGGGACGGGGGGAGGAGGGGAGAGGAAGCAATGTGAGGGAGGAGGGGAGAGGAAGCAATGTGGGGCAGGGAGAGGAGGGGGAGAGGAAGCAATGTGGGGCGGGGGGAGGAGGGGGGGAGGAAGCAATGTGGGGCGGGGGGAGGAGGGGAGAGGAAGCAATGTGGGGCGGGGGGGAGGAGGGGAGAGAAGAGGAAGCAATGTGGGGCGGGGGGGAGGAGGGGAAAGGAAGCAATGTGAGGGAGGGGGAGGGGAGAGGAAGCAATGTGGAGCGGGGGGGGGGAGGAGGGGAGAGGAAGCAATGTGAGGGAGGAGGGGGAGAGGAAGCAATGTGAGGGAGGAGGGGAGAGGAAGCAATGTGGGGCGGGGGGAGGAGGGGAGAGGAAGCAATGTGAGGGAGGAGGGGAGAGGAAGCAATGTGAGGGAGGAGGGGAGAGGAAGCAATGTGAGGGCGGGGGGAGGAGGGGAGAGGAAGCAATGTGAGGCGAGGGGAGGAGGGGAGAGGAAGCCATGTGGGGGGGGGGGGAGGAGGGAGAGGAAGTGATGTTGGGTGGGGGAGGAGGGGAGAGGAATCAATGTGGGGTGGGGGGAGGGGGGGGGAGGGGAAGTGATGTTTGGGTGGGGGAGGAGGGGAGAGGAAGCAATGTGGGGAGGAGGAGGGGGAGAGGAAGAGATGTGGGGAAGGAGGGGAGAGGAAGAGATGTGGGGCGGGGGAGGGGTGGAGAGGAAGCGATATCGTGAGGGGAAGGAGGGGGAGGAATCAATGTGAGGGGGGGGAGGAGGGGGAGAGGAAGCCATGTAGGGGCGACGGAGGAGGGGGGGGGAGAGGAAGCGATGTGGGGTGGGGGGAGGAAGCAATGTTGGAGCGGGGGAGGAGGGGGAGAAGGAAGTAATGTTGAGTGGGGAGAGGAAGCGATGTTGGGCAGGGAGGAGGGAAGAGGAAGCAATGTTGGGCGGAGAGGAAGCGATGTTTGGAGAGGAGGGGAGAGGAAGCGATGTTGGGCGGAGAGGAAGCAATGTGGGGTGGGGCAGAAGAGGAGAGGAAGCGATGTTTGGAGAGAAGGGGAGAGGAAGCGATGTTGGGTGGGGTGGTAGGGAGAGGAAACAATGTGGGGGGGAGGGGGGAGAGGAAGCGATGTGGGGCAGGGAGAAGAGGAGAGGAAGCGATTTGGGGCGGGGGAGGAAGCCATATTGGAGCGGGGGGAGGAGGGGAGAGGAAGCGATGTTGGGTGGGGTGGTAGGGAGAGGAAACAATGTGGGGGAGGTGAGGGGAGAGGAAGTGATGTGGGGCGGGGGAGGAAGCCATATTGGAGCGGGGGGAGGAGGGGAAAGGAAGCCATGTGAGGTGGAGGGAGTTTAATTTTTTCCAGATTTTTTTTTTCATTCTTTTTTTTTATCATTCGGAGCTCTGATATCCCCAAATCACACGAAAAAAATGTGTCCGAAAGTTGATTCCGGTCCTTAAAGCCGAACTTCCCCTTTTTGGCTGGAGCTCCGATTTTAAATTTGTTTTCAAATTGAATTTCGTTTTGTTTTTCTGATTTTTTTTTAATTAGTTATTTTTGTCATTCAGAACTCTGATACATCCGAATCACGAAAAAATTTGTCCGAAATTTGATTCGAAACGAACCGCACACATGTAGTAGAGATTTCCTCTTACTTCCTGTTGTGTTTCCAGGACAGGAAGTGAAGGGAAGTCTCCCTAACAGGACAGCAAAACCAACAGATTTGAACCCTTCCCTATCCTATACAAGGGAATATCTGATTGCCTCTCGGGGGGATCAGGAAGGATTTTTTCCCCTGCAGGAACAAATTGGATCGTGCTTTGCTGGGTTTTTTGCCTTCCTCTGGATCAACTGTGGGTGTCGGATTATAACTTTTTTTTTTTATTATGGTTGAACTGGATGGACTTTTGTCTTTTTTCAGCCAGACTAACTATGTAACAAGTTTAGACGGCATTTTTCTGGACTGGTGTCAGCCCTGCCCCTGCTTGTGTGCGCTCCCTGGGAGCGCACAACACCACAATCCGGTGCCTGTTGTGTCCCCCGGACACAGTGGAACACCAACCGTTGTAAGGGACCTCTGTGTGAGGTCCCGATCATGTGATCACTGATGGGCCAATCAGTGATCACATGCAGAGTAGTAAGCAAGATGTCACTTCTGACATCATTGCTTACTACGTGTGAAATCTGTGAATGATCACAGAGATCACATGGTACAGGGCTATTCACAACAGCCTTGTACCATGTGACAGGCTGTGACCAATCACAGCTCTCACAGTATTTCTCAATGGCTGCAAGAATGCTGCCAGAGAGAAGGAGAAATGATTGATTTTACAGCCTTTTTGGGTGTAAAAGCAATCAGTGTACAAAAAAAAAAAAAAAATCTTCATCACCCCCCACAAGTAGTACAGTGTCACCATGGTGACACCGCACTGCTAGGGTGACAGTATGTAAAAAAAAACAAAAAAACATAAATATTAATATAAAGCAATAAAATAAAAAAGTAAAAAAATAGTTTAAAATTTATAATTTTTGGTTATAAAACTAATTTGAGTTATTTATTTTTTTTACTAAAAAGATAACGGAATAAATTTTGGCCGAGATGTATTGTGAAATATTATTTATTTGCAAAATTTTATAAGAAAAACACTTTTTTTTAAATATTTTTTGACTTTTTCACTTACATAGCAAAAAAAAAATCAAAATCCCAGCGGTGAATAAATACCACCAAAATAAAGCTTTATCTGTCTCAAAAAAAATGCAAAAACATTCATACAGGTACAGTGTTGCATGACCGCGCAATTGTCATTCAAAGTGTGTGTCAGGAATCTAGGAATGACCAGAAAGGTGTGGACTGACACAGGGAAACGCAGACTTCAGGAATGATATAACAACAATATAGTTATTATTGGCCACCCAGATATATATATAAACGCACAGTAAACAAACCAACCTTCCACTAATCTTAGGAGGTGCAGGAACACGGGCGTAGTCAGGGCTGGAGAGGTGGAACGGTCAGGCCGGCCGTAGGGTTCTGTAATGACCGTTTGGTGGTACCTCTAGTGGTCCTCAGGCTGGGATTCCTCAGGGCGCGGAGTCTCATGCAGGCCATAGATGGGGAGAAAAACGGCAGATTTTTCTTTTAAAAAATGAAAATTCGGTCGTTCAAGCGGCCGACGTTACCATCAATGGTAAAAAAAAATCGGCCGATTTTCATCCCCTCTACAGCCGGCAAAAAGTGTCTCTGCAGAGAGCTCCGCTATTTCTGACAGTTCTCTGACAGTTCCTTGAGATTTAAAGAGGTTGCAACATTGTATCTATTTGTTTCCATTTAGGATACAGATGTTTTTATACAGAAACAAATAGATACAATGTTGCAACCGCTGTAAATCTCAAGGAACTGTCAGAGAACTGTCAGAAATAGCGGAGCTCTCTGCAGGGACACTTTTTGGTGGACTGGAATTCCTCTTATTTGCATCCTACTTCTTCTTCATCCTCATCCTCTTCTTCTTCTTCTTCATCTTCATCCTCATCCTCTTCTTCTTCTTCATCCTCTTCCTCTTTTTCTTCTTCTTCTTCTTCTTCATCCTCATCCTCTTCTTCTTCTTCATCCTCATCCTCTTCTTCTGCTTCCTCATCCTCCTCTTCTTCTTCTTCTTCCTCATCCTCTTCTTCTTCTTCTTCTTCATCCTCATCCTCTTCTTCATCATCATCCTCATCCTCTTCTTCTTCATCATCCTCATCATCATCCTCTTCTTCTTCTTCTTCATCCTCATCCTCTTCTTCTTCTTCCTCGTCCTCTTCTTCTTCCTCATCCTCATCTTCTTCTTTTTCTTCTTCATCCTCATCCTCTTCTTCTGCTTCTTCTTCTTCCTCCTCATCCTCTTCTTCTTCTTCCTCATCCTCATCCTCTTCTTCTTCATCATCCTCATCCTCTTCTTCTTCATCATCCTCATCCTCTTCTTCTTCCTCATCCTCTTCTTCTTCCTCATCCTCATCCTCTTCTTCTTCTTCCTCTTCTTCTTCATCATCCTCATCCTCTTCTCTTCTTCTTCTTCTTCCTCATCCTCTTCTTCTTCTTCTTCTTCCTCATCCTCATCTTCCTCATCCTCATCCTCTTCTTCTTCTTATTCTTCATCCTCTTCTTCTTCTTCTTCTTCTTTTTGTCTTCCTCTTGCAGGTCACTGCTCATGCGCAGATTTTTATCGGTAAAAAATCGGCCGATTTGCCCACTAATTGCCGCGAAAATCGGCCGATCGGCAAAATCGGCCGATTTTTTTCCAACTTTACCGGAAAAAAAAACCGGCCAAAATCCCGAAAAAAACGGCCGACCAAATTGCCCACTAACGATCCGAAAATCGGCCGATTTTAGACCCATCTATGGCCTGCATTAGTCCCAGTCTGCTTATTCACCAGGGCCCCTGATGGTGGGGATGGACTTGGAGCAGACAGGAACCAGGTCGTGGCCCCTGAGTACACCTGCTAGTGGTAGAGGGATCCGCCAGAGGTATGTGCAGGTAGAAAGCCTGATGTGAAGAGGCAGAAGGTGTGACCAGGGACGGCTGGATCCGTACAGGATGGATGGATGGCAGAGTAGTTAGCGTGGTCAGACGGGCCAGGTCAGCAACGTGCGGGCAGCAAGGTACCAAAGGAGCAGGCAGAGAATGGTCAAGGTCACAGGCCGGGTTCAGTAACTCACGGGCAGCGCGGTACAGGGAATCAGGCAGAAGGATGGTCAGGCAAGCCAGGGGTTCAACAGGAGACGGTCAGCAGAGGTCAGGATCAAGCCGGGTCAGCAGCGAAGCAGGAACACAGGATACCAGGTACAGAGGCTCATGGGAAAACATACACCAAGGCCCTGATCACAGGCCTGGTCATGCCTTAAATACACCTTCTGCAATCAGCCCCAGGTGTGGCTGATTGCAGGAGTGAGCTTCTGGCTGCTGAGAGCACCCGCTGGTCAGCCCTGGTACTGCAGCCCACACGGCAGGTGAGTCCCACCACCAGTGCTGAGTCCATTCCTGACAGTGTGATAGCGCTGAAACCTGAAAAGTGTCCGGACTGGAAGGGGGGGAAAGTGTCCGGACTGGAAAGGGGGGGAAATTGTCCGGACTGGAAGGGGTGAAAGTGTCCGGACTGGAAGGGGGTGAAAGTGTCCGGACTGGAAGGGGGGGAAAGTGTCCGGACTGGAAGGGGGGGAAAGTGTCTGGACTGGAAGGGGGTGAAAGTGTCCGGACTGGAAGGGGGTGAAAGCGTCCGGACTGGAAGGGGGAAAAGCGTCCGGACTGGAAGGGGGAAAAGCATCCGGACTGGAAGGGGGAAAAAAGCGTCCGGACTGGAAGGGGGGGGAAAGCGTCCGGACTGGAAGGGGGAAAGCGTCCGGGACTGGAAGGGGGGGAAAGCGTCCGGACTGGAAGGGGGGGAAAGCGTCCGGACTGGAAGGAGGGGAAAGCGTCTGGACTGGAAGGGGGGGAAAGCGTCTGGACTGGAAGGGGGGGAAAGCGTCTGGACTGGAAGGGGGGGAAAGCGTCTGGACTGGAAGGAGGGGAAAGCGTCCGGACTGGAAGGGGGGAAAGCGTCCGGACTGGAAGGGGGGGGAAAGCGTCCGGACTGGAAGGGGGGGGGAAAGTGTCTGGACTGGAAGGGGGAAAGTGTCCGGACTGGAAGGGGGGGAAAGTGTCCGGACTGGAAGGAGGGGAAAGCGTCTGGACTGGAAGGGGGGGGGAAAGTGTCCGGACTGGAAGGGGGGGAAAGTGTCCGGACTGGAAGGGGGGGGGGGAAAGTGTCCTTACTGGAAGGGGGGGAAAGTGTCCGGACTGGAAAAGGGGGGGAAAGTGTCCGGACTGGAAGGGGGGAAAGTGTCCGGACTGGAAGGGGGGAAGCGTCTGGACTGGAAGGGGGGGAAAGTGTCCAGACTGGAAGGGGGGGGGAAAGTGTCCGGACTGGAAGGGGGGGAAAGCGTCTGGACTGGAAGGAGGGGAAAGCGTCTGGACTGGAAGGGGGGGAAAAGCGTCTGGACTGGAAGGGGGGGAAAGCGTCCGGACTGGAAGGGGGGGAAAGCGTCCGGACTGGAAGGGGGGGAAAGCGTCCGGACTGGAAGGGGGGGGAAAGCGTCCGGACTGGAAGGGGGGGAAAGCGTCCGGACTGGAAGGAGGGGAAAGCGTCTGGACTGGAAGGAGGGGAAAGCGTCTGGACTGGAAGGAGGGGAAAGCGTCTGGACTGGAAGGGGGGGGGAAGCGTCTGGACTGGAAGGAGGTGAAAGTGTCCGGACTGGAAGGGGGGAAAGCGTCCGGACTGGAAGGGGGGGAAAGCGTCCGGACTGGAAGGGGGGGGGGGGAAGCGTCTGGACTGGAAGGGGGGGGGTGGGGAGTGTCCGGACTGGAAGGGGGGGAAAGTGTCCGGACTGGAAAGGGGGGAAAGCGTCCGGACAGGAAGGAGGGGAAAGCGTCCGGGACTGGAAGGGGGGGAAAGTGTCCGGACTGGAAGGGGGGGGGGGGGGAAGCGTCTGGACTGGAAGGGGGGGGGGGTGGGGAGTGTCCGGACTGGAAGGGGGGGAAAGTGTCCGGACTGGAAAGGGGGGGAAAGCGTCCGGACAGGAAGGAGGGGAAAGCGTCCGGACTGGAAGGGGGGGAAAGTGTCCGGACTGGAAGGGGGGGAAGTGCCCGGACTGGAAGGGGGGAAAGTGTCCGGACTGGAAGGGGGGGAAAGTGTCCGGACTGGAAGGGGGAAAAGCGTCCGGACTGGAAGGGGGGGAAAGTGTCCGGACTGGAAGGGGGGGGAAAGTGTCCGGACTGGAAGGGGGGGGGGAAAGTGTCCGGACTGGAAGGGGGAAAAGCGTCCGGACTGGAAGGGGGGGAAAGCGTCCGGACTGGAAGGGGGGGAAAGCGTCCGGGAAAGCGTCCGGACTGGAAGGGGGGGGAAAGCGTCCGGACTGGAAGGGGGGGGAAAGCGTCCGGACTGGATGGGGGGGGGGAAAGCGTCCGGACTGGAAGGGGGGGGAAAGTGTCCGGACTGGAAGGGGGGTGAAAGTGTCCGGACTGGAAGGGGGGGGGAAAGCGTCCGGACTGGAAGGGGGGGGAAAGCGTCCGGACTGGAAGGGGGGGAAAGCGTCCGGACTGGAAGGGGGGGAAAGTGTCTGGACTGGAAGGGGGGGGGGGGGGGTGGAAGTGTCCGGACTGGAAGGGGGGTGAAAGTGTCCGGACTGGAAGGGGGGGAAAGCGTCCGGACTGGAAGGGGGGGGGGGGGAAAGTGTCCGGACTGGAAGGGGGGGAAAGTGTCCGGACTGGAAGGGGGGGAAAGTGTCTGGACTGGAAGGGGGGGGGGGTGGGGGGTGGGGAGTGTCCGGACTGGAAGGGGGTGAAAGTGTCCGGACTGGAAGGGGGTGAAAGTGTCCGGACTGGAAGGGGGGGTGAAAGTGTCCGGACAGGAAGGGGGGGAAAGTGTCCGGACTGGAAGGGGGGGAAAGTGTCTGGACTGGAAGGGGGGGACAGTGTCTGGACTGGAAGGGGGGGACAGTGTCCGGACTGGAAGGGGGGGAAGTGCCCGGACTGGAAGGGGGGGAAGTGTCCGGACTCCATCAACACCCCATCAGATGTGACATCCAGCGCACAGAACACCCCATCAGATTGCGCACTCACCACGTGTCGGTGAAAAACCAGCATATCAGTATATATCCAGCATTCCACCAATCAGACTCCAATGTAAGAAGATCCTCTCATCCAATCAGCACGTGTGAACAGACAGAAGACTCGCCGTAGTGCAATATCACCCAACACATTTATTAATATAAACAACCCCCTAAATCCGCACTCACAATGAGCAACACATATACAGCGTTTGTTACATCACACCTATAAGCTCTGTATCCAGCATCTCACCAGCCTGCCAGCACTCAAGATGGCGATAGTGCGATCACATGATCCAGGCACGTGCACCGGCGTGCGTGGTGACGTCACCAGCTAGCCCTAACGCGTTTCGTCCAATGACTTCTTCTGAGGGGAGTAGTAAGCTGTGCATGGAGGGCGCTCTTACAGAGCCTCCTCCTTCCTAATTGGCCCAATCAATAAAACACCTGAGGGTGTATTGCTGCCACTAAGCAAACTCCAATGTATAAACACCGGACCACCCAATCGCAATACCACCATCTTGTGTAGAAAAACCATCATAGCATCAGCATATATAAATATGGCATCCTACAACGTCATTTTATACAATCAAAAAAATATATATTAATAAATAATACATAAATACACTTTGGGCGGTGACAGTCATTGAGGTCAAAAGGGGAGGGGCGATGGTGGTCAGTGGGAGCAGAGGGGGAGGGGCGATGGTGGTCAGTGGGAGCAGAGGGGGAGAGGTGGGTGGGGGGGATGGGCGGGGTAATTGGTGCTCCGTACTGCCCGGACTCCTATACCGCGCCCCCTCCGCTGGTCAATCGCTCTTGTCTCCTCCCCCTCCCCCGGCCTGGGACTGTCAGGTGGGCGGGGCGGGACGTGGAAAGAGGTGGTGTCCTGGAGGGGAGGAGACTCGTGCCCGGCTGCCAGTGTCCCCGCCCTCCTCCAGCCCCCGTCGCCATGGTGACCGGACGGTGTGTACATTGAGCCGGGAGAGGAGGTGAGAGTGGCGCGGGGGTGTGAGGTGATAGGATGGGGGGGGGGCGGACAATATCGGGGGTCTTGGTGGGTGGGTGAGGGGCGCAGGGGACATGGGGGGGGCTGAATATAGGGGGGCGGGGTCTGTTCTTTGTGTTTTTTCTATATTTGGACATAGATGGCAACAAACCCCCGGCAGATTCTCTAACCCCCACTCCCACGTGACCCCAGCCCCCCTTACCCCAGGGGAATTTCCTCCAATCAGCACACGGAAAGTCCCTGCAGAGGCTGCATCAGATCGCAGGGTGCAGAAGTAGCTCGCCGTCCAGTCGCAGTGCGCCCATTCAGGGGAACAGAAATCGCAATTGCGCCTGATTTGGCGTGCAAGTTGCGCAGGAATGCCCCGTGTTAGCGCCCTGCTTGGGGGGGGGTGTGTCATGAAGGCGAGGATCACACCCCTGCACCGCCCACAAGGGAAAATGTGGAAAGGGGGGGAAAGTGTCCGGACTGGAAGGGGGGGGGGGAAAGTGTCCGGACTGGAAGGGGGGGGGGGAAAGTGGACTGGAAGGGGGGGGGGGGAAGTGTCTAGACTGGAAGGGGGGGAAGTGTCCGGACAGGGAGGGGGGGGGGGAAGTGTCCAGACTGGAAGGGGGGGAAAGTGTCCGGACAGGGAAGGGGGGGGGGGGGAAAGTGTCTGGACTGGAAGGGGGTGAAAGTGTCCGGACAGGGAAGGGGGGGGGGGGAAAGTGTCTGGACTGGAAGGGGGGGAAAGTGTCCGGACAGGGAGGGGGGGAAAGTGTCCGGACTGGAAGGGGGGAAAGTGTCCGGACTGGAAGGGGGTGGGGGGGGGGGGGGGGGGGGGGGGGGGGGGGGGGGGGGGAAAGTGTCCGGACTGGAAGGGGGGGGAAAGTGTCCGGACTGGAAGGGGGGGAAAGTGTCCGGACTGGAAGGGGGGGGGGGGAGCGTCCGGACTGGAAGGGGGGGGGGGGGGAAATGTCCGGACTGGAAGGGGGGGAAAGTGTCCGGACTGGAAGGGGGGGGGAAAGTGTCCGGACTGGAAGGGGGGGGGGGAAAGTGTCCGGACTGGAAGGGGGGGGGGGGGGAAAGTGTCCGGACTGGAAGGGGGGGGGGAGCGTCCGGACTGGAAGGGGGGGGGAAAGTGTCCGGACTGGAAGTGGTTAAAAACATAATTTGGAACCGGCTGAAATCACAATAGCGCCTGATTTGGCGTGCGAGTTGCACAGGAACGCACCGTATTTGCGACCTGCGTTGGGGGCGGGGCGTCATGAAGACGAGGTTCACACCCATGCGACTGGGCTGCCCTGCCTGCGTTTCACAAGGAAATAAAAACGTTTTTCCTCGGGACTCGTTGTTCTCTATGTGGTGAAAATAAATTTTAGTGAAAAAAGGTGTAAAAATGAAAGTTAAATCCAAGCACCTAAACCCCTCCCAAATCATTTTTAGACCCCCCCCATACACAAATGTATGAATGTAAACGCACACGTCGGGGGGGGGGGGGTTTGACTGTGCATGAAAAAAGGGGAGTGCGCTACTCATGTGACCTATCGCCGCGCACGCCGGAGTGAGATCAATAATTCTACGCCCAATATTCACAGGGAACTCTAAACCCGCGACCTGTAGGGGGCTTTTTAATGTGTCACCTATAGAAAATATAAGGGACTGAGGTTCGTACATTTCACGGGCACACGCAGTTTTTAGGCTTGACGTGTTGGGTATCTATTTACTCGCCGCCGCCTCATCTTTTATATTTGAAACATCTTTTATATTCTACCAAAAATGCATTTATGTGCCCTAAAGTTAACAATCGTTTTGCGTTCCTGAAACCTTTGCACTAATATCATGCGACATGCAAACCGCCGCTGTTTTTATTCTCCAGGGTGTCTGGGAATACAAATTATGTATTGGAATGCTGGAAGGCTCTGGATGCAGTGGGGTGTCACTGTGGGAGATGGGGGGGGGTTCTGAAGGGGGTTTTGGGACTCTGCAGCAGATTCGGTGGCTGTGTCAGGGACAATGGAAGGAGCTGAGAGCAACTGCTAGGGATGGGTCTCTGAAGAGGGAGGTTGATGGACACAGTGGACCACTGTGGTAGGTTAGGTGGGAGCTGGGGGGCACTGTGGTAGGTTGAGGGACACAGTGGACCACTATAGTAGGTTTTATGTCACTGTGGGAGGTTGAGGGTCACAGTGGACCACTATGGTAGGTTGGGTGGCTCTGTGGGAGGTTGAGGGACACAGTGGACCACTATGGTAGGTTGGGTGGCTCTGTGGGAGGTTGAGGGATACAGTGGACCACTATAGTAGGTTTTATGTCACTGTGGGAGGTTGAGGGTCACAGTGGACCACTATGGTAGGTTGGGTGGCTCTGTGGGAGGTTGAGGGATACAGTGGACCACTATAGTAGGTTTTATGTCACTGTGGGAGGTTGAGGGTCACAGTGGACCACTATGGTAGGTTGGGTGGCTCTGTGGGAGGTTGAGGGACACAGTGGACCACTATAGTAGGTTTTATGTCACTGTGGGAGGTTGAGGGTCACAGTGGACCACTATGGTAGGTTGGGTGGCTCTGTGGGAGGTTGAGGGATACAGTGGACCACTATAGTAGGTTTTATGTCACTGTGGGAGGTTGAGGGTCACAGTGGACCACTATGGTAGGTTGGGTGGCACTGTGGGAGGTTGAGGGATACAGTGGACCACTGTGGTTAGTTAGGTGGTACTGTGGGAGCTGGGTGGCACTGTGAGAGGTTGAGGGATACAGTGGACCACTATGATAGGTTAGGTGGGAGCTGGGAGGCACTGTGGGAGGTTGAGGGATACAGTGGACCACTATAGTAGGTTTTGTGTCACTGTGGGAGGTTGAGGGTCACAGAGTGGACCACTGTGGTAGGTTGGGTGTCACTGTGGGAGCTGAGAGGCACTGTGAGGGGTTGAGGGATACAGTGGACCACTGTGGTAGGTTTGGTGGTACTGTGGGAGCTGGGAGGCACTGTGAGATGTTGAGGGATACAGTGGACCACTATAGTAGGTTATGTGTCACTGTGGGAGGTTGAGGGTCACAGTGGACCACTATGGTAGGTTGGGTGGCACTGTGGGAGGTTGAGGGATACAGTGGACCACTGTGGTAGATCAGGTGGCAGTATGGGAGGTTGAGGGACAGAGTGGACCACTGTGGTAGGTTTGGTGGTACTGTGGGAGCTGGGAGGCACTGTGAGAGGTTGAGGGATACAGTAAACCACTGTGGTCAGTTAGGTGGCACTGTGGGAGCTGGGGGGCACTGTAAGAGTTTGAGGGATACAGTGGGGCACTGTGGGGGGTTCTGAAGGGGGTTTGTGGACTCTGCAGCAGATTCGGTGTCAGGGACAATGGAAGGAGCTTTGAACAACTGCTAGGGATGGGTCTCTGAAGAGGGCTATGGGTCTTTCCAGGAGGCAGAGGGGTTTCACAGGGGAACAGTGTTAGACTAGAGTGCACTGCAGGCACTGGCATTGTGGGACACTGTTGGAAGTTGGGGCATTATAGGGGGCTGGAGGCTTTGCAGCAAGCTAGAGGACACTGCGGGGGGGGGGCTGTGGGGCACTGTGTCAGGTTGGACAGCAGTGTGGGGACTGAGAGCTCTCAGGAACCTGCGGGAACTGTGGGAGGTGGAGGGACACAGTGGACCACTATAGTAGGTTAGGTGTCACTGTGGGAGCTTGAAGACACTGTGAGAGGTTAAGGGTCAGTGTGGACCACTGTGGTAGGTTAGGTGGGAGTTGGGAGGCACTCTGGGAGGTTGAGGGACACAGTGGACCACTATAGTAGGTTAGATGGCACTGTGGGAGTTAGGAGGCACTGTGATAGGTTGAGGGATACAGTCGACCACTATGGTAGAGATTAGGTGGCACTGTGATAGGTTGAGGGGTACAGTGGACCACTATTGTAGGTTAGGTTGTACTATATGAGCTGGGTGGCACTGTGAGAGGTTAAGGGATACAGTGGACCAATGTGGTAGGTTAGGTGTCACTGTGGGAGTTGGGAGGCACTGTGGGAGGTTGAGGGACACTGTGATAGGTTAGGTGCTACTGTCAGATTTGGGAGGCACTGTGGGAGGTTGAGGGACACAGTGGAGCACTGTGGTAGGTTAGGTGCTACTGTCGGATTTGGGAGGCACTGTGGCAGGTTGAGGGATACAGTAAACCACTATGGTCGGTTAGGTGGCACTGTGAGAGCTGGGGAGCACTGTAAGAGTTTGAGGCATACAGTGGAGCACTGTTGTAGGTTAGGTATCACTGTGGGAGCTGAGAGGCACTGTGAGGGGATGAGGGATACGGTGGACCACTGTGGTAGGTTAGGTGGCACTGTCGGAGCTGGGAGGCACTGTGGGTGGTTGAGGGCCACAGTGGATCACTATGGTGTGTTAGTTGGCACTGTGGGAGCTGGGAGGCACCGTGCGAGGTTGATGGACATGGTGGACCACTATAGTAGGTTAGGTGTCACTGTGGGAGGTTGAGGGTCACAGTGGATCTCTGTGGCAGGTTAGGTGGCACATTGCGAGGTTGAGGGATACATTGGACCACTGTGGTAGGTTAGGAGGCACTGTGAGAGGTTGAGGGATGCAATAAACCACTATGGTCAGTTAGGTGGCACTGTGGCAGCTGGGGTGCACTGTAAGAGTTGAGGGATACAGTGGATCACTGTGGTAGGTTAGGTGGCACTGTGGGAGGTTGAGGGATACAGTGGACCACTGTGGTAGGTTGGGTGGCACTGTGGGAGCTGGGGGTCACTGTGGGAGGTTGAAGAATACAGTGGACTACTTGGGTAGGTTAGGAGGCACTGTGGGGGGTTGAGGAACAACAAGCTTTATTTGAAGGTAAAATTACAGCCAGCAAACATCAACGTGTTTCAGCCATAACAGCTTTATCAGGAGCTTTACCATTGTGCCGGCGTTCTTCAGGGACTCAGCACTTCCAAGGCTTTGGCACCCGATGTCTGAGCATCGATACCTCAGCCGTGGAGTTATTTTTTGGGAGGTTGTAGCACTGCCTTCCTTACCTGAGGAATACAATGGGCAGCTATGGTAGGTTGGTTGCTGTGGTAAGTTGACAGGTGATGAGGAGGCTCTGGGGTCACTGAGAGACACAGGACACTGTGGGGTCACTGGAGACATAGAATGCACTGGGGACACAGGATGCACTGAGGTCACAGGGATACATACGATACCGTGGGGTCGCTTTAGACACAGGATGCCTTGGGGTCACTGGAGACATAGAATGCACTGGGGGCACAGGATGCTTTGGGGTCACTGGAGACATAGAATGCACTGGGGACACAGGATGCTTTGGGGTCACTGAAGACATAGAATGCACTGGGGACACAGGATGCTTTGGGGTCACTGGAGACATAGAATGCACTGGGGACACAGGATGCTTTGGGGTCACTGGGGATATAGAATGCGCTGGGGGCACGGGATGCACTGGGGACTGCAGATAACAAGGGACGCTTGGAGACACTGAGGGCTTGTTCACACAAGCTTTGGTCTCTGAAAGGTGATCTGTGTTCAGATTGCGCTTCAGAGAGCATTTGACAGTTGATGAGGAGGCTTTGTATCACCTCCCCCCGTCAGCTTGAACCCCTCAATCACCACCCTAGTGTGCCACAACCTGCATGGCACTTCCAGAGCTGCCCTGTTTACTTAAATAGGTCACATTTGACGGGTGGTATATCCGCTGAAAGTGGCATGGGGCATAATTCCTGCCGCAAAGCAAGGAATCACAGCTGTGGCATGTGTACACCCCTTGCCTCTGCAGGTAAAATGGAGAGATGTTAAAACTGTAGCTCAACCGTGGGGTTTTACCACCCCCCAATCTGATGTGTGAATGAGCCCTGAGAGTGCGAGGAGGAAAGCTGAAGATACTGAGATCACTGGGAACAGTAACGTTGGGCGTGGGGAGAAAGTGGTTGGTAGGTGGGAAGAAACGCGTCAGTGGGCGTGGTTTGCAGAAGAGGGCGTGGTTGGCAGAGGAGGGATGGCTGAGGTCGTTTTTTATACTTTTCTCACATGGGCCGGTTGGGAGAGCCGCGATCTCTTCACCTACAAGCTTTAGTACACTTCTATTGGATATTTTAGCTGACTTTTGTCTGTCTTTTCAGAAGGAGACAATGAGTTCCGGGAGCAGTGATGTGCGGGTGTTTGTCCGGCTACGACCCACCGATAAATTCGCACAAGACATCATCACACTTGGGGAAGACAAGGTGAGACGGGTTCTAATCTTCCATCAACATAGTTTTATTTATATAGAGACACACACAGGGCTGGTAGAAATCACAGGACCCTGGCAGGACCCCTCCCCCCCCCAGCCTGGATGGATGTGTGGGTGCAAGTGTATGGCCCTGAACATGGTTCCAGATGCGTAGAAAATTACTCATTCACGCAGCCAAAGTGTATGAATGAGCCCCTTTGTAACGGAACCGGACCCCGACTGCGCTAGGGTATTTCCGTTAGACTCCCGCTTCCCTGTCCGAACACAGATCCACGGACCCCACCGCTGACCATACAGGACAAGACAGCACCAGACTTCTTAAGACCGGAAGTGAACTGCTTTATTTTAACACAAACACAAGATATATACACAGGGCGGGGAAATACAACCAGGAACAGGAAACACATCAGCAGGCCGTCCCATCAGGGGGAAGGGCTGCTGGAAACACCCCCCACCAAACCAAGACACACAATAAACAATGGGATACACCACATGCCAGTAGACAATACAGGAACACATACATCCCATAATAGTTTGCTCCCAAGCAAGACACATAATAGAACAATGGGACAACCACATGGCATTAAACAATGGACAACCCCCCACCCTCCACCTATACATGTCTACACAATATCAGGACAGATCACCCTGTACCCCTAACAGGCACAGGGTGGCTTACACATAAGAGGAATATGGGGAGCTGAGACAGGGGTCTCCCCATCTCTCCAAAGGGGGCTGTGCCCCATGGGCCCTCCACCCAAAGTCACTCCCGTCACACCCTTTTTCTGTTTTTTTTTTTCCTTTTGTACAATTTAATTTTTTTTTTATTTTTATTTACAGTCCTGGTGGTGGTGGTGGATGGGGGGTGGGGAGCTTTTGACAAAATATCAGGGGTCTAACCTGATCCCTGATGTCTCACTTTAGAGAAAGAGATTGAGGTCACAGACAGGGGTGGGCTGACCATTTGGAAACTCGGGCACTGCCCGAGGGCCCGGGGTCAGTAGGGGGCCCCATGAGATGCCCCTGGTACCTTTTTCATAGGCTTTTTTGAGTTTGGGCAAGGACACAGGGGCCCCATGATCCCCTATTGCCCGGGGGGCCCCATGAGTTGTTAGTCTGCCCCTGGTCACAGACCCCTCAATCCTTTCTCTGCAGCCTCAGCTGCACTACAGATAGAATGAACAAGAAGTGTTATGTACAGAGGCTCCTTGTTCATTCACTAACTGAAGCATAGTAAACACAGAAGTCTAATGAGATTACTTTCATTTCCCGGATCAAAATATCCCATCATAGTCTTTACCATGACTGTGGATAGAACCAGAAAGGACCTCTCCTGCGCTCTATGACCCAGAATAAGGGTGGATGGATGAAACCAGAACTTGAAACCACGAGCCATCGACCACGAATGCATATAGGGTTGTGCAGCTCTAAACAAGGCTGGGGAAGCCCGACCAGTACTGCAAAGTGAAACAAGAAAGAAAGCGCACCAACCTTGCGCATTACCTCAGTAAACCATAATTTTAATAAATTCAGAATGATACTGTCAGGAATGGACTAAGCACTGGTGGTGGGACTCACCTGCCGTGTGGGCTGCAGTACCAGGGCTGACCAGCGGGTGCTCTCAGCAGCCAGAAGCTCACTCCTGCAGTCAGCCAACACCTGGGGCTGATTGCAGGAGGTGTATTTAAGGAATGACCAGGCCTGTGATCAGGGCCTTGGTGTAATGTTTCCCATGAGCCCCTGTACCTGGTATCCTGTGTTCCTGCCTCGTTGCTGACCCTGCTTTGATCCTGACCTCTGCTGACCGTCTCCTGTTGAACCCCTGGCTTGCCTGACCATCCTTCTGCCTGATCCTCGGTACCGCGCTGCCCACTACCTGCTGAACCTGGCTTGTGACCCCGACCATTCTCTGCTTGCTCCTCCTGTACCACGCTGCCCGCACGATACCGACCCGGCCTGTCTGACTACGCTTACTTCACCCGACGATCCATCCATCCCGCACGGATCACCTTTGGTAAGTCTGCCTCCCTCTTCCCATCAGACTCCGTTCCTGCACTCCCCTGCCAGTTCTCTCTACCACAGCCGGACGCACTCAGGGGTCGTGACCTGGTTCCAGTCTGCACCAAGTCCATCCCCACCATCAGGGGCCCTAGTGAATAGCAGGCTGGGACTTAGACCCCGCGCCCTGAGGAAATCCGTGCTGTGGGCTGCTAGAGACACTGCCAGGTGGCACCTGACAGTACCTTACGGCCTGCCTGACCATTCCACCTCTCCAGCCTGACTACGCCTGTGTTCCTGAAGCCTGCTACTTCCCTGTGTCAGTCCACACATTTCTGGTCATACCCGGATCCCTAACAGATACTCACAAACAACGAAGTAAATCAAGCATGTAAGTCCTCAGAGCTCTGATGAAGAAGAGATGCCCTTCGAAACGCGTCAGACGTACTCTGAGTGTCTACCCCGACGATGTGACTTGCACAGGCTTCACATTTCTAAAGTTCCTTTGAGGACTTACATGCTTGATTTACTTCGTTGTTTGTATCATTCTGAATTTAATAAAATGATGGTTTACTGAGGTAATGCGCAAGGTTGGTGCGCTGTCTTTCTTGTTTCACTTTCCATGACTGTGGATATCACTAGTTGCAATGAAGAGCATCATATTATCATTTCATCTTCTGAATATTAGCAATAAATAACTAAATCTCTCCGTTGTTCTTCAGAGCATTGACATCCACCTAAAGAAGGATGAAAAGCTGGGCGTGGTCAATAACAAGCGATATGATTGGTCGTTTAAACTAGACGGGATCCTGCACAATGCCTCCCAGGACGTCGTGTACGATACTGTGGCCAAGCCAGTTGTGTCCAAAGCTTTGCTTGGTTATAATGGTAAGTTATAGAGGATGGACAGCCACACGATTAATGGAGTGTACACTAAGCAAGCGTAGACCATGTGACTATTGTGACAGTGCCAGGACCGGCCACTGTGACAGTGAGTATAGGAATGACACAGGGAATGCAGATTGTGGGGCTCCGGAGTGTTTATTGTGTGGGAAAAAGGATGTGTTTACAGCTTTCTCTGGGTTTTGTATTCTTGGAGCTTCCTGGGCCTGGAGCTTGAAGGCTTCCTAGTGTCTTGGGTGGGATGAAGCCTTCAATCATGCATCCAGGTCTTTCTGAAGACCTGCAGGCAATTTCAGTGGAGAAAGCTATATTTCGGCTTTCTCCACGTTTTGCATTCCCGGATCAAAGTCTGGAGCATGAAGGCCTCTAAGTATCTTGGGTGGGATGAAGCCTTCAGTCCTGTATCAAGGTCTTGCTGGAGACATTCAATCCCGTGTCCAGGTCTTGCTGGAGACCTGCAGGCCGTATGAGTGGAGAAAATAGAATTTTAAGCTTTCTGTAGGTTTTGCATTCCCGGATCAGAGCCTGGAGCTTGAAGGCCTCTAAGTGTCTTGGGTGGGATGAACCTTTAAATCCTGTATCAAGGTCTTGCTGGAGACATTCAATCCTGTGTCCAGGTCTTGGAGCTTGAAGGCTTCAAAGTGTCTTTGGTGAGATGAAGCCTTCAAACCTTTGTCCAGGACTTGCTGGAGACCTGCAAGCCATGTGAGTGTAGAAAACGGAATTTTAAGCTTTATCCGGGTTTTGCATTCTCGGATCAGAGCCTGGAGTTTGAAGGCCTCTAAGTGTCTTGTGTGGGATGAAGCCTTCAATCCTGTATCAAGGTCTTGCTGGAGACATTCAATCCTGTGTCCAGGTCTTGGAGCTTGAAGGCTTCAAAGTGTCTTGGGTGAGATGAAGCCTTCAAACCTCTGTCCAGGACTTGCTGGAGACCTGCAAGCCATGTGAGTGGAGAAAACAGAATTTTAAGCTTTCTCCAGGTTTTGCATTCTTGGATCAGAGCCTGGAGCTTGAAGGCCTCTAAGTGACTTGTGTGGGATGAAGCCTTCAATCCTGTATCAAGGTCTTGCTGGAGACATTCAATCCTGTGTACAGGTCTTGCTGGAGACCTGCAGGCCGTATGAGTGGAGAAAACAGAATTTTAAGCTTTCTGTAGGTTTTGCATTCCCGAAACGGGGCTTGGAGCTTGAAGGCTTCAAAGTGTCTTGAGTGAGATGAGGCCTTCAAACCTTTGTCCAGGACTTGCTGGAGACCTGCAAGCCATGTGAGTGTAGAAAACGGAATTTTCAGCTTTATCCGGGTTTTGCATTCTCGGATCAGAGCCTGGAGCTTGAAGGCCTCTAAGTGTCTTGGGTGGGATGAAGCCTTCAATTCTGTATCAAGGTCTTGCTGAAGACATTCAATCATGTGTCCAGGTCTTGCTGGAGACCTGCAGGCCATATGAGTGGAGAAAACGGAATTTTAAGCTTTCTCTAGGTTTTGCATTCCCGGACCAGGGCTTGGAGCTTAAAGGCTTCAAAGTGTCTTGGGCGAGATGAAGCCTTCAAATCTCTGTCCTGGACTTGCTGGAGACCTGCAAGCCATGTGAGTGGAGAAAACAGAATTTTAAGCTTTCTCCAGGTTTTGCATTCTCGGATCAGAGCCTGTAGCTTGAAGGCCTCTAAATGTCTTGGGTGGGATGAAGCCTTCAATCCTGTATCAAGGTCTTGCTGGAGACATTCAATCCTGTGTCCAGGCCTTGCTGGAGACCTGCAGGCCATATGAGTGGAGAAAACAGAATTTTAAGCTTTCTCAAGGTTTTGCATTCTTGGATCAGAGCCTGGAGCTTGAAGATCTCTAACTGTCTTGGGTGGGATGAAGTCTTCAATCCTGTGTCCAGGTCTTGCTGGAGACCTGCAGACCACTTGAGTGAAAAATGCTGTGTTTCAGCTTTCTCCAGGTTTGGCATTCCCGAATTGGGGCTTGAACCTTGAAGGCTTTAAAGTGTCTTGGGTGAGATGAAGCCTTCAAACCTCTGTCCAGGTCTTGCTGGAGACCTACAGGCCATGTGAGTGGAGACAGCTGTATTTCAGCTTTCTCCAGGTTTTGCATTCCTGGATCAGAGCCTGGAGCTTGAAGGCCTCTAAGTGTCTTGAGTGGGATGAGGCCTTCAATCCTGTGTCCAGGTCTTGCTGGAGACCTGCTGGCCTCTTGAGTGGAGAAAGCTGAATTTTGAGTTTTCTCCAGGTTTTGTATTCCTGGATCAGAGTCTGGAGCTTGAAGGGCTCCAAGTGTCTTGGGTGGGATGAAGCCTTCAATCCTGTGTCCGGGTCTTTTTTTCTATACATTCGTTTTTTTATACAAAAAAAAGATGTGCAAACCAATAGAAAAACAAAATATGTCCCAGAATATAGAAAAAAAAAGGCAAATGAACAGGAAATGAACTAAACAGGTAAGTAGCGTAGGCCATGTATGAGAATACGAAGAAGCTGATTCAGCGTTTTCCACAGGTTCTTGTATTGCGCTGACCGATAGAACTGGATGGTAAAACACTCTGTGCGCTAACGGCCCGTACCTTCCTCCGATTTTTATCAATAAGAAAAAAGAAAGGAAAGCGTATGCTTTTGACATAAAAAGAGCATACAGCGCAGGAGTATCCCGGTATATAATATACATGGAGATCATATCCCCCCCTTATGTATTATACATGGAGATCATATCCCCCCTTATGTATTATACATGGAGATCATATCCCCCCTTATGTATTATACATGGAGATCATATCCCCCCTTATGTATTATACATGGAGATCATATCCCCCCCTTATGTATTATACATGGAGATCATATCCCCCCTTATGTATTATACATGGAGATCATATCCCCCCTTATGTATTATACATGGAGATCATATCCCCCCTTATGTATTATACATGGAGATCATATCCCCCCTTATGTATTATACATGGTGATCATATCCCCCCTTATGTATTATACATGGTGATCATATCCCCCCTTATGTATTATACATGGAGATCATATCCCCCCTTATGTATTATACATGGTGATCATATCCCCCCTTATGTATTATACATGGAGATCATATCCCCTTATGTATTATACATGGAGACAATATCCCCCCTTATATATTATACATGGAGATCATATCCCCCCCTTATGTATTATACATGGAGATCATATCCCCCTTATGTATTATACATGGAGATCATATCCCCCCCTTATGCATTATACATGGAGATCATATCCCCCCCTTATGCATTATACATGGAGATCATATCCCCCCCTTATGCATTATACATGGAGATCATATCCCCCCCTTATGCATTATACATGGAGATCATATCCCCCTTATGTATTATACATGGTGATCATATCCCCCCCTTATGCATTATACATGGAGATCATATCCCCCCCTTATGTATTATACATGGTGATCATATCCCCCCCTTATGCATTATACATGGAGATCATATCCCCCCTTATGTATTATACATGGTGATCATATCCCCCCTTATGTATTATACATGGTGATCATATCCCCCCTTATGTATTATACATGGTGATCATATCCCCCCTTATGTATTATACATGGAGATCATATCCCCTTATGTATTATACATGGAGACAATATCCCCCCTTATATATTATACATGGAGATCATATCCCCCCCTTATGTATTATACATGGAGATCATATCCCCCTTATGTATTATACATGGAGATCATAATCCCCCCCTTATGCATTATACATGGAGATCATATCCCCCCCTTATGCATTATACATGGAGATCATATCCCCCCCTTATGCATTATACATGGAGATCATATCCCCCCCTTATGCATTATACATGGAGATCATATCCCCCCCTTATGTATTATACATGGTGATCATATCCCCCCCTTATGCATTATACATGGAGATCATATCCCCCCCTTATGTATTATACATGGTGATCATATCCCCCCCTTATGCATTATACATGGAGATCATATCCCCCCCTTATGTATTATACATGGAGATCATATCCCCCCTTATGTATTATACATGGAGATCATATCCCCCCCTTATGTATTATACATGGAGATCATATCCCCCTTATGTATTATAATGGAGATCATATCCCCCCTTATGTATTATACCTGGAGATCATATCCCCCCCTTATGTATTATACATGGAGTTCATATCCCCCCTTATGTATTTATACATGGAGATCATATCCCCCCTTATGTATTATACACGGAGATCATATCCCCCTTATGTATTATACATGGAGATCATATCCCCCCTTATGTATTATACATGGAGATCATATCCCCCCTTATGTATTATACATGGAGATCATATCCCCCCTTATGTATTATACACGGAGATCATATCCCCCCCTTATGTATTATACATGGAGATCATATCCCCCTTATGTATTATACATGGAGATCATACCCCCCCTTATGTATTATACATGGAGATCATATCCCCCCTTATGTATTATACATGGAGATCATATCCCCCCCTTATGTATTATACATGGAGATCATATCCCCCCTTATGTATTATACATGGAGATCATACCCCCCCTTATGTATTATACATGGAGATCATATCCCCCCTTATGTATTATACATGGAGATCATATCCCCCCCTTATGTATTATACATGGAGATCATATCCCCCCCCTTATGTATTATACATGGAGATCATATCCCCCCTTATGTATTATACATGGAGATCATATCCCCCCTTATGTATTATACATGGAGATCATATCCCCCCCTTATGTATTATACATGGAGATCATATCCCCCCCCTTATGTATTATACATGGAGATCATATCCCCCCTTATGTATTATACATGGAGATCATATCCCCCCTTATGTATTATACATGGAGATCATATCCCCCCTTATGTATTATACATGGAGATCATATCCCCCCTTATGTATTATACATGGAGATCATATCCCCCCTTATGTATTATACATGGAGATCATATCCCCCCTTATGTATTATACATGGAGATCATATCCCTCCTTATGTATTATACATGGAGATCATATCCCCCCTTATGTATTATACATGGAGATCATATCCCCCCTTATGTATTATACATGGAGATCATATCCCCCCTTATGTATTATACATGGAGATCATATCCCCCTTATGTATTATACATGGAGATCATATCCCCCCTTAATCTCCTTTTCTCAGTAGAGAATAAGTTCAGTTCTTCTAATCTTTCCTCAACCCACAGCTTGGCATTGCTGCCATTATTAAGCTTGTGATCTACCAGAACCCCCAGATCCTTCTCTACCATTGACCCCCCAGATCCTTCTCCACCATTGACCCCCCAGATCCTTCTCCACCATTGACCCCCCCCAGATCCTTCTCCACCATTGACCCCCCAGATCCTTCTCCACCATTGACCCCCCCCAGATCCTTCTCCACCATTGACCCCCCCCCAGATCCATCTCCACCATTGACCCCCTCAGATCCTTCTCCACCATTGACCCCCCCAGAATCCTTCTCCACCATTGACCCCCCCGGATCCTTCTCCACCATTGACCCCCCCAGATCCTTCTCCACCATTGACCCCCCCCAGATCCTTCTCCACCATTGACCCCCAAGATCCTTCTCCACCATTGACCCCCCAGATCCTTCTCCACCATTGACCCCCCCCCCCATTGTAAATCTGCAAACATTTTTACTGGCTCGCCTAATGGATATAAACCCAACTTGACTTGAATTATTTGTTCAATCTGCATGCTGAGTCCTGGGAAATATTTTGCTGTCCAATTTTAACCCCTTCAGTACCGGACACATTCACCCCCTTCCTGCCCCGACCAATTTTTAGCTTTCTGCACTGTCGCACTTTGAATGACAATTGCGCAGTCATGCAACACTGTACACACAAATTAAATTTGTATCACTTCTTTGAGACAGATAGAGCTTTCATTTGGTGGTATTTAATCACCTCTGGGGGGTTTTATTTTTTGCTTAACAAATGAATAAAGACCAAAAATGAAAAAAAAAACAAACCTTTTCTTAATTTCTTTTATAAACTTTTGCAAAACGGTATTTTTCTTATTTATTTATGGGCTCTGATGAGCACGATGGGCACTGATGGACACCTATTATACTGCACTGATGAGGCTGCACTGATGGACACCTATTATACTGCACTGATGAGGCTGCACTGATGGGCACTTATTATACTGCACTGATGAGCACTTATTATACTGCACTGATGAGCACTTATTATACTGCACTGATGAGCACTTATTATACTGCACTGATGGGCACTTATTATACTGCACTGATGAGCACTTATTATACTGCACTGATGGGCACTTATTATACTGCACTGATGAGGCTGCACTGATGGACACCTATTATACTGCACTGATGAGGCTGCACTGATGGGCACTTATTATACTGCACTGATGGGCACTTATTATACTGCACTGATGAGCACTTATTATACTGCACTGATGGGCACTTATTATACTGCACTGATGGGCACTTATTATACTGCACTGATGAGCACTTATTATACTGCACTGATGGGCACTTATTATACTGCACTGATGGGCACTTATTATACTGCACTGATGGGCACTTATTATACTGCACTGATGGGCACTTATTATACTGCACTGATGAGCACTTATACTGCACTGATGAGGCAGCACTGTTGGGCACTTATTATACTGCACTGATGAGGCTGCACTGTTGGGCACTTATACTGCACTGATGGGCACTGATGAGGCTGCACTGTTGGGCACTTATTATACTGCACTGATGAGGCTGCACTGTTGGGCACTCATTATATTGCACTGAAGGGCACTTATTATACTGCACTGATGGGCACTGATGAGGCTGCACTGATGAGCACTTATTATACTGCACTGATGAGGCTGCACTGATGAGCACTTATTATACTGCACTGATGGGCACTGATGAGGCAGCACTGTTGGGCACTCATTATATTGCACTGAAGGGCACTTATTATACTGCACTGATGGGCACTGATGAGGCAGCACTGTTGGGCACTTATTATACTGCACTGATGAGGCAGCACTGTTGGGCACTTATACTGCACTGATGGGCACTGATGAGGCTGCACTGTTGGGCACTTATTATACTGCACTGATGAGGCTGCACTGTTGGGCACTCATTATATTGCACTGAAGGGCACTTATACTGCACTGATGGGCACTGATGAGGCTGCACTGATGAGCACTTATTATACTGCACTGATGAGGCTGCACTGATGAGCACTTATTATACTGCACTGATGGGCACTGATGAGGCAGCACTGTTGGGCACTCATTATATTGCACTGAAGGGCACTTATTATACTGCACTGATGGGCACTGATGAGGCAGCACTGTTGGGCACTTATTATACTGCACTGAAGGGCACTAATGAGGCTGAACTGATATTCACTGATGAAGTGGCACTGATGAAGCAGCACTGATGAGCACTGATAAGCTGCACTGATGGGCACTTGTGAGGATGCACTGATGAGCCAGCACTGATGATGTAGCACTGATGGGGCTGCACTGATATTCAGGTCACTGAGGTACTGACAGCCTTGCTGGTTATCATCTCTCCAATTGTCACAGACACAGCGTGTGAAGAAAGGACTGCCGATAACTGGCAAGTTGGTGATCACCTGTGAATGGACATAGCTGATCACATGATAAAGGGCCACTGTGATTGGCCATTTAACCTGATCTGTGATCAGCAGTCACAGAGCGCACTCTGGGGCGCCCAGGGGGCAGGGTCCTGGGAGGACATCCACGGATGCCCTCCCAGAACTGGACAACCACGCTACAGCCGTCTTTCAGCTATAGCACCGTCAGCAAGATATGGGTCTGCCGATAGACCAGAGGACTGAGTCTGGGGCCACACTAATGTGGAGCGGGACACCCATGTAATTCGCACAGGAATCGCACCGCATTATTTATTTGCAAAATTTTATTTAAAAAAACACTTTAAAAAATTTTTTTGGACTTTTTCATTTATGTAGCAAAAAAAAAAAAAATGGCAGTGGTATAATGAATGAATACCACCAAAATAAAGCTTTATCTGTCTCAAAAAAATGCTAAAAAATTCATATGGGTACAGTGTTGCATGACCGCGCAATTGTCATTCAAAGTGTGATAGCGCTGAAAGCTGAAAATTGGCCTGGACAGGAAGGGGGGGAAAGTGTCCGGACTGGAAGGGGGTGAAAGTGTCCGGACTGGAAGGGGGGGAAAGTGTCCGGACTGGAAGGGGGGAAAGTGTCCGGACTGGAAGGGGGGGAAAGTGTCCTGGACTGGAAGGGGGGGAAAGTGTCCGGACAGGAAGGGGGAGAAAGTGTCCGGACTGGAAGGGGGTGAAAGTGTCCGGACTGGAAGGGGGGGAAAGTGTCCGGACTGGAAGGGGGGGGGAAAGTGTCCGAACTGGAAGGGGGGAAAGTGTCCGAACTGGAAGGGGGGAAAGTGTCCGGACTGGAAGGGGGGAAAGTGTCCGAACTGGAAGGGGGGAAAGTGTCCGGACTGGAAGGGGGGGAAAGTGTCCGAACTGGGAAGGGGGGAAAGTGTCCGAACTGGAAGGGGGGAAAGTGTCCGGACTGGAAGGGGGTGAAAGTGTCCGGACTGGAAGGGGGTGAAAGTGTCCGGACTGGAAGGGGGGGAAAGTGTCCGGACAGGAAGGGGGAGAAAGTGTCCGGACTGGAAGGGGGTGAAAGTGTCCGGACTGGAAGGGGGGGAAAGTGTCCGAACTGGAAGGGGGGAAAGTGTCCGAACTGGAAGGGGGGAAAGTGTCCGGACTGGAAGGGGGGGAAAGTGTCCGGACTGGAAGGGGGTGAAAGTGTCCGGACTGGAAGGGGGGGAAAGTGTCCGGACTGGAAGGGGGGGAAAGTGTCCGGACCGGAAGGGGGGGAAAGTGTCCAGACCGGAAGGGGGGGAAAGTGTCCAGACCGGAAGGGGGGGAAAGTGTCCGGACTGGAAGGGGGGGGAAAGTGTCCGGTCTGGAAGGGGGGGAAAGTGTCCGGACTAGAAGGGGGTGAAAGTGTCCGGACTGGAAGGGGGGGAAAGTGTCCAGACTGGAAGGGGGGGAAAGTGTCCGGACTGGAAGGGGGGAAAAGTGTCCGGACTGGAAGGGGGGGGAAAGTGTCCGGACTGGAAGGGGGTGAAAGTGTCCGGACTGGAAGGGGGTGAAAGTGTCCGGACTGGAAGGGGGGGAAAGTGTCCGGACTGGAAGGGGGTGAAAGTGTCCGGACTGGAAGAAGGTGAAAGTGTCCGGACTGGAAGGGGGGGAAAGTGTCCGGACTGGAAGGGGGGGAAAGTGTCCGGACTGGAAGGGGGGGAAAGTGTCCGGACTGGAAGGGGGGGGAAAGTGTCCAGACTGGAAGGGGGGGAAAGTGTCCGGACTGGAAGGGGGGGAAAGTGTCCAGACTGGAAGGGGGGGAAAGTGTCCGGACTGGAAGGGGGTGAAAGTGTCCGGACTGGAAGGGGGTGAAAGTGTCCGGACTGGAAGGGGATGAAAGTGTCCGGACTGGAAGGGGGGGGGAAAGTGTCCGGACTGGAAGGGGGTGAAAGTGTCCGGACTGGAAGGGGGGAAAGTGTCCGGACTGGAAGGGGGTGAAAGTGTCCGGACTGGAAGAGGGTGAAAGTGTCCGGACTGGAAGGGGGGGAAAGTGTCTGGACTGGAAGGGGGTGAAAGTGTCCGGACTGGAAGTGGGGGAAAGTGTCCGGACTGGAAGGGGGGGAAAGTGTCCGGACTGGAAGTGGGGGAAAGTGTCCGGACTGGAAGGGGGGAAGTGTCCGGACTGGAAGTGGTTAATGTGAACCCGGACTGAATGAACACTTGGTTTGGGGATCATACAACTCGCAGCAGTCAGGGGAGAAGGATCCTTCTCTAAGAAGGCCATTATATGGGTTAGCAAGCCATGGGGACAAGAGGTCGGAATATTTCTGGAATGTGTGGCTGTGTCGCTCCGGGTTCTAATTGGACTTTAGTTGTCTTCTAGAAGCTGAACTTTAGAAGGGGTCATAAGGAGTTTCTTGAAGGAGGTTTGTGGAATGTTGGGGTCCTCCAGAGGTTTTGTGTGCCCCCCACTAACCAATGACCTGCTCTGTTCCCAGGTCACATGGTGCGCAGAGACACATCTGACTTGTAGTTTTGCTTCCAGGTACAATAATGTGCTATGGACAGACTGGTGCTGGGAAAACGCACACCATCACCGGGACAACCGGGGACTACACCCATCGAGGAATCATCCCCAGAGCCCTACAGCAGGTACTGCCATCCCCATGTGTGTGATTTATAGAGATGATCCCCTGAGAGGCTTCCATCTTGTATGGTCAATGAGGGTCCCAACACGTCCTCCTGGATCTGCTACTCGAAGCGAAGGATACCGAGTGAAATACACACGTGTGAAACAGGACCTGAATAATGTGTCCCAGAAGAAAATGTACAACATATGTCTTTATTATTGAAAAACATTTGTATGTATCTCTCTAAGAATGGTGAAGATTATGAAACTACATGTTTGTGAAAGACAAAAAAAATTAGTTTTGTTTATTAATTTTCGATCAAATTTTTCCAATGGATGGAGAATATCGAATCCATTCAAATTCATTGTGAAGAGTAGCTGGTTGTTAAGGAGCGGGGTGGGTGTGGTATGGATTTTAAGGGGAACCCCATGCCAAAATGTAAAAAAAAAATAAAAAATGAATGAGTGGGAGTACAGTGTACCCCATATTTATTCACATGGGGGGGAATTTGGGGGCCTTTTTGTAAAGGGAGCTTCCAGATTACCACCCACAGACCCCCGCAACCATCGTCCAGGTTTGTGGGGGAGAGACACTTGCCCCCATCAACATTGGGACAAGGTGCTTTGCAGCCCCCCCATGTTGAGGACATGTGCCCTGGTATGGTTCAGAAGATAAGGGAGGGAGTGGCGCTCTCTCATCTACTCGCCACCCATTTCCTGACCTGCTGGGCCACATGCTTGCATAAGGATCTAGTCCTGATTTTGGGGGACCCCTCACAGTTTTTTTTTTTTTTTTTGGCTTGGGGTTCCCCTTAAAATCCAAGCCAAAAGGGTCTGGTATGGATTGCGGGGGGACCCCATGCAGTATTTTAAAAATGAATGAGTAGGAGTACAGTGTACCCCATATTTATTCACATGGGGGGGATTTGGGGCCTTTTTGTGAAGGGAGTTTCCAGATTCCGATAATCCCCCTGCCCACAGAGCCCCACAACCATTGTCCAGGTTTGTGGGGAAGAGACACTTGCCCCCATCAACATTGGGACAAGGTGCTTTGCACCCCCCCCCCCCCATGTTGAGGACATGTGCCCTGGTAAGGTTCAGAAGGTAAGGGAGGGAGTAGCGCTCCCTCGTCTACTCGCCCCCCCCATTTCCTGACCTGCTGGGCTACATGCTTGCATAAGGATCTAGCCTGGATTTTGGGGGAGCCCTCACAGTTTTTTTTTTTCATTTTGGCTCGGGGTTCCCCTTAAAACCAACCTCAAAGGGTCGGGTGTGGATTGAGGGGGGACCCCATGCAGTTTTTTAAAGATGAATGAGTAGGAGTACAGTGTACCCCATAGTTATTCACATGGGATTTGGGGGCCCCCTTGTAAAGGCAGCTTCAAGATTCCGATAATCCCCCCCCCGCCCACAGACCCCCGCAACCATCGTCTAGGGTTGTGGGGAAGAGACACTTTCGCCCATCAACCCTCACTGTTTTGTTTTTTTTTTTTTATTGGCTTGGGGTTCCCTTTAACATCCAACCTGAAGGGGATTGCGGGGCGACACCATGCAGTTTTTAAAAAATAATTTGAATATCTTGGTTGTCATGGTTGTTAACCCCTTCACGCCGGCCGCACGCAAATGTGCGGCCTCCCGGTGTCTGGGCCTAGACGCCGAGGGGCCGCACATTTGCGTTCATGTAACAAAAAACATATATGCTGAGAGCGCGCGCCCTGACCCCCCAATGTAAGGAACATTTTTCCCACTGACCCCCAATGTAAGGAACATTCTTCCCACTGACCCCCAATGTAAGGGACATTCTTCCCACTGACCCCCAATGTAAGGGACATTCTTCCCACTGACCCCCAATGTAAGGGACATTCTTCCCACCGACCCCCAATGTAAGGGACATTCTTCCCACTGACCCCCAATGTAAGGGACATTTTTCCCACTGACCCCCAATGTAAGGGACATTCTTCCCACTGACCCCCAATGTAAAGGACATTCTTCCCACTGACCCCCAATGTAAGGGACATTCTTCCCACTGACCCCCAATGTAATGGACATTCTTCCCACTGATCACCAATGTAAGGGACATTCTTCCACTGACCACCAATGTAAGGGACATTCTTCCCACTGACCCCCCAATGTAAGGGACATTCTTCCCACTGACCCCCAATGTAAGGGACATTCTTCCCACCGACCCCCAATGTAAGGGACATTTTTCCCACTGACCCCCAATGTAAGGGACATTCTTCCCACTGACCCCCAATGTAAAGGACATTCTTCCCACTGACCCCCAATGTAAGGGACATTCTTCCCACTGATCCCCAATGTAAGGAACATTCTTCCCACTGACCCCCCAATGTAAGGGACATTCTTCCCACTGACTGACCTCCAATGTAAGGGACATTCTTCCCACTGACCCCCAATGTAAGGAACATCTTCCCACTGACCCCCAATGTAAGGGACATTCTTCCCACTGACCCCCAATGTAAGGGACATTCTTCCCACTGACCACCAATGTAAGGGACATTCTTCCCACTGACCCCCCCAATGTAAGGGACATTCTTCCCACTGACCCCCAATGAAAGGAACATTCTTCCCACTGACCCCAATGTAAGGAACATTCTTCCCACTGACCACCAATGTAAAGGGACATGCTTCCCACTGACCCCCAATGTAAGGGACATTCTTCCCACTGACCCCCAATGTAAGGGACATTCTTCCCACTGACCACCAATGTAAGGGGCATTCTTTCCACTGACCACCAATGTAAGGGATATTCTTCCCACTGACCACCAATGTAAGGGACATTCTTCCCACTGACCTCCAATGTAAGGGACATTCTTCCCACTGACCACCAATGTAAGGGATATTCTTCCCACTGACCACCAATGTAAGGGACATTCTTCCCACTGATCACCAATGTAAGGGACATTCTTCCCACTGACCCCCAATGTAAGGGACATTCTTCCCACTGACCCCCAATGTAAGGGACATTCTTCCCACTGATCACCAATGTAAGGGACATTCTTCCCACTGATCACCAATGTAAGGGACATTCTTCCCACTGACGACCCCCAATGTAAGGGACATTCTTCCCACTGACCACCAATGTAAGGGACATTCTTCCCACTGACCCCCAATGTAAGGGACATTCTTCCACTGACCCCCAATGTAAGGGACATTCTTCCCACTGACCTCCAATGTAAGGGACATTCTTCCCACTGACCACCAATGTAAGGGATATTCTTCCCACTGACCACCAATGTAAGGGGACATTCTTCCCACTGATCACCAATGTAAGGGACATTCTTCCCACTGACCTCCAATGTAAGGGACATTCTTCCCACTGACCCCCAATGTAAGGGACATTCTTCCCACTGACCACCAATGTAAGGGGCATTCTTTCCACTGACCACCAATGTAAGGGATATTCTTCCCACTGACCACCAATGTAAGGGACATTCTTCCCACTGACCTCCAATGTAAGGGACATTCTTCCCACTGACCACCAATGTAAGGGATATTCTTCCCACTGACCACCAATGTAAGGGACATTCTTCCCACTGATCACCAATGTAAGGGACATTCTTCCCACTGATCACCAATGTAAGGGACATTCTTCCCACTGACCCCCAATGTAAGGGACATTCTTCCACTGACCACCAATGTAAGGGACATTCTTCCCACTGACCCCCAATGTAAGGGACATCTTCTTCCACTGACCCCCAATGTAAGGGACATTCTTCCCACTGACCTCCAATGTAAGGGACATTCTTCCCACTGACCACCAATGTAAGGGATATTCTTCCCACTGACCACCAATGTAAGGGACATTCTTCCCACTGATCACCAATGTAAGGGACATTCTTCCCACTGACCTCCAATGTAAGGGACATTCTTCCCACTGACCCCCAATGTAAGGGACATTCTTCCCACTGACCCCCAATGTAAGGGACATTCTTCCCACTGACCACCAATGTAAGGGACATTCTTCCCACTGATCACCAATGTAAGGGACATTCTTCCCACTGACCCCCAATGTAAGGGACATTCTTTCTATTGACTAGACATGTGTGATTTGTTTTGTTATGAACCAAAATTTGGGAAAAATTTTAAATATTTGGAGATTCTGATGTATCCAAATTTCTGAATCACAATAGTAATTTCAACAAATCCAAATTAAATTATAACGAAAGGAATTATTTGAATTTGAAATGGAAACTTAGTGCAATAAACACAGTAAGGTATAAGTGGTGTGGGATGATGATTCCTGCTTTGGCTGCATAGAATAGAATAACATTGAATAGACTTGAATGAAACAGAATAGAATGAGAAAGACGCCTGTACAGTGTTCTCATTCACCTTCAAATCGTTCTCACCACTTGTACAGACGACCAGATGGACGACCCGTCTAACTAAGCAGATTTTTACGTCTCACTCAGGTCTTCAAAGAGATCGAAGAGCAAAGTGAAAACTCGGTCACTGTGAGGGTTTCCTACATGGAGATCTACAACGAGACCCTGTTTGACCTCCTATCCACATTACCCGAGGTGCCGGCTTTTGACACACCAGATGACCATAGTTGACGACTCACATGGGGTGTTCGTTAAAGGCTTATCTCTCCACCATGTTCCCAGTGAGGAACACGCCCTGAATCTGCTGTTTGAGGTAAGGAACGTGTTTTCTGTCATGTTGTAAGAGAGCTTTCATTTGGGACAACAGCATGTGATGGGACTTTTCTAAAGATGGAGGCCCCAAGGTTTGTATTTTGGACAAGTTACTCTTTACAGAACTTCAGACTGCGTTGTTACTTGAGAGTGTCAATGACTCAAGAGTGACCTTGTCACAGTCAGGGTTCAGCCGGAGACCGATAGCAATAGAGAGGTTCCCACTGGCCAGCTGGTTAGGTTTACAAGCAGGTCACCCTGGCAGATGACGCAGGCTCACCCGAGGTGCGGGGTCTAAGCACCAACCCATGTTCACCAGAGCTCCTGATGGCGGAGATGGGTTTTGCTGCCAGGTTGTGGTCCTCAGGATCGACCCACCATGAGGTGAGGAAGCTGGGGTCCAGTAGCAGATGTAGCAGGTTGGGAACAAGTGGGAAGGGTAGTCGAGGAACAAACCAAAGTGGTAGCAAAGATAGAGACGGCAGCAGGAGTGAAAATAGCGAGATATCGGCTGGAGAGAGCACTTTAATCTGGGAAACAGGAAGTTCAAAGACATGGCATGAATAGGAAGTTCACCGGTGGAGCAAAGAGTTCAAAGTTCACCAGAAACACGGTATAAGGCAAGATTGTGCAAGGATTGGTCCAGGGAGCTGTCCATCATCTCAGCAAGAAGAGATACTGCCAGAAACAGCAGAGGTTGCAGGTTAGGATCCGGGTCCTGACAGAACTCTTTAGATCTGTGTATTTGCTGGAAAATGGTGGCTTCTTGGACACATCTCTAGTGGGATTCCATCTCCAGTATTCTCAGCTCCACACAGAATCCATGATGGACGCGGATAATGGCATGGAACACTCCACTGTGTAAACCCTCAGTGCCGCATGCGGCTGTTAAAGCGGAGTTCCACTCACTCTGTAAAAAAAATTAAAAGTCAGCAGCTACAAAAACTGTAGCTTCTGACTTTTAAAAAAACAGCCACTTACCTGTCCCACGATCCCGCGGTGCCCCCGCCGCAGCCCGTTCGACCCTGCCGTTCTGCATTCCAGCTTGCGGCTTCACAGCCGGATGCCCACTACGCATGCGCGAGAAGCGCTGCGCTTCCTGAATGGTCCTGTCATTTTCTGGGACCTGTCACGTGTCCCACAAGACTTCGGGGAGGGAGGGTAGGAGGACAACTTCCGTTTCCGATCGCCTAGGCGATCGCAGCAGAAGTGGGAGTGGGTACCTGTCAAATTCGGGTACCCATTCCCCCCCCGCAACCCAAAGGTGTCAATCCTTAATGGGGAGCAGGAGACCAATTTTTTAAAGCGGAACTTCCCCTTTTTGGGTGGAACTCCACTTTAAGTACGGTCTTTGTGAAGTTCATAGTGGTGGAAGTACAAGTATTAGGTTGCAAAGGCTTGCATGCAGTAATGAACCCGCGCCGTAAATATCTCCTGCAGAAGATGCCAGAACCTCCAGTATCAGGTCTGCAGTCAGTGACCATCTCCTTAACCGCTTGCCTGCCACCCCTATAGCAGAAATACGGCTGCAGGGCTGCGCAAAATCACATATATATATATACAGTTGTGTTGAAAATAATATCAGTCAGACATCACTAACCGGATCAGTCACTGTTTTTGGTGGAAATGATATCTCTACATGGCAAATAATTTCCTAGCAGGTGTAGTAGAGTCATAGAAATCCAACAGACCCAACAGTCATGACATGCATGCTGCTGATTCTGTGTCATTGAATCACTCATTGAAAGGGGCGTGTTCACAATAATAGCCGTGTGGAGTTCTATTAGTGACGTCATTCATTCTTTGAAGAACAGGTGGCAATTATTGCCCTTATTTAAGGAAGGAAGGCAGCAAATGTTGGACATGCTGGTTACAGTGCATTTCTCTCTGAAATTCGGAGGAAATTGGGTCGTTCCAGACATTGTTCAGAAGAACAGCGTACCTTGATTAAAAAGTTGATTGGAGAGGGGAAAACATATAAAGAAGTGCAGAAAATGATCGGCTGCTCAGCTAAAATGATGGCAAATGCTTTAAAATGGTAACCAAAACCTGAAACATGTGGAAGAAAGCGAAAAACTACCACTGGAATGGATAGAAGAATAGCCAAAATGGGGCGGACTCAGCCAACAATCAGCTCAAGGAAGATGAAAGAAGGTGTGACGTTCCCTGTGAGGACTCAGCCAACAATCAGCTCCAGGAAGATGAAAGAAGGTGTGACGTTCCCTGTGAGGACTGTTACAATTAGAAGACGCCTATGTGAAGCCAAGCTATCTGCAAGAAGCCCCCCGCAAAGTCCCACTGTTGGAAAAAAGACGTGTGCTGAAGAGGTTACAATCTGCCAAAGAGCACATTGACCGGCCTAAAGAGAAATGGGGCAACATTTTGTGGGCTGATGAAAGTAAGATTGTTCTTTTTGGGTCTAGTGGGTGGAGACAGTTTGTCAGACGACCCCCAAACACTGAATTCAAGCCACAGTACACTGTGAAGACCGTGAAGCATGGTGGTGCAAGCATCATGATATGGGGATGTTTCTGATACTACGGTGTTGGGCCTATTTATCGCATACCAGGGATCATGGATCAGTTTGAATCCATCAGAATACTTGAAGAGGTCATGCTGCCTTATGCTGAAGAGGAAATGCCCTTGAAATGGGGGTTCCAACAAGACAACGACCCCAAACACACCAGTAAACGTGTAACATCTTGGTTCCAGACCAACAAGATGGACGTTATGGAGTGGCCAGCCCAATCCCCGGATCTTCATCCAATAGAAAACTTGTGGGGTGACATCAAAAATGCGGTTTCTGAGGCCAAACCAAGAAATAGAGAAGAACTGTGGAATGTGGTCCAATCATCCTGGGCTGGAATACCTGATCACAGGGGCCAGAAGTTGGGGGACTCCATGCAACACAGATGTACAGCAGTTCTCAGAAACAGTGCGACTACAACCAAATATTCATGAAGTCATTCAAAGGAAAGCAAAATCTTCAAACATTTCTCAGTTTATATAGTGAATGTTGGAGTTTGTAAAGAAGAATACAAACACGGCCATTTTTTTGAACCGTCTAATATTCACTTTTCATCCATTTTTTTAGAGGAACAACACAAATTTGATGTATTTTTCTTCATGTTGTGATTTGGAATAGAATGTGTCGTGTTCCCAATGCATTTGTGTGGATGGAAATAAAAGCTATTAGAAGGATTTTCAGCTTTAGTCACTTTTATCAACACACTGATATTATTTTGAACACAACTGTATATATATATATAATAGATAAAGTGCAGCGCTATAAATAATAAAAAAAATGACAATTCATATAGATATCAAAATATTCAAAGTGCTATTCAGTGCAATATGTGCATAAAAGTGAATAAATAAATGTCCGTATTTATCTCCAATCTCATCAGTAGAGAAAATAAACAGAAGTAGTCCTCAGATGAAATCATAATCTATCCAAGTGAACAAAGTGCAGATGTGCGCATATCCTTGGAGGGAATCCCCCACCTCTGATTGGTGCGCACTCACCAGAAATGAGATGTAAGCAAGCTTTGGTTACAATCTGTCACATCTGGGTGCAGGAACAGGGGAGCAGCCTAGGGGTTAGTCCTCCAGCATCCTCCATGTACCGGTGGTGGGGGTATCCTTTGTCCTGTTTGTCAGAATCCTCACGAAGTGACACAGCCAGCAATGTATGCGCAACAACCTGAGCAACAAGCTGCACAGCACTCTCAAGGTTTGATCCACACAAAGGTCAGACCTGCTTTCCCAACACTTTGGGGTAATAACTGGAAATATTCCTCCAGTTCACTTGTAATAGGAAAGCATCACTTCAAGACTCCAACCTAATCAACGTGAAATCGCCATTTCTCTCCTCAGGAGCTGTCACCCTGACACCATGTGAGGAGAGGAGAGCCGGTAATCGACATTCCTCAGAGGGGACTCTGATCATCAGTGTAGCCCCATCAGTGCCACCTGTCAGTGTCCATCAATGCCACATATCAGTGCCCACTTGAGCTGCCTTTCAATGCCACCTATTAATTCCAGTCAGTGCCACCTGTCCAGGGGCGGACTGACCATTCGAGCACTCAGGCACTGCCCGAGGGCCCAGGGTCAGTAGGGGGCCCCATAAAATGCCCCTGGTACCTTTTTTATAGGCTTTTTTTGAGTGTGGGCAAGGACACAGGGGCCCCATGATCCCCTATTGCCCGGGGCCCCATGAGTTGTCAGTCCGCCCCTGCACCTATCAGTGCCAGTCAGTGCCGCCTATCAGTGCCATAAATGAGAGCTGCCTTTCAGTGCCCATCAGTGATGCCTGTCAATGTCCATCAGTGCCACCTATCAGTGCCTCCTCATTAGTGCCCATCAGTGCCCATCACTGCAGCCTCATTAGCGCACATCAGTGAAGGAGAAAAATCACTTATTTACAAAATTTTATAACAGAAACTAAGAAAAAACTTTTTTTTTTTCCAAAAATTTCAGTTGTTTTTGGTTTGTTTAGCAAAAAAATAAAAAACCCCGAGGTGATTAAATACCCCCAAAATAAAGCTTTATCTGTCTAAAAAAAAATGATACAAATGTCATATGGGTACAGTGTTGCATGACCGCACAATTGTCATTCAAAGTGTGACAGCGCTGAAAGCTGAAAATTGGCCTGGGCAGGAAGGGGGTAGAAGTGCCCTGTAGGCAGGAAGGGGGGTAGAAGTGCCCTGTAGGCAGAAGGGGGTAGAAGTGCCCAGTGGCCAGGAAGGGGTAGAAGTGCCCTGTAGGCAGGAAGGGGGTAGAAGTGCCCTGTAGGCAGGAAGGGGGTAGAAGTGCCCGGTAGGCAGGAAGGGGGTAGAAGTGCCCGGTGGGCAGGAAGAAGGGGGTAGAAGTGCCCTGTATGCAGGAAGGGGGTAGAAGTGCCCAAGGGGCAGGAAGTGGGTAGAAGTATCCTGTAGGCAGGAAGGAGGTAGAAGTGCCCGGTAGGCAGGAAAGGGGTAGAAGTGCCCGGTAGGCAGGAAGGGGGTAGAAGTGTCCTGTAGGCAGGAAGGAGGTAGAAGTGCCCGGTAGGCAGGAAAGGGGTAGAAGTGCCCGGTAGGCAGGAAGGGGGTAGAAGTGCCCTGTAGGCAGGAAGGGGGTAGAAGTGCCCTGTAGGCAGGAAGGGGGTAGAAGTGCCCGGTAGGCAGGAAGGGGGTAGAAGTGTCCTGTAGGCAGGAAAGGGTAGAAGTGCCCGGTGGGCAGGAAGGGGGTAGATGTGCCCTGTAGGCAGGAAGGGGGTAGAAGTGCCCAGTGGCCAGGAAGGGGGTAGAAGTGCCCGGTGGGCAGGAAGGGGGTAGAAGTGCCCGGTAGGCAGGAAGGGGGTAGAAGTGCCCGGTAGGCAGGAAGGGGGTAGAAGTGTCCAGTAGGCAGGAAGGGGGTAGAAGTGTCCTGTAGGCAGGAAGGAGGTAGAAGTGCCCGGTAGGCAGGAAAGGGGTAGAAGTGCCCGGTAGGCAGGAAGGGGGTAGAAGTGCCCGGTAGGAAGGAAGGGGGTAGAAGTGTCCTGTAGGCAGGAAGGGGGTAGAAGTGCCCTGTAGGCAGGAAGGGGGTAGAAGTGCCCTGTAGGCAGGAAGGGGGTAGAAGTGCCCGGTAGGCAGGAAGGGGGTAGAAGTGCCCGGTAGGCAGGAAGGGGGTAGAAGTGCCCTGTAGGCAGGAAGGGGGTAGAAGTGTCCGGTGGGCAGGAAGGGGGTAGAACTGCCCGGTAGGCAGGAAGGGGGTAGAAGTGCCCTGTAGGCAGGAAGGGGGTAGAAGTGCCCTGTAGGCAGGAAGGGGGTAGAAGTGTCCTGTAGGCTGGAAGGGGGTAGAAGTGCCCTGTAGGCAGGAAGGGGGTAGAAGTGCCCTGTAGGCAGGAAGGGGGTAGAAGTGTCCGGTAGGCAGGAAGGGGGTAGAAGTGTTCGGTAGACAGGAAGGGGGTAGAAGTGCCCTGTGGGCAGGAAGGGGGTAGAAGTGCCCTGTAGGCAGGAAGGGGGTAGAAGTGCCCTGTAGGCAGGAAGGGGGTAGAAGTGTCCGGTGGGCAGGAAGGGGGTAGAAGTGCCCTGTAGGCAGGAAGGGGGTAGAAGTGCCCTGTAGGCAGGAAGGGGGTAGAAGTGCCCGGCAGGCAGGAAGGGGGTAGAAGTGTCCGGTAGGCAGGAAGGGGGTAGAAGTGCCCGGTAGACAGGAAGGGGGTAGAAGTGCCCTGTAGAAGAGGGGTTAAAATGAAGGGGTGTGTCAATACACATGGGTGTGAATGGGCCCTTAACGTGTGGTGCTGCTGCCTCTGTACTGTCATGTCTGCCTCAGGCCTCACTGTACAGGTCACCAGCTTAGAAATCACAAAACTGTTGATTGTTTTTTCTTCATTTTTCTCCATTAGGGGGAGACAAACCGGATCATAGGATCGCACATCCTGAATAAACACTCTTCTCGGTCCCATTGTATCTTCACCATACATGTGGAGGTGAGTGATTGCATGAACTCCTGTGTGGGAGACGACTGAAGAGCAGAACCCGCGGAGTGTTTTCATCCATCATACAGGATATCACAAAATACTTCTCACCCAGAGCTCCGGGCCCCCCAGGGCCACATACAAGCCAAGATATTGCTGAAGACAATTTGAACAAAAAATTAAACTTTGTTACTAAACCCCCCACAGTACAATCAGTCTGTAGATGGAGTAAAGCATGCTTGTTATACGGGTTCCGGGGAGAGCAGATATAGTGAATGCAGGGTCCGGGGAGAGCGGATATAGTGAATGCGGGGTCCGGGGGGGAGAGCAGATATAGTGAATGCGGGGTCCGGGGAGAGCGGATATAGTGAATGCGGGGTCCGGGGAGAGGGGATATAGTGAATGCGGGGTCCGGGGAGAGCGGATATAATGAATGCAGGGTCCGGGGAGAGCAGATATAGTGAATGCGGGGTCCGGGGAGAGCGGATAAAGTAAATGCGGGGTCCTGGGAGAGCGGATATAGTGAATGCGGGGTCCGGGGAGAGCAGATATAGTGAATGCAGGGTCCGGGGAGAGCGGATATAGTGAATGCGGGGTCCGGGGAGAGCAGATATAGTGAATGCGGGGTCCGGGGAGAGCGGATATAGTGAATGCGGGGTCCGGGGAGAGCGGATATAGTGAATGCGGGGTCCGGGGAGAGGGGATATAGTGAATGCGGGGTCCGGGGAGAGCGGATATAGTGAATGTGGGGTCCGGGGAGAGCGGATATAGTGAATGCGGGGTCCGGGGAGAGCGGATAAAGTAAATGTGGGGTCCTGGGAGAGCGGATATAGTGAATGCGGGGTCCGGGGAGAGCGGATATAGTGAATGCGGGGTCCGGGGAGAGCGGATAAAGTAAATGCGGGGTCCTGGGAGAGCGGATATAGTGAATGCGGGGTCCGGGGAGAGCGGACATAGTGAATGCGGGGCCCGGGGAGAGCGGATATAGTGAATGCGGGGCCCGGGGAGAGCGGATATAGTGAATGCGGGGTCCGGGGAGAGCGGATATAGTGAATGCGAGGTCCGGGGAGAGCGGATATAGTGAATGCGGGATCCGGGGAGAGCGGATATAGTGAATTCGGGGTCCGAGGAGAGCGGATATAGTGAATGCGGGGTCCGGGGAGAGCGGACATAGTGAATGCGGGGTCCGGGGAGAGCGGATATAGTGAATGCGGGGTCCGGGGAGAGCGGTTATAGTGAATGCGAGGTCTGGGGAGAGCGGATATAGTGAATGCGGGGTCCGGGGAGAGCGGATATAGTGAATGCGGGGTCTTGAGTTTAGTATCATTTTAAGATATCTCAGGAAAATGCAGCATTTTGACCACCAGATGGAGCTGTCACTCATAGGAAATGAACATTTTAGGCAAATTACAAGGATTGTTCGTGATGATTGTGCTACAGCTGGAGACATTCACACAGCAACTTTTTTTATCTTTTTTTTTTTAAACAGACCCCGTTGTGATTTCTGCTTTGCAGTTTAACGTGTTTTCATTCTTCAGTCCCAGTCCAGGACGTTATCCAATGCGAAGTACACGGTGTCAAAGATCAACCTGGTGGACCTGGCGGGTTCTGAGAGATTGGGGAAGACCGGGGTGAGTATGGGAATGTGTCTGCAGATGTGACCGTATGATAGCAAGATAGAAGTCAGGTTAAACGTCTTGATCCCGCCCCTATCTGACGCCATATTCTAAGCTCAGGCTCTGATTGGCCCCTTTTATGGCAACCGGAAGCAATGGCCATTAGAAGCATTTGTTTCCGCTCGCCTTTCCAGCTTGTGATTGGATGGTTTTTCCCTGTCAAAAAATGTGACAGATTGACATCCCCCAGCAGGAAGACCTCTCAGCAAAGTCCCCCCCCCTGCTGTGACCATCCTTTGGGTGCCGTCATCCATCCAAAACTGAATAGACCAGCGGAACACATTAGTATTATAATACAGGATTTATATGGCGCCAACAGTGTGCGCAGCTCTGTACAAAATGAAGGCAGACATGACAGTTACAATACAATTTGGTACAAGAGGAATCAGAGGGCCCTGATCCTAAGAGCTTACAATCTAGGAGGAGGGGTTGAGTGATACAAAAGGTAATAGCTGTGGGGGGGAGGAGCTGATGGAGGAAATAAATGGCAGTTTACTAGGTAGAAGCAGGAGAGGCTTCTTTAAAGAGAAAGGTTTTCAGGGATCGTCTAAAGGTGGATAGATTAGGAGACAGCCGGACAGATTGGGGTAGGGAGTTCCATAGGATGGGAGAAGCTTGGAAAAAGTCCTGGAGGTGAGCATGGGAGGAGGTGACACGGGAACTAGAGAGCAGAAGGTCTCGGGAGGATAGAAGAGAGCGGTTTGGTTGATATTTTGAGACCAGGTTGGTCATGTAGCCGGGGCGGAGTTGTGGATGGCTTTGTAAGTTGTTGGCAGTATTTTAAATTTTATTTGTTGGGGCGACTGGAAGCCAGTGGAGGGATTGGCAGAGAGAGGGGTGGAGGAGACTGAATGGAGGCCAGTGGAGGGATTGGCAGAGGGGGGTGGAGGACACTGAGTGGAGGCCAGTGGAGGGATTGGCAGAGGGGGGTGGAGGACACTGAGTGGAGGCCAGTGGAGGGATTGGCAGAGCGGGGTGGAGGACACTGAATGGAGACCAGTGGAGGGATTGGCAGAGAGAGGGGTGGAGGACACTGAATGGAGACCAGTGGAGGGATTGGCAGAGGAGGGTGGAGGACAATGAATGGAGGCCAGTGGAGGGATTGGCAGAGAGGGGTGGAGGACACTGAGTGGAGGCCAGTGGAGGGATTGGCAGAGAGGGGTGGAGGAGACTGAATGGAGGCCAGTGGAGGGATTGGCAGAGGGGGGTGGAGGACACTGAGTGGAGGCCAGTGGAGGGATTGGCAGAGAGGGGTGGAGGACACTGAGTGGAGGCCAGTGGAGGGATTGGCAGAGGGGGGTGGAGGACACTGAGTGGAGGCCAGTGGAGGGATTGGCAGAGACGGGTGGAGGACACTGAATGGTTGGTAAAGTGGATAAGTCTGGCAGCCGTATTCATGATGGACTGGAGGGGGGAGGGTTGCCTCTGTGAAGGTCATCCAATGAGGAGTGAGTTGCAGTAGTCGAGGTGAGAGATGACCAGGGAGGGAATTAGAAGCTTTGTGGTGGGGGGGGGGGGGGGGGGGGGGGTTGAGGCGCTATGATTTGGACAGGGATTGGATGGGCCTGAAAGGATAGTTCAGAATCCGGGGTTCCCCCTAGCACCCTGGCATGCGGGGGATGGGTTGATAGCGGTGCTATTGATCCTGAGCGAGAAGTGGGGGGAAGAGTCACGTGGGGGGGGGGGGGGGGGGACACATAGCGTGTGATGCTTTCCGTAAATCTCTATTTCTGTTTCTGTCTCTCAGTCTGAAGGTCAGGTCTTGAAGGAAGCTACTTACATCAACAAGTCCCTGACTTTCCTGGAACAAGCCATCATTGCGCTGGCCGACCGCCGTGACCACGTCCCGTACAGGCAGAGCAAACTCACTCACGCCCTCAAGGACTCGCTAGGTGAGATATGACATCACAAGGATTGCGCATACATGCACAGGTGTACTCAAGGGCAGCGCTCACCCTTCGGGACCCGGCAGAGATCATCTTCACATCGCGCATGTGCACCACAATGACGCAGTTACCTTTCCTTCAACAGCCTCTGTCCCCCGAAGGTGCTGGTATCTACCCCTGGGTGCCGGTCTTTGGCCGTCTTCATTGGCCTGCATGGGATGACACTTTTGCGCGCGCACAGGAGTTGGTTATCCCGGCATTGCAGGGACCGTGCCAGCGATGTAGGGTGAGCTGCACATGAGCAGCTCACTTTGCATGCCGGAGAAGGCAGCGAGCAGGAAGGTGGGTGACAGTGCGGGGCTCTTCTTTACATTCCAGCAGAGAGTATCCAGCTTAACCCCTTCCAGTCCGGACACTTCCCCCCCTTCCAGTCCGGACACTTTCCCCCCCTTCCAGTCCGGACACTTTCACCCCCTTCCAGTCCGGACACTTTCACCCCCTTCCAGTCCGGACACTTTCCCCCCCTTCCAGTCCGGACACTTTCACCCCCTTCCAGTCCGGACACTTTCCCCCCCTTCCAGTCCGGACACTTTCACCCCCTTCCAGTCCGGACACTTTCACCCCCTTCCAGTCCGGACACTTTCCTCCCCTTCCAGTCCAGACACTTTCCCCCCCTTCCAGTCCGGACGCTTTCACCCCCTTCCAGTCCGGACGCTTTCACCCCCTTCCAGTCCGGACACTTTCACCCCCTTCCAGTCCGGACACTTTCCCCCCCTTCCAGTCCGGACACTTTCACCCCCTTCCAGTCCGGACACTTTCCCCCCCTTCCAGTCCGGACACTTTCCCCCCCTTCCAGTCCGGACACTTTCCCCCCTTCCAGTCCGGACACTTTCCCCCCTTTCCAGTCTTGACACTTTCTCCCCCTTCCAGTCCGGACACTTTCACCCCCCCTTCCAGTCCGGACACTTTCACCCCCTTCCAGTCCGGACACTTTCACCCCCCCTTCCAGTCCGGACACTTTCACCCCTTCCAGTCCGGACATTTTCACCCCCTTCCAGTCCGGACACTTTCCCCCCCCTTCCAGTCCGGACACTTTCCCCCCCTTCCAGTCCGGACACTTTCATCCCCTTCCGGTCCAGACACTTTCACCCCCCTCCAGTCCGGACATTTTAATCCCCTTCCAGTCTGGACATTTTCACCCCTTCCAGTCCGGACACTTTCCCCCCCCTTCCAGTCCGGACATTTTCATTCCCTTCCAGTCCGGACATTTTAATCCCCTTCCATTCCGGACATTTTAATCCCCTTCCAGTCCGGACATTTTCACCCCCTTCCAGTCCGGACACTTTCACCCCCTTCCAGTCCGGACGCTTTCCCCCCCTTCAGTCCGGACACTTTCACCCGCTTCCAGTCCGGACACTTTCACCCCCTTCCAGTCCAGACACTTTCACCCCCCTCCAGTCCAGACACTTTCACCCCCTTCCAGTCCGGACACTTTCACCCCCTTCCAGTCCGGACACTTTCACCCCCTTCCAGTCCGGACACTTTCACCCCCTTCCAGTCCGGACACTTTCACCCCTTCCTGCCTAGGCCAATTTTCAGCTTTCAGCGCTATCTCACTGACAATTGCGCGGTCATGCAACACTGTACCCATATGAAATTTTTTTGAGACAGATAAAGCTTTATTTTGGTGGTATTTATTCACCGCTGGGATTTTTTATTTTTTTTGCTATATTCAGTTTGTGTTCAAAATACTAGCAGTCAGACATCACTAACCGGATCAATCACTGTTTTTGGTGGAAATGATATTTCTACATGGCAGATAATTTCCTAGCAGGTGTAGTAGAGTCATAGAAATCCAACAGACCCAACAGTCATGACATGCATGCTGCTGATTCTGTGTCATTGAATCACTCATTGAAAGGGGCGTGTGTTCACAATAATAGCAGTGTGGAGTTCTATTAGTGAGGTCATTCATTCTTTGATAAACAGGTGGCAATGATTGCCCTTATTTAAGGAAGGAAGGCAGCAAATGTTGGACATGCTGGTTACAGTGCATTTCTCTCTGACATTCTGAGGAAAATGGGTGGTTCCAGACATTGTTCAGAAGAACAGCGTACCTTGATTAAAAAGTTGATTGGAGAGGGGAAAACATATAAAGAAGTGCAGAAAATGATCGGCTGCTCAGCTAAACTGATGGCAAATGCTTTAAAATGGCAACCAAAACCTGAAAGATGTGGAAGAAAGCGAAAAACTACCATTGGAATGGATAGATGAATAGCAAAATGGCGCGGACTCAGCCAACAATCAGCCCCAGGAAGATGAAAGAAGGTGTGACGTTCCCTGTGAGGACTCAGCCAACAATCAGCTCCAGGAAGATGAAAGAAGGTGTGATGTTCCCTGTGAGGACTGTTACAATTAGAAGACGCCGATGTGAAGCCAAGCTATCTGCAAGAAGTCCCCGCAAAGTCCCACTGTTGGGAAAAGACATGTGCTGAAGAGGTTACAATCTGCCAAAGAGCACATTGACTGGCCTATAGAGAAATGACGCAACATTTTGTGGACTGATGAAAGTAAGATTGTTCTTTTTGGGTCTAGTGGGCGGAGACAGTTTGTCAGACGACCCCCAAACACTGAATTCCAGCCACAGTACACTGTGAAGACCGTGAAGCATGGTGGTGCAAGCATCATGATATGGGGAGGTTTCTCATACTACGGTGTTGGGCCTATTTATCACATACCAGGGATCATGGATCAGTTTGAATACATCAGAATACTTGAAGAGGTCATGCTGCCTTATGCTGAAGAGGAAATACCCTTGAAATGGGGGTTCCAACAAGACAACCACCCCAAACACACCAGTAAACGTGCAACATCTTGGTTCCAGACCAACAAGATGGACGTTATGGAGCGGCCAGCCCAATCCCCGGATCTTCATCCAATAGAAAACTTGTGGGGTGACATCAAAAATGCCGTTTCTGAGGCCAAACCAAGAAATAGAGAAGAACTGTGGAATGTGGTCCAATCATCCTGGGCTGGAATACCTGATCACAGGGGCCAGAAGTTGGGGGACTCCATGCAACACAGATGTACAGCAGTTCTCAGAAACAGTGCGACTACAACCAAATATTCATGAAGTCATTCAAAGGAAAGCAAAATCTTCAAACATTTCTCAGTTTATATAGTGAATGTTGGAGTTTGTAAAGAAGAATACAAACACTGCGATTTTTTTGAACCGTCTAATATTCACTTTTCTTCCATTTTTTTAGAGGAACAACACAAATTTGATGTATTTTTCTTCATGTTGTGATTTGGAATAGAATGTGTCGTGTTCCCAATGCATTTGTGTGGATGGAAATAAAAGCTATTAGAAGGATTTTCAGCTTTAGTCACTTTTTTTCAACACACTGATATTATTTTGAACACAACTGTATGTGAAGTGAAACAAAAAACAAGAAGCGCATCAACCTTGCGCATTACCTCAGTAACAGAATTTATTAATAGAAGGCATGTAGTCCTCAAAGGGACTTCAAAGATAAGAAGCCAGCGTGAATCCCATCATGGGGGTAGACACTCAGTATAGCCGACGTGCCTCGAAGGCCATGCCTTCTTCCTCAGAGCTCTATGTGAACCAGGGGTGAACCCCTTCGGGGCTGATATGTTGAGAGTGAATATCCAACTCCCTATGGTCTAACTTTTGGAACCTGTTTTCTTCTCTTTTATAACCAATAAATCTACACATTCTTTTAACTGGATCCTGTTCTATTTGTCTCATTATAATCAATCAGCCTGGATCGTTGGGAGGAGCTGCAGGAACCCAACCATAGTGCACCATAGATCTCCATGTCTGATGGACATTAGTCCCCTTTCTACTTATCTTGGCTGTCACAAAGTGGCCTCTTGTGCGCTTTGGTTGGTTCAATTGTTTTGGAGAGGTATAGAGTGAAACGTTCATTTTTGGACTTGCCAATACCATTGTAACAGGTCCACTGAATAGCAAGAATGGTAAGCAGTGTGCGTCTTTCACATGTTCCCCCGATGTTGCCTGCTGGAGTCTGCAAAAATGTCTGTGTAGGGTCTGATCCTTTTTTAGGCCTGAGCTTAAACGGGGCTAAGGACCCCTCTCACACCCTCCAGTGACAGTACCTAGGCCTGGCGATTGGCTGATCAGACACCAAGTGCTGTTTTGTAGGAGACAAAGGGAGGTCCCTTCCTCCATTATACCCCAAAATAGGTTTTCCTTGTAGTTCCAGTAATGGCGGGTTGTCAGGGTAAATACTTGCTCCTTACAATACCTGCTAACCATTGAACCTTGAAGAAGTAGGATTTAACATTAGGCTGGCTTGTAAGGGATACATTATTATTATTATTATATTATTATTCAGTATTTATAAAGCGCTGATAGTTGGCTCAGCGCTGTACATTACGAAGGGGACAGAACATGTGACAGAACAATACCAATACAATGCAAAACATGAGGGGATCGAGGGCCCTGCTCTTTGGAGCTTACAATCTAGGAGGGAGGGGATGGTGGCACAGGAGGAGATAGCTGTGGGGGATGGAGTGGTAGGAAGAGTGGAGGAGGTCGGTCAAGTTAGCAGGGGGTGGGGTAGGCTTCCTGAAGAGATGGGTTTTCAGGGTGCGCCTAAAGGAGAGGAGAGTAGGTGATAATCTGATGGGTTGGGGCAGGGAGTTCCAGAGGATGGGTGACACCCTGGAGAAGTCCTGGAGGCGGGCATGGGAGGAGGAGACCAGGGAACTAGAGAGAAGGAGGTCTTGTGAGGAGCGGAGTGTGCGTGTTGGGCGGTACTTGGATATTAGGTCGGTGATGTAGTTCGGGAAGTGTGGTGGACGGCTTTGTACGTCAGTGTTAGGATTTTGAATTTGATCCGTTGTGCAATTGGAAGCCAGTGGAGGGATTGGCAGAGGAGGGTGGAGGACACTGAATGGAGGCCAGTGGAGGGATTGGCAGAGGGGGGTGGAGGACACTGAGTGGAGGCCAGTGGAGGGATTGGCAGAGGGGGGTGGAGGACACTGAATGGAGGCCAGTGGAGGGATTGGCAGAGAGGGGTGGAGGACACTGAGTGGAGGCCAGTGGAGGGATTGGCAGAGAGGGGTGGAGGACACTGAGTGGAGGCCAGTGGAGGGATTGGCAGAGGGGGGTGGAGGACACTGAGTGGAGGCCAGTAAAGGGATTGGCAGAGGGGGTGGAGGACACTGAATGGAGGCCAGTGGTGGGATTGGCAGAGGGGGGTGGAGGACACTGAGTGGAGGTCAGTGGAGGGATTGGCAGAGGGGGGTGGAGGACACTGAGTGGAGGCCAGTGGAGGGATTGGCAGAGGGGGGTGGAGGACACTGAGTGGAGGCCAGTGGAGGGATTGGCAGAGAGGGGTGGAGGACACTGAGTGGAGGCCAGTGGAGGGATTGGCAGAGGGGGGGTGGCGGAGATGGAGCGGTTGGAAAGGTGAATGAGTCTGGCAGCCGTATTCAGGATGGACTGTAGTGGGGATAGCCTGTGGCCAGGCAGGCCAGTGAGGAGGGAGTTGCAGTAGTCGAGTCGTGATATGATGAGGGAGTGGATGAGCTGTTTAGTGGTTTCTGGGGTTAGGAACGTGTGGATTTTGGTGATGTTGCGGAGGTGGAGTCTGCCTGTTGCGGAAGTGGAGGCGGCACGAGCTTGTTAAAGATTGGACTTAGGGCTGGAAGGATAGGTTGGAGTCCAGAATGACACCAAGTACTCTGGCCTGCGGGGCGGGTTTGATGGTGGCGTTGTTGGATGTGATGGAGAAGTCAATGGGGGGTGTGTGTGCGGGCTGGGGAGGTTCAGTTTAAGGAAGTGGAGCGACATCCAGTCTGATATGTCGCTCAGCAGGTGTGTGATTCGGGCAGAGACCGAGGGGGTGAGGTGGGGGGTTGAGAGATAGATTTGTGTGTCGTCAGCATATAGGTGGTAGTTGAAGCCGTGAGAGGATGCCATGGGGGTTATTTACTAAAAGTGAAGAATGCAAAATCTGGTGCAGTTCTGCGTAGAAACCAATCAGCTTTCAAGTTTTATGGCCAAGGCTTAATTGACCAAGTTTAAGTTAGAAGATGATTGGTTACAATGCACAGTTCTACCAGATATGAAATGCACCAGGTTTAGTAAATCTGCCCCCCATGTGTCAAAAACGAACATACTGAGTGGAGAGTGTGAGGGGTAGCACTGTGGGCTCGTAGACAAAACATGTCAGAATATCTCCTGCAGAGCTGTGACGTTGTGATTGATTATTTGTTTTTCCAAACAGGAGGAAACTGTAATACGGTGTTGGTGGCGAATGTGTACGGCGAGGCGGCTCAGATTGATGAGACTGTGAGTATTATGTGGTGTTCACACAGGTGGTCAGGATTTGCGTATAGATAAATACGGACTAACCGCATTGCTAGGATGTTGCAAACCAAAATAGAGGATAACCAAGTCTGTATGGTGCCTCTGATCCCACCTGATTAGAACCTCCATGCTGAAACCATGTGCAATCCTGACCATGACCACCACACCTATATGAGTTTGTTGGACATCCTATTCCAAATCCAGTGGCATTAATATGGATTTGTTCCCCCCCCCAGTCAAAAACCGTGGCCATTAATTTGGAGTCGCTCCCTTTGCAGCTACAACATCCTCCACTCTTTTGGGAAGGCTTTTGGATTTGGGAGGGTGTTTGTGGAATCTTTTTGTGCCCATTTTTGAGGTGAGGTACTGATGTTGGATAAAAACTGTCTCACCGTCAGAGTTCCAGTTCTTCCCAGAGGTGTTCATGACAGTTGAGTTCAGGACACTCGAGTTCCTCCACACCAAACTGGCTGTCCGTGTCTTTGTGGAGCTGGCTTTGTACACAGGGGCACAGTCATGGTAAAACAGAAAAGAGTCTTCATCAAACTGTTACCACAATGTTGAGCTTTTGGACAACCTATTCAAAAACCATGGCCATTAATGTGGAGTTGCCTTCCATTCCAAAACCACGACCATTAACATAGAGTTGGTCCTACTTTGTGGCTATACCATCCTCCACTTTTCTAGGAAGACTTTCCACAAGATTTTGGAGGGTGTCTGTGGGAATTTGTGCCCATTTGTGAGGTCAGGTACTGATGTTGGATGAGAAGACCTGGCTCACCATCGCGATTCCAATTCATCCCAAAGGTATTCAGTGAGGTTGAGGTCAGGGTTCTGTGCAGGGCACTCAAGTTCCTCCACACCACACTGGTCAAACCATGTCTTTACGGAGCTGACTTTGTACACGGGGCACAGTCATTGTGGAACAGAAAAGGGCCTTCATCAAACTATTACCACAAGGTTCTGCTGTTGGCCATCCTATTACAAAACCATGGCCATCATTATGGAGTTCACTCCCATGTGGCAATAACTTCTGCCACTCTTCTGTGAAGGCTTTCTATAAGATTTTAGGGGGTGTCTGTGGGAATTTGTGCCCGTTTGTGAGGTCGGGTACTGATGTTGGATGAGAAGGTTTTACATTACAATTTACCCCAAAGGTGTTCAGTAGGGTTGAAGTCAGGACTGTTGAGGACACTCTAGTTCGTCCACACCACACTGGTCAAACCATGTCTTTGTGGAGCTGGCTCTACTTTTCTGGGAAGGCTTCCTGCTAAATTTTGAAGTATTTTTTCTGTGAGAATTTGTGTCCCTTAAGCCAAAAGAACCTTTGTGAAGTCAGGTACTGATGTTGGATGAGAAGACCTGGATCACCATTGTCGTTCCCGTTCATCCCAAAGGTGTTTAGTAGGGTTGAGGTCAGGACTGTTGAGGACACTCTAGTTCCTCCACATCAAACTGGTTAAACCATGTCTTTATGGAGCTGGCTCTACTTTTCTGGGAAGGCTTCCTGATAAATTTTGCGGTTTTTTTCTGTAAGAATTTGTGTCCCTTAAGCCAAAAGATTCTTTATGAAGTCAGGTACTGATGTTGGATGAGAAGACCTGGATCACCATTGTCATTCCCATTCATCCCAAAGGTGTTCAGTATGGTTGAGGTCAGGGCTCTGTATAGGACACCCCAGTTCCTCCACACCAAACTGGTCATCCATGTCTTTATGGAGCTGGCTTTGTACACACGGGCACAGTCATGGTGGAGCAGAAAAGGGTCTTCACCAACCTATTATCTCAAGGTTGAGCTGTTGGACATCCTATTCCAAAACCATGGCAATTGATATGGAGTTGCCCCCCATTCCAAAACCATGTCCATCAATAGGGAGTTCACCCCCGTGTGGCTATAACTTCCTCCACTCTTCTCTGAAGGCATTCAATAAGGGTTTGCTGTGTCTGTGGGAATTTGTGCCCATTTGTGAGGTCAAGAACTGATGTTGGATGAGAAGGCCTGGCTCACAATCGGCGTTAAAATTCATCCCAAAGGCATTCAGTAGGGTTGAGGTCAGGGCTCTGTGTAGGACATTCAAGTTCCTACACACCAAACTGGTCAAACCATGTCTTTATGGAGCTGGCTCAATATATAGGGGTACAGTCATGCTGGAACAGAAAAGGGTCTTCACCAACCTATTATCTCAAGGTTGAGCTGTTGGACATCCTATTCTTAAACCTTGGCAATTGATATGGAGTTGCCCCCCCATTCCAAAACCATGTCCATTAATAGGGAGTTCACCCCCGTATGGCTATAACTTCCTCCACTCTTCTACGAAGGCATTCTATAAGAGTTTGCAGTGTCTGTAGGAATTTGTGCCCATTTGTGAGGTCAAATACTGATGTAGGATGAGAAGGCCTGGCTCACGATTGTTAGTAAAATTCATCCCAAAGGCATTCAGTAGGGTTGAGGTCAGGGCTGTGTGTAGGACACTCAAGTTCCTCCACACCAAACTGGTCAAACCATGTCTTTATGGAGCTGGCTCAGTACATAGGGGCACAGTCATGCTGGAACAGAAAAGGGTCTTCACCAACCTGTTATCTCAAGGTTGAGCTGTTGGACATCCTATTCCAAAACCATAGCAATTGATATGGAGTTGCCCCCCATTCCAAAACCATGTCCATTAATATGGAGTTCACCTCCATTCCAAAACCATGTACATTAATATGGAGTTGTCCCCCCATTCCAAAACCATGTCCATTAATATAGAGTTCACCCCCTTGTGGCTATAACTTCCTCCACTCTTCTACGAAGGCATTCTCTAAGAGTTTGAAGTGTCTGTGGGAACTTGTGCCCATTTGGAAGGTCAAATACTGATGTTGGTTGAGAAGGCCTGGCTCACAATCGGCGTTAAAATTCATCCCAAAGGCATTCAGTAGGGTTGAGGTCAGGGCTGTGTGTAGGACACTCAAATTCCTACACACCAGACTGGTCAAACCATGTCTTTATGGAGCTGGCTCAGTACATAGGGGCACAGTCATGGTGGAACAGAAAAGGGTCTTCACCAAACTGTTACCACCATCTTAGTAGAGCACAAATGTCTACAATGTCTTTGTAAGCAACGCATGTCAATGGAGATTGTGTGTCTTTGTGCTTGATGGTATACCCATAATATTGGAACGTGATGTTTGACAAGTTCATAGACATGTGTTGGTCAGATGTCAACAAATGTCTGGCCGTAGAGCATAGTCAGCATTGAGTTTTTCAGCATAATTACTTCCAAGCAACAGCAACCTATGGGCTATGGATGGCAGTGCCATATACTGTACCTGGGTGCAATTCATTTCTCTTTGTGCCTCACAGACTGTAGTTCCTGTGTCCTCTCACCAAATATCAGAACCCCAAAAACATCAAAGGGGGCTTCTAATGCAGCCTTTCTCAAGATTTCTTTTCCTGAGGAGCTAGTAAAATATTTCTGGCCTCAGGGAACCCCTTAATTCATTAGTGGTCAATGGAAAGAATGCTCCCTTTACAGCAGTCATCAGAATGCCGTCTGTACAGACAGCTAGAGAGATCCTTGGTGTGATGCCGCTGGCTCTGCCAAGTGGCCCTGGACCCAGAACCATGCAGGCATCATCAGCTGGGAGGTCAACTAGCCACAGCAAAAGGAACCCCTTCCAAACTCTGGAGGAACCCTAAGGATCCAAGGAACCTTGGTTGAGAATGGCTGCTCCAACGAGTCATCTCCATTGTTTACTTTCCTTTGACAGTGTGCCGATGTATAGATTGTAAGGTCTTGTAGGCAGATCCGACTTACGTCAATTGTGTTTATTTCTTTATTTTTACAGCTGCCATACGAGGGGGTATCACTAGTTTTTTAATATACAAACAGATGGCAGCACAAGGCTGCACGCACAGTCACAGGGAGCACCGACCTTCATACGTCAGTGTGCTAAAAGACATTGTCCTGTGTACATCGGGAGCTGTGCAACTGGTGCTATTCTGACCACGTGCATTACCACGTCTGCTATGTCATCGTGGACAGGAAGTTAGAACAAAGAGTCAACGTGAAATTCTGCGCGAAACCGGGCAAATCGCTGGATCTCAGCAACGTTGTATAACAGCAACCTTTGAGCCGGATCTTCATCTTCGGGAAGAGGGCATTTTCGGGGGTTGAGCTTGTTGAAGGTCTTCCTGATCTCTTGTCATCTTCCAGTGATGTTCGTCCGCTCTTGAAGCAAGTGTGCCGCTCAAAATACCTCTTTGCCACATCGCCGTAAACTTGCCGAATCATGTCTGACGTCTCTGCGGCAGATTTGCCCAGTTTCACGCAGAATTTCACGTTTGCCCTTTGTTGTAACTTGCTGTCCACGCTGAAATAGCAGACGTGGCAACGCACGTGGTCAGAATTGCACAGCTCCTGATGTACACAGGACGATGTCTTTCAGCACACTGAGTTTTGAAGGCCGGTGCTCCCTGTGACCGTGCGTGCATCCTTGTGCTGCTTTCTGTCGGCGTGTTACAAAACTAGTCTTGAAACTTTTTGATACCGCCTCGTATGTTAGAGACATATCGTTAAAACGTGGGACTTTATCATTTTTACTCGCGCTCTGCGAAATTCTTCTACAGAAGTAGCACGGCTGTTCCGGCGGTGATAGCGAGTTCATTGGACGCTGTACCTGAAATCATTCAGAATCTCCATGTTTATCTTTTCATGAAGCGCGAGTTTCCCGTATGGAAGAGAAATATATTTCCAATATATTTAGAAAAAAAAAATTATACATGCGACATATATTTACAATATATTGGCCCAAACAAATATATTTTAACCACTTCCAGTCCAGACACTTCCCCCCCTTCCAGTCCGGACACTTTCCCCCCCTTCCAGTCTGGACACTTTCACCCCCTTCCAGTCCGGACACTTTCCCCCCCTTCCAGTCCGGACACTTTCCCCCCCTTCCAGTCCGGACACTTTCACACCCTTCCAGTCTGGACACTTTCACCCCCTTCCAGTCCGGACACTTTCCCCCCCTTCCAGTCCGGACACTTTCCCCCCCTTCCAGTCCGGACACTTTCACACCCTTCCAGTCCGGACACTTTTTCACTTTCCCCCCCTTCCAGTCCGGACACTTTCCCCCCCTTCCAGTCCGGACACTTTCCCCCCCTTCCAGTCTGGACACTTTCACCCCCTTCCAGTCCGGACACTTTCACCCCCTTCCAGTCCAGACACTTTCCCCCCCTTCCAGTCCAGACACTTTCACCCCCCTTCCAGTCCGGACACTTTCACCCCCTTCCAGTCCGGACACTTTCACCCCCTTCCAGTCCGGACACTTTCCCCCCTTCCAGTCCGGACACTTTCCCCGCCTTCCAGTCCGGACACTTTCCCCCCCTTCCAGTCCGGACACTTTCCCCCCCTTCCAGTCCGGACACTTTCGCCCCCTTCCAGTCTGGACACTTTCTCCCCCTTCCAGTCCAGACACTTTCACCCCCTTCCAGTCCGGACACTTTCCCCTCTTCCAGTCTGGACACTTTCCCCCCCTTCCAGTCCAGACACTTTCACCCCCTTCCAGTCCAGACACTTTCACCCCCTTCCAGTCTGGACACTTTCACCCCCTTCCAGTCCGGACACTTTCCCCCCTTTCAGTCCGGACACTTTCCCCCCCTTCCAGTCCGGACACTTTCACCCCCTTCCAGTCCGGACACTTTCACCCCCTTCCAGTCCAGGCCAATTTTCAGCTTTCAGCGCTATCACACTTTGAATGACAATTGCGCGGTCATGCAACACTGTACCCATATGAATTTTTTAGCATTTTTTTTTAGACAGATAAAACTTTATTTTGGTGGTATTTATTCACCGCTGGGAGTATTTTTTTTTTGCTATGTAAATGAAAAGTCCAAAAATTTTGAAAAAGTGTTTTTCTTATAAAATTTTGCAAATAAATAATATTTCATCATAAATCTCGGCCAAAATTTATTCTGTTATCTTTTTAGTAAAAAAAAAAAAAAAACCAAATTAGTTTAAAACCTAAAATTATAATTTTAAACATTTTTTACACATTTTTATTTTATTTTTTTATATTATTATTTGTTTTTTTTGGGGTTTTTTTTTTTACATACTGTCACCCTAGCAGTACAGTGTAACCATGGTGACACTGTACTACTTGTGGTGGGGGGGTGATGAAGATTTTTTTTTTTTTTTTTTTTTTTTTTTACACTGATTGCTTTTACACCCATAAAGGCTGTAAAAGCAATCATTTTCTCCTTCTCTCTGGCTGCATTCCTGCAGCCATTGAGAACTATTGTGCGAGCTGTGATTGGTCACAGCTTGTCACATGGTACAAGGCTGTTGTGAATGGCCCTGTACCATGTGACCTCTGTGATCATTCACAGATTTCACACGTAGTAAGCAACGATGTCAGAAGTGACATCTTGCTTACTACTCTGCATGTGATCACTGATTGGCCAATCAGTGATCACATGATCGGGACCTCACACAAAAGTCCCGTATGACGATCGGTGTTCCACTGTGCCCGGAGGACACAGCGGGCACTGGATCGCGGTGCTGCGCACTCACAGGGAGTGTGCACAACAGGGGCGGACTGACAACTCATGGGGCCCCCGGGCAATAGGGGATCATGGGGCCCCTGTGTCCTTGCCCAAACTCAAAAAAGCCTATGAAAAAGGTACCAGGGGCATCTCATGGGGCCCCTACTGACCCCGGGCCCTCGGGCAGTGCCCGAGTTTCCAAATGGTCAGTCCGCCCCTGGTGCACAAGCAGGGGGCGGGGAGGCCGTTTATAAACGACAACCCGCCCCTGCACTGCCACCGTCTGGCCGTTTATATACAACGGCCGGACGGGAAGTTAACATGTATTCCAAAAATGTAAATTAAAATATATTTTCCAAAGGCATATACAGTATTTAAAAATATATTTTTTTTCAAATATATTTTCCAGATATTTTTGAACGATCAAAAAAATGCATTTAAAGATAGATTTCTAAATATCTATCTAAATGCTTTCCAAAGGACACTTTGAAAATATTTTTCAGCGTGTGTTCTGAATATATTTTTAAAAAATATATTCGCAAATCTGTTGAAATATATTGAATGCGGCCAAAATTGTAGTATTTGGATTATATGTCAGTATATTTGGGAAGAATATATTAAGAATGTATTTTTAAAATATATATTTTTTCCATGTCTTCAGCTCTCTACTCTGCGATTCACCAGCAGAATGAAGTGTATACCGGCGGAGTGCGTCGTCATCCAGCGCTACGACCCCGTGGTAAGTGCCATCCTATTGAAGTTCAGAACCCAGCAGGGAACTCATAAATGCCGGCCATACACGGTTCGAATTCCGAACGATTTTTCATCCAAAAATCGAAAACGTTGTTCACTCGGTAATCCGATGGCGCCATCGATGATTTGGAAAAATCGTTTCGACCGAGTCATAAAGTTCACCCCATATAACAGGTGAAGCTTCTGTTCCTTCCAGATCACAGCTTATGCGCATATTCTTTTCGGAAAAAACGATCGTACGATTTGACCATCATTGAGTCGGGAGTTTTTCACGAATTTTCCAACATGCCCGATCACCACGAAAAACCATGAAATTCAGCCGGTGCCATTGATCCCACTAACAGAGCGACAATCGGCCGATTATTCTTAGGTCCGATTTTCAGATGAAAAATCGGTTCGAATTTCGACCCGTGTATGGCCGGACAAAGTCTCAGGCTGGACATAGACTTTTTTTGAAAATAATGTTGGTCATAGATACACTTTAGATGCTCACCCCGTGTCTCATGTGTGCGATTTGTTTTCTTCTGGCAGCGAATGTGTAAAAATTTGCAGCAAGAGATCGAACACCTGCGCAGGGAGCTGACCCTCCGTGACACTCTGGTAAGGGATCGTCCCGTGTGACACGCACAACATCCAGCGAGGGTCACCGGCCAGTTTGTAAAATCGTAACAATCTCAATTTTCATTTTTATTGGTCGCTTCGCCTCAATGTAAATTTTGTAGAAGGTTGTCACCAATTAAAAAAAAAAAAAAAAAACACCAAACAAAAAAAATGTGAGGGTGGGGGAGGGCCATACGGCTTCATGACGGTTACAGAACTGGTTATTGGCACCTGAGCATCCCTGCTTCCCATCTGGAGTGGGCCCACTGGAAGGGGGGGAAAGTGTCCGGACTGGAAGGGGGGAAAGTGTCCGGACTGGAAGGGGGGAAAGTGTCCGGACTGGAAGGGGGGGAAAGTGTCCGGATTGGAAGGGGGGGAAAGTGTCCGGACTGGAAGGGGGGGAAAGTGTCCGGACTGGAAGGGGGTGAAAGCGTCCGGACTGGAAGGGGGTGAAAGCGTCCGGACTGGAAGGGGGTGAAAGCGTCCGGACTGGAAGGGGGGGAAAGTGTCCGGACTGGAAGGGGGGGAAAGTGTCCGGACTGGAAGGGGGTGAAAGCGTCCGGACTGGAAGGGGGTGAAAGCGTCCGGACTGGAAGGGGGTTGAAAGTGTCCGGACTGGAAGGGGGGGGAAGTGTCCGGACTGGAAGGGGGGGAAAGTGTCCGGACTGGAAGGGGGGAAAGTGTCCGGACTGGAAGGGGGCTGAAGGTGTCCGGACTGGAAGGGGGTGAAAGTGTCCGGACTGGAAGGGGGTGAAAGCATCCGGACTGGAAGGGGGGTGAAAGCGTCTGGACTGGAAGGGGGGTGAAAACGTTCGGACTGGAAGGGGGGTGAAAGCGTCTGGACTGGAAGGGGGTAAAAGCGACCGGACTGGAAGGGGGTAAAAGTGTCCGGACTGGAAGGGGGTGAATGTTTCCGGACTAGAAGGGGGTAAAAGTGTCCGGACTGGAAGGGGGGGAAAGTGTCCGGACTGGAAGGGGGGGAAAGTGTCCGGACTGGAAGGGGGTGAAAGTGTCCGGACTGGAAGGGGGTAAAAGTGTCCGGACTGGAAGGGGCTGAAAGTGTCCGGACTGGAAGGGGGGAAAGCGTCCGGACTGGAAGGGGGGGAAAGTGTCCGGACTGGAAGGGGGGGAAAGTGTCCAGACATGAAGAGGGGGGGAAAGTGTCCGGACTGGAATGGGGGGGGGAAAGTGTCCGGACTGGAAGGGGGGAAAGTGTCCGGACTGGAAGGGGGCAGAAGGTGTCCGGACTGGAAGGGGGTGAAAGTGTCCGGACTGGAAAGGGGTGAAAGTGTCCGGACTGGAAGGGGGGGAAAGTGTCCAGACATGAAGAGGGGGGGAAAGTGTCCGGACTGGAATGGGGGGAAAGTGTCCGGACTGGAAGGGGGGAAAGTGTCCGGACTGGAAGGGGGCAGAAGGTGTCCGGACTGGAAGGGGGTGAAAGTGTCCGGACTGGAAAGGGGTGAAAGCGTCCGGACTGGAAGGGGGTGAAAGTGTCCGGACTGGAAGGGGGGAAAGTGTCCGGACTGGAAGGGGGGAAAGTGTCCGGACTGGAAGGGGGGGAAAGTGTCCGGACTGGAAGGGGGGGAAAGTGTCCGGACTGGAAGGGGGTTGAAAGTGTCCGGACTGGAAGGGGGGGAAAGTGTCCGGACTGGAAGGGGGGGAAAGTGTCCGGACTGGAAGGGGGGGAAAGTGTCCGGACTGGAAGGGGGGAAAGTGTCCGGACTGGAAGGGGGCTGAAGGTGTCCGGACTGGAAGGGGGTGAAAGTGTCCGGACTGGAAGGGGGTGAAAGCGTTCGGACTGGAAGGGGGGTGAAAGCGTCTGGACTGGAAGGGGGGTGAAAACGTCCGGACTGGAAGGGGGGTGAAAGCGTCTGGACTGGAAGGGGGGTGAAAGCGTCCCGACTGGAAGGGGGGTGAAAGCGTCCGGACTAAAAGGGGGGTGAAAGCGTCTGGACTGGAAGGGGGTAAAAGCGACCGGACTGGAAGGGGGTAAAAGTGTCCGGACTGGAAGGGGGTAAAAGTGTCCGGACTGGAAGGGGGTAAAAGTGTCCGGACTGGAAGGGGGTGAAAGTGTCCGGACTGGAAGTGGGGGAAAGTGTCCGGACTGGAGGGGGGGGGAAAGTGTCCGGACTGGAAGTGGGGGAAAGTGTCCGGACTGGAAGGGGGGTGAAAGTGTCTGGACTGGAAGGGGGGGAAAGTGTCCGGACTGGAAGTGGGGGAAAGTGTCCGGACTGGAGGGGGGGGAAAGTGTCCGGACTGGAAGAGGGTGAAAGTGTCTGGACTTGATGTGGTTAATGTTCCCTCTGTACGGGGCACCATGTGGGAGAATGACAGGCAGAAAGGGGTTCCGTTTCGGAGATCTTTACATGTTCATCGTCTGGTGTTCCTTGTTTCAGGCCAATCGCACGCAAATCACCTACGAACCGTTTAACGACACCCAGATCGCAGAGATGAACTCTCAGGTCCGCAGATATCTGGAGGGGAAGATAGACGAGATAGAAGTGAGTATTTGCTACCTGTAACCAAGTTGCACCAATGGAACCCTGAGCCCGGGTTCACGCTGACGCGGTGCGGAATTCGCTGCGTTTTCAGTGCGAATTCTGCACCGCATCAGAATCGCACCCCGTTCATGCGAACTGCTGCGGCTGTGTATGTTAACAACACCCAGAAATCGGTCCACAAAACGCAGTGCGATGTGCAGAATCAGATCACATAGGTGCAGAGGCGTCCCTAGGGTTGATGTCACCCGGTGCGGTAACACTTGGTGACACCCCCTCCGACGATCCCCGCAGGATGGATGGGATCTGCGTATTGAGTATAATGGATTGGAATCCGATCCATTATGCTCCCCAATCCGCAGATCCGATACATCCTGTGGGGATCGTCGGCATGCAACCTATATGGGGTGACACCGGACCGGTAAGTTGTAAAGAAAGCCGACGATCCCCGCAGGATGGATCTGATCCATCCTGCGGGGATCGTCGGCTTGCTCTACAACTTACCGGTCCGGTGTCACCCCATGCGGTCGGCGTGGGCCGCACCCGCCTCGGGACACCACTGCATAGGTGTGAATGCCCATGCAATCCGATTCTAGTGCGGACCAGCTAAAGGGTCCTGCGTGTTTTTGGTGCGAATAGAGCCATACAAAATGTACGACTCCGATCGCACCGCACACAAACCGCATGTGATTGGCAGAGGAATGTGACACGGATCCTGGGCGAATCACATGCGATGTACCGCACCGCATGTATGTGAACCCGGACTGAAGAGTATTCTTCTTGAAAGGATCCTTTAGATATGTATGATGCAGGGGCGGACTGACAACTCATGGGGCCCCCAGGCAATAGGGGATCATGGGACCCCTGTGTCCACACCCACACTCAAACCACACCCAAAAAAAGCCTATGAAAGGTACCAGGGGCATCTCATGGGGCCCCCTACTGACCCCGGGCCCTCGGGCAGTGCCCGAGTACCCGAATGGTCAGTCCGCCCCTGGTATGATGCTGTTGTACTGTGTGGCTGTGCGACGTTCCTTCTCCTTGCACCTTTTATATGTACTCATTGTTATACCTTCGTTTTCTCTGGATTTCAATAACTTCATTGTTTTTGTTTTTTGTGTTTTTTTTTATTCCCATCAGATTCTTAGCCTCAGACAAATCCAGGAGATATTTTCTCAGTTCAAACTTATTATGAAGTAAGTTTTTTCTTTTCATTTCATTCTTCATTTACATAGTTACATTCAATAGTTACTTAGTTACATAGTTACATTCAGTAGTTACATAGTTACATACAGTAGTTAGTTACATTCAGTAGTTGCTTAGTTACATACAGTAGTTAGTTACATACAGTAGTTACATAGTTACATACAGTAGTTACATAGTTACATACAGTAGTTACATAGTTACATTCAGTAGTTACTTAGTTACATAGTTACATACAGTACATAATTACATACAGTAGTTGCTTAGTTACATAGTTACATACAGTACATAGTTACATACAGTAGTTGCTTAGTTACATAGTTACATACAGTACATAGTTACATACAGTAGTTGCTTAGTTACATAGTTACATACAGTACATAGTTACATACAGTAGTTACATAGTTACATACAGTAGTTACTTAGTTACATAGTTACATACAGTAGTTAGTTACATACAGTAGTTACATAGTTACATACAGTAGTTACATAGTTACATACAGTAGTTGCTTAGTTACATAGTTACATACAGTACATAGTTACATACAGTAGTTACATAGTTACATACAGTAGTTACTTAGTTACATAGTTACATACAGTAGTTAGTTACATACAGTAGTTACATTGTTACATACAGTAGTTACATAGTTACATACAGTAGTTGCTTAGTTACATAGTTACATACAGTAGTTACATACAGTAGTTGCTTAGTTACATAGTTACATACAGTACATAGTTACATACAGTAGTTACATAGTTACATACAGTAGTTACTTAGTTACATAGTTACATACAGTAGTTAGTTACATACAGTAGTTACATTGTTACATACAGTAGTTACATAGTTACATACAGTAGTTGCTTAGTTACTTAGTTACATACAGTACATAGTTACATACAGTAGTTACATAGTTACATACAGTAGTTGCTTAGTTACATAGTTACATACAGTACATAGTTACATACAGTAGTTACATAGTTACATACGTACAGTAGTTACTTAGTTACATACAGTACATAGTTACATACAGTAGTTACATAGTTACATACAGTACATAGTTACATACAGTAGTTACATAGTTACATACAGTAGTTACATAGTTACATACAGTACATAGTTACATACAGTAGTTACATAGTTACATACAGTAGTTGCTTAGTTACATACAGTAGTTGCTTAGTTACATACTTACATACAGTAGTTACTTAGTTACATACAGTAGTTACTTAGTTACATACAGTAGTTACATAGTTACATACAGTACATAGTTACATACAGTAGTTACTTAGTTACATACAGTAGTTACATAGTTACATACAGTAGTTACATAGTTTACATACAGTAGTTACTTAGTTACATAGTTAGTCTGGCTGAAAAAAGACAAAAGTCCATCCAGTTCAACCATTAAAAAAAAAAAAAAAAAAAAGGTTCTAATCCTGCACCCACAGTATATCCAGAGGAAGGCAAAAAAATTGAATTATAAATGAAAGTATCAAATCAAAACTTGGTGCTAAACTTTTTTTTTTTTATTTCGTTGCGGAATGAGGAAGAGTTAAAACCTTTGTCAGATTTTTAGGGATGCCCCTGTCCTCCTTTTGGAGTTCTCTGTTGACTTTTTGTCCCTGAAACAAGAAATGAAGGAAAATCTCCTTAATCAGGGCAAAATCGCTAATGAAACAGCCTGCCCCCCCCCCCCCCCCGCCGCCCGGCAGAATGCTGCAGAGAAGGGCCCTTGTGTGGAAGCAGTGGTCTCTCTGCGTAGGTCTGACATGTTCCTGGCTCAGTTACGACTTATAGGTCTGCAATCAACAACTCCACACTCTCCCGCTGTCTGGAGGGCTGACTCAGCAGGGGGCGTCCTACCCAAACAGTCCACACGCCGAAGACGTTCAACCCCAGCCTAGGTAGCGTGCTGCTCATCCTACCCACCCAGCCCTACCCTGGAGGCTGCTTTTGCTCCACTCTAGTCCACCATCTAAAAAAACAAGCCGCTCACCGAAGACATTCAACTCCCGCCAAGGTTTTATGCAACAACCCCGCATGGAAGAAAAATATATTTGAAATATATTTTAAAAATATTCTTCCTAAATATATTGACATATATTTGAAATGCTACAATTTCGCCCATATTCAATATATTTAAAAAAATATATATAAAGTGGGGCAAAAAAGTATTTAGTCCCCACCAATTGTACAAGTTCTCCCCCTTACAAAGATGAGAGAGGCCTGTAATTGGCATCATAGGGAGACCTCAACTATGAGAGACAAAATGAGAAAACAAATCCAGACAATCTCATTGGCTGATCTGGAAAGAATTTATTTGCAAATTATGGTGGAAAATAAGTATTTGGTGAATATGAAAAGTTCATGTCAATACTTTGTTATATATCCTTTGTTGGCAATGACAGAGGTCAGACGTTTCCTGGAAGTCTTCACAAGGTTGGCACACACTGTTGCTGGTATGTTGGCCCATCCTCCATGCAGATCTCCTCTAGAGCAGTGATGTTTTGGGGCTGTCGCTGGGCAACACGGACTTTCAACTCCCTCCAAAGGTTTTCTATGGGGTTGAGATCTGGAGACTGGCTAGGCCACTCCAGGACCTTGAAATGCTTCTTACGAAGCCACTCCTTCATTGCCCGGGCGGTATGTTTGGGATCATTGTCATGTTGGAAGACCCAGCCACGTTTCATCTTCAATGCCCTTGCTGATGGAAGGAGGTTTGCACTCAAAATCTCACGATACATGGCCCCATTCATTCTGTCCTGTACATGGATCAGTCGTCCTGGTCCCTTTGCGGAGAAACATCCCCAAAGCATGTTGTTGCCACCCCCATGCTTCACAGTAGGTATGGTGTTCTTTGGATGCAACTCAGCATTCTCTCTCCTCCAAACACGACGAGTTGTGTTTCTACCAAACAGTTCTATTTTGGTTTCATCTGACCATATGACATTCTCCCAATCCTCTTCTGGATCATCCAAATGCTCTCTAGCAAACTTCAGACGGGCCCCGGACATGTACTGGCTTAAGCAGGGGGACACGTCTGGCACTGCAGGATCTGAGTCCCTGGCGGCGTAGTGTGTTACTGATGGTAGCCTTTGTTACGTTGGTCCCAGCTCTCTGCAGGTCATTCACTAGGTCCCCCCCGTGTGGTCCTGGGATTTTTGCTCACCGTTCTTGTGATCATTTTGACCCCACGGGGTGAGATCTTGCGTGGAGCCCCAGATGGAGGGAGATTATCAGTGGTCTTGTATGTCTTCCATTTTCTAATTATTGCCCCCACAGTTGATTTGTTCACACCAAGCTGCTTGCCTATTGCCGATTCAGTCTTCCCAGCCTGGTGCAGGTCTACCATTTTGTTTCTGGTGTCCTTCGACAGCTCTTTGGTCTTCCCCATAGTGGAGTTTGGAGTGTGACTGTTTGAGGTTGCGGACAGGTGTCTTTTATACTGATAACAAGTTCAAACAGATGCCATTGATACAGGTAATGAGTGCAGGACAGAGGAGCCTCTTAAAGAAGAAGGTCCAGGTCTGTGAGAGCCAGAAATCTTGCTTGTTTGTAGGCGACCAAATACTTATTTTTCCCCCATAATTTGCAAATAAATTCTTTCCAGATCAGCCAATGAGATTGTCTGGATTTGTTTCCTCATTTTGTCTCTCATAGTTGAGGTCTCCCTATGATGCCAATTACAGGCCTCTCTCATCTCTGTAAGGGGGAGAACTTGTACAATTGGTGGTGACTAAATACTTTTTTGCCCCACTGTATATATATATAGAGAGAGAGAGAGAGAGAGAGATAGATGTGTGTGTCTGTGTATATATATATATATATATATATATATATATATATATATACACACACACACATATATATATATATATAATTTTTTTTTTAAATATATTGAATACGGCCAAAATTGTAGCATTTGAAATATATGTCACTATATTTGAGAAGAATATATGGGACAGCACACCACTCGCCCCCACCCAAAGCAATGCCCCAACAGGTTTCACCTACAGCAGGGCTTAATCACGATCCCGAAGATGTCTGTGAACTGGTTGGGGGCGTGGCTTTGGGTGGAAGTAAATGGTGTGCTGTCATTGCAGTAAACCTTGGCGGGAGTTGAACGTCTTTGGTATGCGGCTCACTATTTGGATGGTGGACTGTGGTGGAGCAAGAGCAGACTCCAGAGCCTTGGCACCCAGCTGACTGCAGGGAATCAGGGAGGGTACAGGCTGGTGTGTGAGCAGGAAAGGGGTTGGGTTGGTCTATCAGCAGTGGGTATGTTGGACCTCTGCAGAGAGACCACTGATTCCAGGCTGTAGTTCCTGCAAGTACTTGTGTTTGTCTTTGTTGGCTGACTTTATGCCCAAGCCGCTTTGAACCCTTCCCACTCTTGATGCTAAGCCTGCCTTCATCATTAGATGGTCAGATGACAAAGATTTTGCTGCCCAGTGAACTTCTAAATTCTGACAGCTGAGTGACACGGAGAAGTCCCCATAAGTCCCTATGGAAAAGCTGTCTCTGCAAGCCGGCCATTTCCTTTAGGGCCTACTGAGAAGAGCCGAGAATGTGCCATACTCCAGGACTCTTCCAGCTGAGAAGAAGAGCAGAACGCTGCTCTATGTAGGCCTAGGCTCCAGGTCCACATTGTCTCGGGACAAGGTCCCTTTAGAACCCAAGACTAAGAGGCCAAAATCCCCCCCCCCCCCCAAGAGCTGTAAAATGTCTTTTTGTTCTCTTCCTTGCTGAAGCACTTAAGGTGTCCACCTCTTCTGTCCACCCCTTGTCCTGGCTCTGTGCACTCTGACCCAAGGTACGTGCAAGGGAGTTAGCATGGGGAGCTGGGTTGGGACAGAAGGTGGGCACATGGGGCTCGTGCCCTGGGCGCAGAGGTGCTATATGGAGAGCACTCCACTGCCCAGATACCTGAATGACAGGAGTGATGCTGCCGTCACTCCTGTCATTCAGAACACAACACAGTGCAGCACTGCGATAGCTGCTGGAGGGAGGAGTCTGCTTTTTTCCCTCCCTCCAGCTGTGGGACTGGAATCTCCTCCTGACACCAATGCTGGGGGTTATTATTGTGTATACTGGTCCAACTGATACCATTGCGGGGGGCAATTATTGTGTACACTGGTCCAACTGACATCATTGTGGGGGGTTATTATTGTGTACACTGGTCCAACTGACATCATTTGGGGGGGGGGGGGTTATTATTGTGTACACTGGTCCAGCTGACATCATTGGGGGGGGGGGTTATTATTGTGTACACTGGTCCAGCTGACATCATTGGGGGGGGGGGGGGGGGGGGTTATTATTGTGTACACTGGTCCAGCTGACATCATTGTGGGGGGGGGGGTTATTGTGTACAGTGTTCCAACTGACACAATTGCTGGGGGTTATTATTGTGTACACTGGTCCAACTGACATCATTGTGGGAGGGTTATTATTGTGTACACTGGTCCAACTGACACCATTGCTGGGGGTTATTATTGTGTACACTGGTCCAACTGACACCATTGCTGGGGGTTATTATTGTGTACACTGGTCCAGCTGATACCAATGCGGGGCGTTATTATTGTGTACATTGGTCCAACTGACACCATTGCTGGGGGTTATTATTGTGTACACTGGTCCAACTGACACCAATGTAGGGGGTTATTATTGTGTACATTGGTCTAACTGTCACCATTGCTGGGTGTTATTATTGTGTACACTGGTCCAACTGACACCAATGTAGGGGGTTATTATTGTGTACATTGGTCTAACTGTCACCATTGCTGGGGGTTATTATTGTGTACACTGGTCCAACTGACACCAATGTAGAGAGGTTTATTACTGTGTAAACTGGTCCAACTGATACCATTGCTGGGGGTTATTATTGTGTAAACTGGTCCAACTGATACCATTGCTGGGGGTTATTATTGTGTACACTGGTCCAACTGACACAAATGCAGGGGGTTATTATTGTGTACACTGGTCCAACTGACACCATTGCTGGGGGTTATTATTGTAAACACTCGTCCAACTGACACCAATGCAGGGGGTTATTATTGTGTACACTGGTCCAACTGACACCATTGCTGGGGGTTATTATTGTGTACACTGGTCCAACTGACGCCAATGTAGGGGGTTATTATTGTGTACACTGGTCCAACTGACATCATTGTGGGAGGGTTATTATTGTGTACACTGGTCCAACTGACACCATTGCTGGGGGTTATTATTGTGTACACTGGTCCAGCTGATACCAATGCGGGGGCGTTATTATTGTGTACACTGGTCCAACTGACACCAATGTAGGGGGTTATTATTGTGTACACTGGTCCAACTGACACCAATGTAGGGGGTTATTATTGTGTACATTGGTCTAACTGTCACCATTGCTGGGGGTTATTATTGTGTACACTGGTCCAACTGACACCATTGCTGGGGGTTATTATTGTGTACACTGGTCCAACTGACACCATTGCTGGGGGTTATTATTGTGTACACTGGTCCAGCTGATACCAATGCGGGGGGGCGTTATTATTGTGTACATTGGTCCAACTGACACCATTGCTGGGGGTTATTATTGTGTACACTGGTCCAACTGACACCAATGTAGGGGGTTATTATTGTGTACATTGGTCTAACTGTCACCATTGCTGGGTGTTATTATTGTGTACACTGGTCCAACTGACACCAATGTAGGGGGTTATTATTGTGTACATTGGTCTAACTGTCACCATTGCTGGGGGTTATTATTGTGTACACTGGTCCAACTGACACCATTGCTGGGGGTTATTATTGTAAACACTCGTCCAACTGACACCAATGCAGGGGGTTATTATTGTGTACACTGGTCCAACTGACACCATTGTGGGGGATTATTATTGTGTACACTGGTCCAACTGACACCAATGCGGGGGGTTATTATTGTGTACACTGGTCTGACTGACACCAATGTAGGGGGTTTTCCAAACAAAATTCTAGCAACCTGAAATTTTTGACAGCGGGACTTTAGTTCCTTTGAAGAAAACTCTAACAAAACAGTCACTGATGGAGGTTGGGCAGGGGGGGATGGAGGCTCATTGATGAAGCTGGTCGGGAAGCAATGGTTCATTGATGAAGGTGGGGGAGTGAAGGCTCCTTGTTGGAGATGGGGGGAGGCTGGCCCGTGTAGTCCAATCCAATGGAAGAGCTACTGGAGCTCAAATTAGTGAAAAAGTGAATGCTGGATCTGATAGAAAAAGGTGTCAGGACACACAGAGCATCGCGGTTTGTTGTGTAGCTGCAGACCGGTCAGGGTGCCCATGCTGACCCGTGTCCACACAACAAAGAGCACCTACAATGGACACGTGAGCATCGGAACTGGAGCACGGAGCCATGGAAGAAGGTGGCCTGGTCTGATGAATGACGTTTTCTTTTCCATCATGTGGATGGCCGGGTGGGTGGGGGTGTGTGTCACTTACCTGTGGAAGAGATGGCACCAGCATGCAGTATGGGAAGAAGACAAGCCAGATGCAGGCAGTGTGATGTTTTGGGCAATGTTCTGCTGGGAAACCATGGCTCCTACCATTCATGTGGATGTTACTTTAGCACCTCCCATCTACCTAAACATTCTTGGGTCCACCCCTTCATGGAATCAAGTCCACCCCTTCATGGAATCAAGTCCCCCCTTCATGGAATCAAGTCCACCCCTTCATGGAATCAAGTCCATCCCTTCATGGAATCAAGTCCACCCCTGCATGGAATCAAGTCCATCCCTTCATGGAATCAAGTCCACCCCTTCATGGAATCAAGTCCATCCCTTCATGGAATCAAGTCCACCCCTGCATGGAATCAAGTCCACCCCTGCATGGAATCAAGTCCACCCCTTCATGGAATCAAGTCCACCCCTTCATGGAATCAAGTCCACCCCTTCATGGAATCAAGTCCACCCCTTCATGGAATCAAGTCCACCCCTTCATGGAATCAAGTCCACCCCTGCATGGAATGGGTATTCCCTGAGAGCAGTGGCCTTATTCAGCAGGAAAATGCGCCCTGCCACACTTCAAGAATGGTTTGAGGAACACGAGTTTGAGGTGTTGACCAAATTTTCCAGATCTCGATCCAATCGAGCATCTGTGGGATGTGCTGGAAAAACAAGTCCGATCCGTGGAGGCCCCACCTCCCAACTTACAGGACTTAAAGGATCAGCTACTGATGGGTTGGTGCCAGATACCGCAGAGGTCCAGTGCAGTCCATGCTTCAACGGGTCAAGGCTGTTTTGGCAGCAATAGGTGGACCTGCTCAATATTTAGTGGGTGGTCAGGAATTTATGGCTGATTGTTGTAGGTTCACCTCTTTCAGGGGACTCTGCTTTATGATTTTTTAACTGGTGACAGGAACCTTTTAAGGTGCAATCCCTAAAAATAGCGCCCACCTTAAGCAGCACCTACCTTACCCCCTCCCAAAAAAAAATTGTGATTGGCTTGTAGAGCTTCTGTCATCTGGTAGTTAAATGGTGGGGACAGCCTTAGCACCAGGAACTTAGAAAAAAGCCTTACTGACTGTCCAACTGACACCATTGCTGGGGGGCTTTATTGTGTACATTGGTCCATATGGTCCCTGCTTCATATTTTAGATGGAATTGTCCTGTAATGAGGAGGAGCTTTGGGAAATGCATTCGGGTTTTAGGGAAATTGCAGTAAGTCGTATCTTCATGAGATGTTATTTTTTCGGCTTTCAGAAATCAGGAGCAGGAAGTGGAGTCCAGACTGAGAAAGAAATACATTCAAGACTCTGCAGCCCTGTCGGAGGCACAGAAGGTAGGTACTGGGAGGTCATCGGTTGTGGTTGATGGTTAACCTCTCCAAAGGGTCTCGGAGTTTTGACAGCATCTGCTATAGCTTCTTGGTTTTCCTGAAGAAGACAAAGTTCTGCTTCGGGAAATGACCCGTGCTGAATGTGTCACTAAGAACGGTTCTGTCCTAACTGCACCGCGAAAGTCTGCCAATGCCATGGCAAAGGAGAGAGACCCATCTAATAACTCCAGTACACAGATATCGGAACCCCAGTGTCTCCCCTGTACACAGATATCGGAACCCCATTGTCTCCCCTGTACACAGATATCGGAACCCCATTGTCTCCCCTGTACACAGATATCAGAACCCCAGTGTCTCCCCTGTACACAGATATCAGAACCCCAGTGTCTCCCGTATACACAGATATCGGAACCCCGGTGTCACCCCTGTACACAGATATCAGAACCCCAGTGTCACCCCTGTACACAGATATCAGAACCCCAGTGTCACCCCTGTACACAGATATCAGAACCCCAGTGTCACCCCTGTACACAGATATCAGAACCCCAGTGTCTCACCTGTACACAGATATCGGAACCCCGGTGTCTCCCCTGTACACAGATATCGGAACCCCGGTGTCTCCCCTGTACACAGATATCGGAACCCCGGTGTCTCCCCTGTACACAGATATCGGAACCCCGGTGTCTCCCCTGTACACAGATATCGGAACCCCGGTGTCTCCCCTGTACACACAGATATCGGAACCCCGGTGTCTCCCCTGTACACAGATATCGGAACCCCAGTGTCTCCCCTGTACACAGATATCAGAACCCCAGTGTCTCCCCTGTAGACAGATATCAGAACCCCAGTGTCTCCCCTGTACAACGATATCGGAACCCCAGTGTCTCCTCTGTACACAGATATCGGAACCCCAGTGTCTCCCCTGTACACAGATATCGGAACCCCAGTGTCTCCCCTGTACACAGATATCAGAACCTCAGTGTCTCCCCTGTACAACGATATCGGAACCCCAGTGTCTCCTCTGTACACAGATATCGGAACCCCAGTGTCTCCCCTGTACACAGATATCGGAACCCCAGTGTCTCCCCTGTACACAGATATCGGAACCCCGGTGTCTCCCCTGTACACAGATATCGGAACCCCGGTGTCACCCCTGTACACATATCAGAACCTCAGTGTCTCCCCTGTACACAGATATCGGAACCCCAGTGTCTCCCCTGTACACAGATATCGGAACCCCGGTGTCACCCCTGTACACATATCAGAACCCCAGTGTCTCCCCTGTACACAGATATGAGAACCCCAGTTTCTCCCCTGTAGACAGATATCAGAACCCTAGTGTCTCCCGTATACACAGATATCGGAACCCCGGTGTCACCCCTGTGCACATATCAGAACCTCAGTGTCTCCCCTGTACAACGATATCGGAACCCCAGTGTCTCCCCTGTACACAGATATCGGAACCCCAGTGTCTCCCCTGTACACAGATATCAGAACCCCAGTGTCTCCCCTGTACACAGATATCGGAACCCCAGTGTCTCCCCTGTACACAGATATCAGAACCCCAGTGTCTCCCCTGTACACAGATATCGGAACCCCAGTGTCTCCCCTGTACACAGATATCGGAACCCCGGTGTCACCCCTGTGCACATATCAGAACCTCAGTGTCTCCCCTGTACAACGATATCGGAACCCCAGTGTCTCCTCTGTAAACAGATATCGGAACCCCAGTGTCTCCCCTGTACACAGATATCGGAACCCCAGTGTCTCCTCTGTAAACAGATATCGGAACCCCAGTGTCTCCCCTGTACACAGATATCGGAACCCCAGTGTCTCCCCTGTACACAGATATCGGAACCCCAGTGTCTCCCCTGTACACAGATATCGGAACCCCATTGTCTCCCCTGTACACAGATATCGGAACCCCAGTGTCTCCCCTGTACACAGATATCGGAACCCCAGTTTCTCTCCTGTACACAGATATCGGAACCCCAGTGTCTCCCCTATGCACAGATATCGGAACCCCAGTGTCTCCCCTGTACACAGATATCGGAACCCCAGTGTCTCCCCTGTACACAGATATCGGAACCCCGGTGTCACCCCTGTGCACATATCAGAACCTCAGTGTCTCCCCTGTACAACGATATCGGAACCCCAGAGTCTCCTCTGTAAACAGATATCGGAACCCCAGTGTCTCCCCTGTACACAGATATCGGAACCCCAGTGTCTCCCCTGTACAACGATATCGGAACCCCAGTGTCTCCTCTGTACAAGATATCGGAACCCCAGTGTCTCCCCTGTACACAGATATCGGAACCCCAGTGTCTCCCCTGTACACAGATAACGGAACCCCAGTGTCTCCCCTGTACACAGATATCGGAACCCCATTGTCTCCCCTGTACACAGATATCGGAACCCCAGTGTCTCTCCCCTGTACACAGATATCGGAACCCCAGTTTCTCTCCTGTACACAGATATCGGAACCCCAGTGTCTCCCCTATGCACAGATATCGGAACCCCAGTGTCTCCCCTGTACACAGATATCGGAACCCCAGTGTCTCCCCTGTACACAGATATCGGAACCCCAGTGTCTCCCCTGTACACAGATATCAGAACCCCAGTGTCTCCCCTGTACACAGATATCAGAACCCCAGTGTCTCCCCTGTACACAGATATCGGAACCCCAGTGTCTCCCTTGTACACAGATATCAGAACCCCAGTGTCTCCCCTGTACACAGATATCAGAACCCCAGTGTCTCCCCTGTACACAGATATCGGAACCCCAGTGTCTCCCTTGTACACAGATATCAGAACCCCAGTGTCTCCTGTGTACACAGATATCAGAACCCCAGTGTCTCCCCTGTACACAGATATCGGAACCCCAGTGTCTCCCCTGTACACAGATATCAGAACCCCAGTGTCTCCCCTGTACACAGATATCGGAACCCCAGTGTCTCCCTTGTACACAGATATCAGAACCCCAGTGTCTCCCCTGTACACAGATATCAGAACCCCAGTGTCTCCCCTGTACACAGATATCGGAACCCCAGTGTCTCCCTTGTACACAGATATCAGAACCCCAGTGTCTCCTGTGTACACAGATATCAGAACCCCAGTGTCTCCCCTGTACACAGATATCAGAACCCCAGTGTCTCCCCTGTACACAGATATCAGAACCCCAGTGTCTTCCCTGTACACAGATATCAGAACCCCAGTGTCTCCCCTGTACACAGATATCAGAACCCCAGTGTCTCCCCTGTACACAGATATCAGAACCCCAGTGTCTTCCCTGTACACAGATATCAGAACCCCAGTGTCTCCCCTGTACACAGATATCAGAACCCCAGTGTCTCCCCTGTACACAGATATCAGAACCCCAGTGTCTTCCCTGTACACAGATATCAGAACCCCAGTGTCTCCCCTGTACACAGATATCAGAACCCCAGTGTCTCCCCTGTACACAGATATCAGAACCCCAGTGTCTCCCCTGTACACAGATATCCGTGTCCCCCCTGGTCATCTGGGATTGTTCTGAAATATTTACAGTGCAATGTATGGCTCCATCTATGTTTTTCTCAGTTTTTGGGGAAACTGGGAAATGTATCTTTTGTCAGGTTTTTAGTGTTGTCTGTGCACTTCTTAATTAGCTATTTTATAGGTCTGCTATTATTATACATGTATATAGCTCTGACATATACCACAGCGCTGTCACATCAGTCTCTGTACCAGAGGAGCTTACGCTCTAATGTCCCCTCCCCCACAGTCACATCAGTCTCTGTACCAGAGGAGCTTACGCTCTAATGTCCCCTCCCCCACAGTCACATCAGTCTCTGTACCAGAGGAGCTTACACTCTAATGTCCCCTCCCCCGCAGTCACATCAGTCTCTGTACCAGAGGAGCTTACACTCTAATGTCCCCTCCCCCACAGTCACATCAGTCTCTGTACCAGAGGAGCTTACGCTCTAATGTCTCCTCCCCCGCAGTCACATCAGTCTCTGTACCAGAGGAGCTTACACTATAATGTCCCCTCCCCCGCAGTCACATCAGTCTCTGTACCAGAGGAGCTTACACTCTAATGTCCCCTCCCCCACAGTCACATCAGTCTCTGTACCAGAGGAGCTTACGCTCTAATGTCTCCTCCCCCGCAGTCACATCAGTCTCTGTACCAGAGGAGCTTACACTCTAATGTCCCCTCCCCCGGAGTCACATCAGTCTGTGTACCAGAGGAGCTTACGCTCTAATGTCCCCTCCCCCGCAGTTACATCAGTCTCTGTACCAGAGGAGCTTACACTCTAACGTCCCCTCCCCCGCAGTCACATCAGTCTCTGTACCAGAGGAGCTTACGCTCTAATGTCCCCTCCTCCACAGTCACATCAGTCTCTGCACCAGAGGAGCTTACGCTCTAATGTCCCCCTCCTCCACAGTCACATCAGTCTCTGTACCAGAAGAGCTTACACTCTAATGCCCCCTCCCCCCACAGTCACATCAGTCTCTGTACCAGAGGAGCTTACACTCTAATGTCCCCTCCCCCGCAGTCACATCAGTCTCTGTACCAGAGGAGCTTACGCTCTAATGTCCCCTCCCCCACAGTCACATCAGTCTCTGTACCAGAGGAGCTTACGCTCTAATGTCCCCTCCCCCGCAGTCACATCAGTCTCTGTACCAGAGGAGCTTACACTCTAATGTCCCCTCCCCCGGAGTCTCATCAGTCTCTGTACCAGAGGAGCTTACACTCTAACGTCCCCTCCCCCGCAGTCACATCAGTCTCTGTACCAGAGGAGCTGTCGCTCTAATGTCCCCTCCCCCACAGTCCCATCAGTCTCTGTACCAGAGGAGCTTACACTCTAATGTCCCCTCCCCCACAGTCACATCAGTCTCTGTACCAGAGGAGCTTACACTCTAATGTCCCCTCCCCCACAGTCACATCAGTCTCTGTACCAGAGGAGCTTACGCTCTAATGTCCCCTCCCCCGCAGTCACATCAGTCTCTGCACCAGAGGAGCTTACGCTCTAATGTCCCCTCCTCCACAGTCACATCAGTCTCTGTACCAGAAGAGCTTACACTCTAATGCCCCCCCCCCCCACAGTCACATCAGTCTCTGTACCAGAGGAGCTTACACTCTAATGTCCCCTCCCCCACAGTCACATCAGTCTGTACCAGAGGAGCTTACGCTCTAATGTCCCCTCCCCCGCAGTCACATCAGTCTCTGTACCAGAGGAGCTTACACTCTAATGTCCCCTCCCCCGCAGTCACATCAGTCTCTGTACCAGAGGAGCTTACGCTCTAATGTCCCCTCCCCCGCAGTCACATCAGTCTCTGTACCAGAGGAGCTTACACTCCAATGTCCCCTCCCCCACAGTCCCATCAGTCTCTGTACAGAGGAGCTTACACTCTAATATCCCCCCCCACAGTCACACTTTATTAATATTATACATGTATATAGCTCTGACATATACCACAACCAGAGGCGGACTGACAACTCATGGGGCCCCCTGGCAATAGGGGATCATGGGGCCCCTGTGTCCTTGCCCAAACTCAAAAAAGCCTATGAAAAAGGTACCAGGGGCATCTCATGGGGCCCCCTACTGACCCCGGGCCCTCGGGCAGTGCCCGGGTCTCCAAATGGTCAGTCCGCCCCTGACCACAGTGCTGTACAAAATAAATATATAAGTAAATGAATAAATGAAAAAAGAAACTGATTAATAAGTAATCCAATGAACCTGCAGCATACAGTGGGCGGAGTTAAAAAAAAAAAGTAAAATCGCATATCTCCTTCTGGCGGCAGTGATGATCGCGGTCTGCTCACCCGTCGTGTTTATATTGGAATATTCCGGATATATTTCTTTGCTGTTGCCCCATAGGCCGGTCTGGTGGACGCAGAGGGCCAGTTGGTCGGAGAATTGGACGGCAATGGTTTTGGGATTGGAGTGGCACCATTCTCTTCAAAACCTAATAGTCCAAGATCTGCAAAGAAACCCAAGAGCCGAAAATCCAAGGAGGCGGTCAGGTGAGCCGGAGGCAGGGCGTGTCTCGCGGTGTGGGCGGGGTTTTCAGGTTACTCACAATGGAGCTATTGCTAGATCGGGTTTAATTCCAGTCCATTTGAGGGGGATAATATCCCTGAATCCCATGATTCTGTCCCGTAGACACTGAGATAGGCCATTCCAATACACCTGCTGAAATCTTTTAGAATGAGTGCCAAGTCGAGATGTGCACGACGGAAAAATTCATTTCATTTCAGATTTATTTAATAATTAAAAATTAATAATTTTTTTTCGGCATTCGTTATGTTTGAATGATTCGTTTTCAGAATTCATTTCGTATATTCGTTGTTTTCAGATCGATTTGAAATTGAAATTTCGGAAGACCGCTATATTCTCTTTTATTCTATTCTATTTTATTATTTTATTTTCTATTTTATTCTATTCTATTGTTTTACTTTCTATTTTATTCTATTCTGTGTTATTCTTTTCTATTCTGTTCCTTTATTTTCTCTTCCTTTTTATTCTATTTTGCACTTTTATTTTCTATTTTGTTCTATTCTACTCTTTTCTATTTTATTCTATTCGATAAAGCGGCCAAAGTAGGAATCATAATCTTATTTTACTTTGATACCTTATTCTATTTATTGAAATATGTTTCCATTTCGAATTCAAATTCATTTTCAAAGTTGAATTCGCATCCTTTGTTTCGTTATAATTTATTTCGGATTTGTTACAGAAACAATTGAGTCCTGATGTGATACTTCTTTTATTTGCACTAACATACAATTTTGAGGACAATCTTTCAGGGGATGTCCCCTTCTTCAAGGTCCAGGCAGTACTCAGTTGTTTCTGTCCCAAGTGCACTAATACGGCTACAATCACCTTTCGGATTGGTTGAAATTGATTATTATTTTGATTCGGAAATTCAGATTCATCCGGATCTCCAAAGAACAAAATTTCGTCCGGATTTTGATTTGTAACGAAGCAAATTGCACATGTCTAGTGCTGAGTGGGAGGGGCTTATATCTGTGGGCACCCGGGGCAGATATCTACGGCTGCTCTGTATATGACTGACCCTCAGAGAAAGGGCTCAGCTGTCCATCTAAGAGGCAGACTGGGCATCACAATGTTATTATTGATCATTCCTCCTATTAATTGATACAATCCTTCTGTCAACTGATCATTCCTCCTATTAATTAAACATTATTTTTTATAATAATAATACATTACTAAATAATAATAAATAATAATACATTACTTCTGCTATTTAATTGCTCTTTCTATTAGTTGCTCATTCTTTCTGTTAATTGATCATTCTCTAAATTAATTATGCTTCTATTGTTTGATCATTATTTCTCATAATTGATATGTTACTTCTGCTAATTAATTGTTCCTTCTATTAATTGATACATTTTTCCAATAAATTTCTCATTTTTTTTATTATTGATACATTCCTTCTGTTAATTGATCGTTCTTTCTATTTAATTGATCATTCCTTCTTTTAATTGATACATTCCTTCTGTTAATTGATCACTCTTTCTATTAATTAATCATTCTTTCTGTTAATTATTCTTTCTATTAATTGATCATTGTTTCTCAAAATTGATACGTTACCTCTGCTAATTGTTCCTTCTATTAACTGATACATTTTTTTTTATTACTTGCTCTTTCTTTCAGTTAATTGATATATTCCTTCTATGAAATGATTATTATTTCTCATAATGGATACATTCCTTTTGTTAATTAATTGTTCTCTATTAATTGATACATTCTTTCTATTAGTTGCTCATTCATTCTATTAATTCATACATTCCTTCTGTTAATTAATTGTTTTCTATTAATTGATACATTCTTTCTATTAGTTGCTCATTCATTCTATTAATTGATACATTCCTTCTGTTAATTAATTGTTTCTATTAATTGATACATTCCTTCTATTAGTTGCTCATTCTTTCTATTAATTGATACATTCCTTCTATTAGTTGCTCATTCATTCTATTAATTGATACATTCCTTCTGTTAATTAATTGTTTTTCTATTAATTGATACATTCCTTCTATTAGTTGCTCATTCTTTCTATTAATTGATACATTCCTTCTATTAGTTGCTCATTCATTCTATTAATTGATACATTCCTTCTGTTAATTAATTGTTTTCTATTAATTGATACATTCCTTCTATTAGTTGCTCATTCTTTCTATTAATTGATACATTCCTTCTATTAGTTGCTCATTCTTTCTATTAATTGATACATTCCTTCTGTTAATTAATTGTTTTCTATTAATTGATACATTCTTTCTATTAGTTGCTCATTCATTCTATTAATTGATACATTCCTTCTGTTAATTAATTGTTTTCTATTAATTGATACATTCCTTCTATTAGTTGCTCATTCTTTCTATTAATTGATACATTCCTTCTATTAGTTGCTCATTCTTTCTATTAATTGATACATTCCTTCTATTAGTTGCTCATTCTTTCTATTAATTGATACATTCCTTCTATTAGTTGCTCATTCTTTCTATTAATTGATACATTCCTTCTATTAGTTGCTCATTCATTCTATTAATTGATACATTCCTTTCTGTTAATTAATTGTTTTCTATTAATTGATACATTCCTTCTATTAGTTGCTCATTCTTTCTATTAATTGATACATTCCTTCTATTAGTTGCTCATTCATTCTATTAATTGATACATTCCTTCTGTTTAATTGTTTTTGATCATTCTTTCTATTAATTGATACATTCCTTCTGTTATTAGTTTTCTATTGATACATTCTTCTATTAGTTCATGATACATTCCTTCTTAGTTTCTATTAATTGATCTTTCTATTAGTTTTCTATTAATTGATACATTCCTTCTATTAGTTAATCATTCTTTCTATTAATTGATACATTCCTTCTATTAGTTGCTCATTCTTTCTATTAATTGATACATTCCTTCTATTAGTTGCTATTAGTTTTCTTTCTATTAATTGATACATTCCTTCTATTAGTTGCTCATTCTTTCTATTAATTGATACATTCCTTCTATTAGTTGCTCATTGTTTTCTATTAATTGATATACATTCCTTCTTTTAGTTGCTCATTTTTTCTATTAATTGATACATTCCTTCTATTAGTTGCTCATTCCTTTTTCTATTAATTGATACATTCCTTCTATTAGTTGCTCATTCTTTCTATTAATTGATACATTCCTTCTGTTAATTAATTGCTTTTCTTTATTAATTGATACATTCTTTCTATTAGTTGCTCATTCATTCTATTAATTGATACATTCTTCTTTAATTAATTGTCATTCTATTAATTAATTGATACATTCCTTCTATTAGTTGCTCATTCTTTCTATTAATTGATACATTCCTTCTATTAGCTCATTCTTTCTATTAATTGATACATTCTTTCTATTAATTGATACATTCCTTCTATTAGTTGCTCATTCTTTTCTATTAATTGATACATTCCTTCTATTAGTTGCTCATTCTTTCTCATTATTAATTGATACATTCCTTCTATTAGTTGCTCATAATTTTCTATTAATTGATACATTCCTTCTATTAGTTGCTCATTTTTCTATTAATTGATACATTTCTTCTATTAGTTGCTCATTCTATTCTATTAATTGATACATTCCTTCTATTAGTTGCTCATTCTTTCTATTAATTGATACATTCCTTCTGTTAATTGCCATTCTTTCTATTAATTGATACATTCCTTCTATTAGTATCATTCATTCTATTAATTGATACATTCCTTCTGTAATTAATTGTTTTCTATTAATTGATACATTCCTTCTATTAGTTGCTCATTCTTTCTATTAATTGATACATTCCTTCTATTATGTGATAATTTTTCTATTAATGGATACATTCTTTTAATTATGTATACATTTTATATTAGGGGCTGGATGTGCTCTGTTATTAATTGTTTTCATTAATTGATACATTCCTTCTATTATCACGGTATTAATTGATACATTCCCTATTAGTTGCTATGAATTTTTCTAAATTGCATTCATTCCTACTATTAGTTAATTGCTCATTACGGTTCTATTATACATACTGGATTCCTGCTGTTAATACTCAGCTTCGGCTAATTATCATTCGTTAATTAATTATTCTTTCTATTAATTGCCCTCTGGATGTGCACAATTAACATTCCACGGCTAAGCTTCTACTTTTACATATAATTGTTACAGCCCGCTGGATGTTGTATATACGGCATTTTTTCTATTAATTGATCATGTTCTTTAATTAATTGATACATTCCGCTATTATGATCATTATTTAAGTTAATTGTTACATACTTTATATTAAATTGATCATATATTTTCTATAATGATCAGCCCGCTTAATTGATACATTTATTAATTGATACATTTCCTGGACTAATTAATATGTGCTCTTTCGATTAATCATTTTTACTTCGGTCTTATTAAGGTATGATCGACCGTGGATGTGCGGTAATACGACCTAGCTTCGGCCACATAAGTATACAGGAATTATACAGCCCGCTAGGATGTGCGTAATACACCACTTTTTAAAAACATCAGACGGTATATTTGACATGCCCGCTGACTTACCGTACATAAAATCCTTCAAAATCCTCATGTTCATCCTCTGGCATCATAATTCATGAATGACATCTTCGCCCGTGATGTGCGTGTATACAGTCATCAGCCATGGATCTTCCACATACAGTATACGTCCCTGTGCGCTGTATACAGCCCGCTGGATGTACAGTATACGTTATTTATACTTCGGCTACATACAGTATACGGTACATCATACAGCCGGCTGGATGTATTGTGCGTAAAATACAAAGCCTGCTTCGGATACATACAGGTATACTGGTCATATACAGCCCGCTGGATGTGACGGTAATACGTGCAGCTTCGGCTACATCACGGTATATCAGTCATACAGTATATACAGCCGCCTGGATGTGCAGGTAATACGGCAGCTTCGGCTACATTCGGTATACGGTATATATACAGCCCGCTGGATGTGCGGTAATACGGTGTTCAGCTTCGGCTACATACAGTATACAGTATTATACAGCCCGCTGGATGTGCGGTAATACGGCAGCTTCGGCTACATACAGTATACGGTATATATATACAGCCCACTGGATGTGCGGTTAAGTTAATTACGGCAGCTTCGGCTACATACAGTATACGGTATATATACAGCCCGCTGGATGTGCGGTAATACGGCATTTCGGCTACATTACCCCGGTCATACAGTTGGGGTAATACGGCAGCTTCGGCTTAAATATATACGCTTATATACAGCCCTGCTGTAATGTGCGGTAATACACGGCAGCTTTCTATTACATACAGTATACGTTCTATATTACAGCCCGCTGGATGTGCGGTAATACGGCAGCTTCGGGCTATTACAGTATACAGAATATAAAAACAGCCCGCTGGATGTAATTAATACGGCAGCTATTAGGCTACATTTTTTGTATTGGTAGTATATACAGTGTGCTATTAGATGTGCGGTAATACGGCAGCTTCGGCTACATTTTATACACGGTATATATAGTTGCCCGCTTGGATTACGGCACTTTGATACATTCCAGCTATTAGATGCTCATTCAGCTTTCTACATACGGTATATATATACATTCCTTCTGGATGCAGTTGTACATACAGGCATTTCGGCTAGCCATTGATACATTCCTTCTATATAGTTGTGCTCAGCTTTCTGGATGTAATTGATACATTCCTTCTATTAGCTTGCTCATTCGGTTATCATTAATCGATACATTGTACCTTCTATTAGTTGCTCATTAATCAGACCGCTGGATTGTACATACAGTATACGGTATTAGCGGTTTAACATACATACGTCATTAATGATACATACTTCTATTAGTTGCTCATTCTTTTGTAATTGATACGTCCATTCCTTCTATTAGTTGCTGCGGCTCATTCAGTATACTGATTAATTGATACATTCCTTCTCGAGTTGCTCATCTTCTTTCATATTAATTGATACAATTCCTTCTAGGTTGTTATTGCACCATTCTTTCAGCCAATCCGTGATACTTTGTCCTTCATTAGTTGAATCATCTTTCGCCGTAATTGATACCAGTGTCTATTGGTTGTTCCGCAGCTACCGTACATTACATGATATCCAGTTCCTTGATTAGTAGGGACGTCATTCTTTCGTTAATTGATACCGCTTGGCTCAGTTCTTTTATATTAATTGATACATTCCTTCTATTAGTTGCTATTCTCATTCTATTAATTGATACATTCCTTCTATTAGTTTCATTCTTTCTATTAATTGATACATTCCTTCTATTAGTTGCTCATTCTTTCAATTAATTGATACATTCCTTCTATTAGTTGATCATTCTTTCTATTAATTGATACATTCCTTCTATTAGTTTTTCATTCTTTCAATTAATTGATACATTCCTTCTATTAGTTGCTCATTCTTTCTATTAATTGATACATTCCTTCTATTAGTTGCTCATTCTTTCGATTAATTGATACATTCCTTCTATTAGTTGCTCATTCTTTCTATTAATTGATACATTCCTTCTATTAGTTGCTCATTCTTTCGATTAATTGATACATTCCTTCTATTAGTTGCTCATTCTTTCGATTAATTGATACATTCCTTCTATTAGTTGCTCATTCTTTCTATTAATTGATACATTCCTTCTATTAGTTGATCATTCTTTCAATTAATTGATACATTCCTTCTATTAGTTGTTCATTTCTTTCTATTAATTGATACATTCCTTCTATTAGTTGCTCATTCTTTCGATTAATTGATACATTCCTTCTATTAGTTGCTCATTCTTTCGATTAATTGATACATTCCTTCTATTAGTTGTTCATTCTTTCTATTAATTGATACATTCCTTCTATTAGTTGCTCATTCTTTCGATTAATTGATACATTCCTTCTATTAGTTGCTCATTCTTTCGATTAATTGATACATTCCTTCTATTAGTTGCTCATTCTTTCGATTAATTGATACATTCCTTCTATTAGTTGCTCATTCTTTCGATTAATTGATACATTCCTTCTATTAGTTGCTCATTCTTTCGATTAATTGATACATTCCTTCTATTAGTTGCTCATTCTTTCGATTAATTGATACATTCCTTCTATTAGTTGCTCATTCTTTCTATTAATTGATACATTCCTTCTATTAGTTGCTCATTCTTTCTATTAATTGATACATTCCTTCTATTAGTTGCTCATTCTTTCGATTAATTGATACATTCCTTCTATTAGTTGTTGCTCATTCTTTCTATTAATTGATACATTCCTTCTATTAGTTGCTCATTCTTTCGATTAATTGATACATTCCTTCTATTAGTTGCTCATTCTTTCAATTAATTGATACATTCCTTCTATTAGTTGCTCATTCTTTCAATTAATTGATACATTCCTTCTATTAGTTGCTCATTCTTTCGATTAATTGATACATTCCTTCTATTAGTTTCATTCTTTCAATTAATTGATACATTCCTTCTATTAGTTGTTCATTCTTTCAATTAATTGATACATTCCTTCTATTAGTTTGCTCATTCTTTCTATTAATTGATACATTCCTTCTATTAGTTGCTCATTCTTTCTATTAATTGATACATTCCTTCTATTAGTTGATCATTCTTTCTATTAATTGATACATTCCTTCTATTAGTTTTCATTTTTTTATTAATTGATACATTCCTTCTATTAGTTTGCTCATTTTTCTATTAATTGATACATTCCTTCCTACATTCATTCACTCTTTTAATTTGATCACTTCTTTTATAATGATACATTTCAATCTTCCATTAATTGATCATTCTTTTAATTAATTGTATACATTCCTACGTTATTAATCATTATTTCTATTAATCAGATCCACCTGATTTTAATTAAGGATACATTACTTCTATTAATTGATCATTCTAGTTAATTAATTGTTCATTTCCTAATTGATAATCATTTTGTTCATTAATTGATCATTCTTTTTAATTAATTGATACATTTCTTTCTTAATTGATCATTTTCTAATTAATCATTATTAATTGATATTCTTTAATTAATTTTTTTATTAATTTGATCATTCTTTTAATTAATTGATACATTCTTTCTGCTAATTGATTGTTTTTTTTCTATTAATTGTTACATTCCTACTGTTGATTTGATCATTTTTCTATTAATTGATCACTCAATTTTTTTTTATCATTTAATTGATACTTTTTCCTAATTTATCTATAATTCCTTCTGTTAACTCTAGTAATCTTTCTCTTAATTGATGCATGTAAACGTTTACATTGTTGTCAATCCTATTGTTTTTCAGTCCTGTTTAATGATCACTCTTGACGGAGAGAACCACTGCGCTCTGATTTCCGCCATCTAGTAAAGACCTGAATCTTTTCCTTCCAGAGTGAAAATGTAATTCTTTCCACATCCCTGCGAGTCTACATTGATGTGATCACATTTTACGGTTGTCAATAGGCAGCTAATATTACAAGCAATCCAACAATGATGAGTTTGTTAATTTGCCCCCTCATTTGATCATTCTTTTTAATAAACTGATACATTCTTTCTGAATTGCTTGTTCTTTCTATTAATTGATACATTCCTTGTGTTTTTTGATCATTCTTTTAATTAACTGTCTACATTCTTTTTCTTTTAATCGATTGGTTCTTTCTATAATTGATACTTTCATTCTATTATTTGATACATTTTTTCTCTTTAATTGATGCATGTAAACGTTTTATATTATTGAGCTTATTCAGTCCTTTTAGGCAGGAAAGCGCCTTAGTCCGGCCTCTCAGTAATAGACCTGGAATCTTTTTTCCGTCCAATACCTGTCCACATCCCTGCTTTTGATGTGAAGGAGACGGTTGTCAAGGAAGCGAATCCCTGACGTTGAGACCCGGCGTCAGAGGGTTCCCATCAGTAAAGAGGAAGCCAGGAGCAGCAAAGATCCACTGACGTTGCTCAGAGGTTCCCATCAAAGAGGAAGCCAGCCCCCAGGTGAGAAATGTAATCTATGTGACCTTGGAGAGTACATCAATGATCACTAAATGTCTGCACAGCACTATTACCAGCAACCAACAATGAGAGATTTTAGGGCGCTTTACCCCTCCCATGTCAACTTCCTAATACGAGAACGACCTCTGCTCTCTAGCTCCCTTGTCTCCTCCTCCCATGCTCGTCTCCAGGACTTCTACAGAGCTTCCCCCATCCTCTGGAACTCTCTTACCCCAATTTTATCAGACTATCGCCTACTCTGCTTACTTTTTAGGCGATCTCTGCAAACCTCTCTCTTCAGGGAAGTCTATCCGCCCTCAGCTAATAATGGAATCTTCTATTCCTCCTACCAGTCCATCCCCCACAGTTACTACCTTTTGTACCACCAGCCCATCCCTCCTAGATTGTAAGCTCCCAGGATCAGGGCCCTCCTATCCCTCTTGTATTGAACTGTATTGTTGCTGTATTGTCTCCCTTTATATTGTAAAGCGCTGAGCCAACTGTTGGCGCCATAAATCCTGTATAATAAGAATAACTGAAAATATGGTGAAGGGTACGGCTTTTAACCCTTTTACCGCTGTAGTATGTAGTTGTAGTATGTAGTGTGTAGTATGTAGTGTGTAGTTGTAGTGTGCAGTATGTAGCATGGTGGTTGTGGCAGGAGGATTTTACACACATGTCCAGCTGAACAGCATTGACATTATTGGAGGACAGTTGAGACAACAGGGGTCTTTTATACCCCTGATGTCTCATTAACCACTTCCTGTCCGGCCCATATATATAAAAGGCCGGACGGTGGCAGTGCAGGGGCGGGTGGATGTTCATAAACAGCCTTCCCGCCCCCTGCTTGTGCGCGCTCCCTGGGAGCACACAGCACCGCGACCCGGTGCCCGCTGTGTCCTCTTGACACAGTGGAACATCGATCATTGTACGGGACCTCTGTGTGAGGTCCCGATCATGTGATCACTGATTGGCCAATCAGTGATCACATGAAGAGTGGTAAGCAGGATGTCACTTCTGACATCATTGCTTACTACGTGTGAAATCTGTGAATGATCACAGAGATCACATGGTACAGGGCTATTCACAACAGCCTTGTACCATGTGACAAGCTGTGACCAATCACAGCTCACACAGTATTTCTTAATGGCTGCAAGAATGCAGCCAGAGAGAAGGAGATATGATTGCTTTTACGGTCTTTATGGGTGTAAAAGCAATAAGTGTAAAAAAAAAAAATAAATCTTCATCACCCCCCACAAGTAGTACAGTGTCGCCATGGTGACCCTGTACTGCTAGGGTGACAGTATGTAAAAAAAACCCAAAAAACATAAATAATAAAAAAAAAATAAAATAAAAATGTAAAAAAAAATTTAGAAAAATTATAATTTTTGGTTATAAACTAATTTGGGTTATTTTTTTTTTTACTAAAAAGATAACTGAATAAATTTTGGCCAAGATTTATGAAGAAAGATTATTTATTTTCAAAATGTTATAAAAAAAAACACTTTTTTTAAAAATTTTTGGACTTTTGATTTATATAGCAAAAAAAAATAACAATCCCAGCGGTGAATAAATAACACTAAAATAAAGTTTTATCTGTCTCAAAAAAATGCTAAAAAATTAATATGGGTACAGTGTTGCATGACCGCGCAATTGTCATTCAAAGTGTGACAGCGCTGAAAGCTGAGAATTGGCCTGGGCAGGAAGGGGGGGAAAGTGTCTGGACTGGAAGGGGGGGAAAGTGTCCGGACTGGAAGGGGGGGAAAGTGTCCCGGACTGGAAGGGGGGGAAAGTGTCCGGACTGGAAGGGGGGGGAAAGTGTCCGGACTGGAAGGGGGGGAAAGTGTCCGGACTGGAAGGGGGGGAAAGTGTCCGGACTGGAAGGGGGGGAAAGTGTCCGGACTGGAAGGGGGGGAAAGTGTCCAGACTGGAAGGGGGGGAAAGTGTCCGGACTGGAAGGGGGGGGGAAAGCGTCCGGACTGGAAGGGGGGGAAAGCGTCCGGACTGAAAGGGGGTGAAAGCGTCCGGACTGGAAGGGGGGGAAAGTGTCCGGACTGGAAGGGGGTGAAAGTGTCCGGACTGGAAGGGGGGGAAAGTGTCCGGACTGGAAGGGGGGTGAAAGTGTCCGGACTGGAAGGGGGGGGGAAAGTGTCCGGACTGGAAGGGGGTGAAAGCGTCCGGACTGGAAGGGGGGGAAAGCGTCCGGACTGAAAGGGGGTGAAAGCGTCCGGACTGGAAGGGGGGGAAAGTGTCCGGACTGGAAGGGGGGGAAAGTGTCCGGACTGGAAGGGGGGGAAAGCGTCCGGACTGGAAGGGGGGAAAGCGTCCGGACTGGAAGGGGGGGAAAGTGTCCGGACTGGAAGGGGGGGAAAGTGTCCGGACTGGAAGGGGGGGAAAGCGTCCGGACTGGAAGGGGGGGAAAGCGTCTGGACTGGAAGGGGGGAAAGCGTCCGGACTGGAAGGGGGGGAAAGCGTCCGGACTGGAAGGGGGGTGAAAGCGTCCGGACTGGAAGGGGGGGAAAGCGTCCGGACTGGAAGGGGGGGAAAGCGTCCGGACTGGAAGGGGGGGGAAAGTGTCCGGACTGGAAGGGGGTGAAAGTGTCTGGACTGGAAGGGGGGGAAAGTGTCTGGACTGGAAGGGGGGGGGGAAAGTGTCCGGACTGGAAGGGGGGGAAAGCGTCTGGACTGGAAGGGGGGGAAAGTGTCCGACTGACTGAAAGGGGGTGAAAGTGTCCGGACTGGAAGGGGGGGAAAGTGTCCGGACTGGAAGGGGGGGAAAGTGTCCGGACTGGAAGTGGTTAAAGAGAACCTGAAATGAAAGGGAAAACAGAAAACAAATGCGGCCGCCACATCTAAGGACTGGGTCCGCTACAATAAACGACATGTTTGATTTTGGCTTTAGATATTCTTAACAATTGGCTTCCTGCTGTACATGTGACACGATGCGGAAAACATGGACTGGATCCTCTTCTTCTTGCATTGTCTTCGGATGAGAATGATCCGCCAGCACGCTTGTTTCGTATATTCATGGTGGATACGATGCACTACAGTTAAATTACAACAATGTAGACACAGCGCCATCAGTAAACCGCACTCTCTTCCTCTACAGCTCTCCTCCCCCGAAATCTGAAGCCTTTGAGGACTTTAAAGCAGACCGCGGGAGCGAACTGAATCGAATATTTAAAGAGAATAAATCAATTCTAGGAGACAGAAAGAAGAAACAGAAGAAACAGAAGGAGGCGACTCAGAGAATCAATGCGATCAAGAAAGAGATCGATGTCACTGCCCAGACCCTGAATGTGACAAAACTGGAGAGAGAGAAACAAGGTATATATTACTGGAGGGCTACAGGGGGCGCTATTGACAGATAATATTAGTGTATGACTGTGGGGGAGGGACATTAGAGTGTAAGCTCCTCTGGTACAGAGACTGATGGGACTGTGGGGGGAGGGACATTAGAGTGTAAGCTCCTCTGGTACAGAGACTGATGTGACTGTGGGGGAGGGGACATTAGAGTGTAAGCTCCTCTGGTACAGAGACTGATGTGACTGTGGGGGAGGGGACATTAGAGTGTAAGCTCCTCTGGTACAGAGACTGATGGGACTGTGGGGGAGGGACATTAGAGTGTAAGCTCCTCTGTACAGAGACTGATGGGACTGTGGGGGAGGGGACATTAGAGTGTAAGCTCCTCTGTACAGAGACTGATGGGACTGTGGGGGAGGGGACATTAGAGTGTAAACTCCTCTGTACAGAGACTGATGGGACTGTGGGGGAGGGGACATTAGAGTGTAAGCTCCTCTGTACAGAGACTGATGGGACTGTGGGGGAGGGGACATTAGAGTGTAAGCTCCTCTGTACAGAGACTGATGGGACTGTGGGGGAGGGGACATTAGAGTGTAAACTCCTCTGTACAGAGACTGATGGGACTGTGGGGGAGGGGACATTAGAGTGTAAGCTCCTCTGGTACAGAGACTGATGGGAATGTGGGGGAGGGGACATTAGAGTGTCAGCTCCTCTGTACAGAGACTGATGCGACTGGGGGAGGGGACATTAGAGTGTAAGCTCCTCTGGTACAGAGACTGATGGGACTGTGGGGGGGAGGGGACATTAGAGTGTAAGCTCCTCTGGTACAGAGACTGATGGGACTGTGGGGGAGGGGACATTAGAGCGTAAGCTCCTCTGGTACAGAGACTGATGTGACTGTGGGGGAGGGGACATTAGAGTGTAAGCTCCTCTGGTACAGACTGATGTGACTGTGGGGGAGGGGATATTAGAGTGTAAGCTCCTCTGGTACAGAGACTGATGGGACTGTGGGGGAGGGGACATTAGAGTGTAAGCTCCTCTGGTACAGAGACTGATGTGACTGCAGGGGAGGGGACATTAGAGTGTAAGCTCCTCTGGTACAGAGACTGATGGGACTGTGGGGGAGGGGACATTAGAGCATCAGCTCCTCTGGTACAGAGACTGATGTGACTGTGGGGGAGGGGACATTAGAGTGTAAGCTCCTCTGGTACAGAGACTGATGGGACTGTGGGGGAGGGGACATTAGAGTGTAAGCTCCTCTGGTACAGAGACTGATAGGACTGTGGGGGAGGGGACATTAGAGTGTAAGCTCCTCTGGTACAGAGACTGATGGGACTGTGGGGGAGGGGACATTAGAGTGTAAGCTCCTCTGGTACAGAGACTGATAGGACTGTGGGGGAGGGGACATTAGAGTGTAAGCTCCTCTGGTACAGAGACTGATGGGACTGGCTCAGTGTTCTCTGTACAGCACTGCGGTATATGTCAGAGCTATATAAATGTATCAGAATACTAGTGTGTGTCTATGGGGGACATTAGAGTGTAAGCTCCTCTGGTGCTCTCAGGTGAGGTCCCTCTGTGTTTGATGCTGATGAGGGAAGGTTGATCTCATGAATCTCTGCTTGCAGGTGAATACATCAGTGATGATGGTCAGGTAATCATCGATGAACAGGAGTTCATGCTGATTGTCAGGCTGAAGGATCTGAAGAAACAGTATCGGGCAGATTACGATGAACTGCAGGACCTGAAGGTCGAGGTACAATACTGCCAGAAAATGGTAGACCAGTGCCGACAGCGCCTGCTCACAGGTATGGCTCTTATCTCAGCTCATCTAACCTCAAGTAACTCCACCCACTGCAGAATTACCCAATGGCTTTACCTATCTCTCAGAGGGTCCTGAAGTGAGATTTCCCCCCAGTAGTTTGTGTCTCTGCCCCTCCCACAATGGGGAGATTTCCCTCAGTAGTTTGTGTCTCTGCCCCTCCCACAATAAGATTTCCCCTCAGTAGTTTGTGTCTCTGCCCCTCCCACAATGAGGAGATTTCCCCTCAGTAGTTTGTGTCTCTGCCCCTCCCACAATGGGGAGATTTCTCCGCAGTAGTTTGTGTCCCTGCTCCTCCGACAATAAGATTTCTTCCAGTAGTTTGTGTCTCTGCCCCTCCCACAATGGGGAGATTCCCCTGCAGTAGTTTGTGTCTCTGCCCCTCCCACAATGGGGAGATTTCCCTGCAGTAGTTTGTGTCTCTGCCCCTCCCACAATGGGGAGATTTCCCCCAGTAGTTTGTGTCTCTGCCCCTCCCAGAATGGGGAGATTTCCCCCAGTAGTTTGTGTCTCTTCCCCTCCCACAATGGGGAGATTTCCCTCCAGTAGTTTGTGCCTCTGCCCCTCCCACAATGGGGAGATTTCCCCCAGTAGTTTGTGCCTCTGCCCCTCCCACAATGGTGAGATTTCCCCCAGTAGTTGGTGTCTCTGCCCCTCCCACAATGGGGAGATTTCCCCCAGTAGTTGGTGTCTCTGCCCCTCCCACAATGGGGAGATTTCCCCCAGTAGTCGGTGTCTCTGCCCCTCCCACAATGCGGAGATTTCCCTCCAGTAGTTTGTGCCTCTGCCCCTCCCACAATGGGGAGATTTACCCTCAGTAGTTGGTGCCTCTGCCCCTCCCACAATGGGGAGATTTTCCTGCAGTAGTTTCTCTCTGCCCCTCCCACAATTGGGAGATTTCCCCCAGTAGTTTGTGCCTCTGCCCCTCCCACAATGGGGAGATTTTCCGTAGCCCACAATTGAGTACATATGACCGATAATACCAGGGTACCCTCACAGGGTGTGTTCTTGTCCCCACAGAGTTCGAGGTTTGGTATAACGAGTCGTTTGTCCTCCCGGAGGAGGTGCAGAATTCGGTGAAGGTTGGCGGCACTCTGAGACCCGGAATCCTACCTGTCCATAAACTTCTATCACTGGTGAGCTGTCCACGTGGGACCTGGCCCCCGTCTTACCTCTGTGCAATCAATATACAACAACCACATTCTCCAGCCTGGCCAATCAGATTATTCAGCCGATTGGCCGATAAAGAAGATTGTAATGTAAAGAGAACCTGTAGTGGTCATCTCGTCGCTCTGTGTGGCCTCTGAGAGTGGAGAGAGTCAGCCCTGCAAGCCATTTACATGCCCTCATGTGACAGTGCTGGATGCCTGAGCAGCCAATCATCAATCACTAGGGCTGTGTCAGGGCTCTGGGTATGACCAGAGGTGTGTGGACTGACACAGGGAAACCCAGGCTTCAGATATAGTATAAACAATATAATTTATTTAAGACTAAACAATACATAAACACAGTGCAAACAAACCAAACCAAAACCCCCAACAGATAACAAAAGAATAATACTAAGCGTAGTCGGGCAGGCCGGGTCGGTAGCAAACGGGCAGGCAAGGTACAAAGGAGCAGGCAGAGCGTAGTCAGATGGGCCGGGTCAGGAACAATCAGGCAGACAAGGTACAAAGGAGCAGACTGGAGAGTGGTCAGGAATAGCAGAGGTCAGGACAGGCGGAGTTCAATCAGAGTCAGGGATCAAGCAGGATCAGACAGGAAGCAGACAGGATGCAGGTACAGGGGCTCTTGGGAAACATACACCAAGGCCCTAATTGCAAGTCTGGCCATTCCTTATATGCACCTCCTGCAATCAGCCTCAGGTGTTTTGGCTGACTGCAGGAGTGAGCCTCTGGTTGCTGAGAGCACCCGCTGGCCAGTCCTGGTACTGCAACCCACAAGGCAGGTGAGCCCCACCACTATTGGCGAGTCCATTCTTGACAGGCTGTCATGGCGGCCGTTGATGAGGGGGGTGAATCACATGCTTCCCATATCTGGAAGCACCACATATTTCTTTGACTCCTGGTAGACTAGTGAGGGGGGAGGGGCCACCATTGGAATGGTCCTGTCACTTTGCCCGTGTGTCCTGTTGATAAAGATTGGCGGAATATTTGGTTTTGTTTCACACAATTTCCGATATGTCAACTTATCGCGCTCTGCCCTCGACTCCTAATCGGGCTGGATAGCAGGCTGTGGCTCCCGCAAGCCCAGAGACAGTCCAAAAAACACCGACACCCAACACAATCGTAAAGCGTTTATGAAACTTTATTGGTATACAGGGTAAAACAACAAGGTATGGCTCATCTAACCTCAAGTAACTCCACCCACGGCAGAATTACCCAATGGCTTTATCTATCTCTCAGAGGGTCCTGAAGTGAGATTTCCCTGCAGTAGTTTGTGTCTCTGCCCCTCCCACAATGGGGAGATTTCCCTCCAGTAGTTTGTGTCTCTGCCCCTCCCACAATGGGGAGATTTCCCTCCAGTAGTTTGTGTCTCTGCCCCTCCCACAACAGGGAGATTTCCCTCCAGTAGATTGTGTCTCTGCCCCTCCCACAATGGGGAGATTTCCCTCCAGTAGTTTGTGTCTCTGCCCCTCCCACAATGGGGATATTTCCCTCCAGTAGTTTGTGTCTCTGAACCTCCCATAACGGGGAGATTTTCCCTGCAGTAGTTTCTGTCTCTGCCCCTCCCACAACAGGGAGATTTCCCTCCAGTAGATTGTGTCTCTGCCCCTCCCACAATGGGGAGATTTCCCTGCAGTAGTTTGTGTCTCCGCCCCTCCCATAACGGGGAGATTTTCTTCCAGTAGTTTGTGTCTCTGCCCCTCCCATAACGGGGAGATTTCCCTCCAGTAGTTTGTGTCTCTGCCCCTCCCACAATGGGGATATTTCCCTCCAGTAGTTTGTGTCTCTGAACCTCCCATAACGGGGAGATTTTCCCTGCAGTAGTTTGTGTCTCTGCCCCTCCCACAACAGGGAGATTTCCCTCCAGTAGATTGTGTCTCTGCCCCTCCCACAATGGGGAGATTTCCCTGCAGTAGTTTGTGTCTCCGCCCCTCCCATAACGGGGAGATTTTCTTCCAGTAGTTTGTGTGTCTCTGCCCCTCCCATAACGGGGAGATTTTCTTCCAGTAGTTTGTGTCTCTGCCCCTCCCACAATGGGGAGATTTCCCCCAGTAGTTTGTGTCTCTGCCCCTCCCATAACGGGGAGATTTCCCCCAGTAGTTTGTGTCTCTGCCCCTCCCATAACGGGGAGATTTCCCCCAGTAGTTTTTGTCTCTGCCCCTCCCATAACGGGGAGATTTCCCCTAGTAGTTTGTGTCTCTGCCCCTCCCACAATGAGGATATTTTCCCCCAGTAGCTGGGGGAGGTGCCACCATTGGAATGGTCCTGTCACTTTGCCCTTGTGTCCTGTTGATAAAGGTTGGCGGAATATTTGTTTTTTGTTTCACAATATTTCCGATATGTAAACTCACCGCGCTCTGCCCTCGACTCCTAATTGGGCTGGATAGCAGGTCACTGCTCAGGCTGTGGTCCCGCAATCCCAGAGAGAGTCCAAAAAACACCGACACCCAACACAATCATAAAGCGTATATGAAACTTTATTGGTATACAGGATAAAACAACAAGGTAGCTCACGCTTACGCGTTTCAGCCTACATGGCCTTCATCATAGCTATGAGAGCTCAGACCTGGTGGAACTGGCATCATAGCTATGAGAGCTCAGACCTGGTGGAACTGGCATCATAGCTATGAGAGCTCAGACCTGGTGGGACTGGCATCATAGCTACGAGAGCTCAGACCTGGTGGGACTGGCATCATAGCTATGAGAGCTCAGACCTGGTGGGACTGGCATCATAGCTACGAGAGCTCAGACCTGGTGGAACTGGCATCATAGCTATGAGAGCTCAGACCTGGTGGGACTGGCATCATAGCTACGAGAGCTCAGACCTGGTGGGACTGGCATCATAGCTATGAGAGCTCAGACCTGGTGGGACTGGCATCATAGCTACGAGAGCTCAGACCTGGTGGGACTGGCATCATAGCTACGAGAGCTCAGACCTGGTGGGACTAGCATCATAGCTATGAGAGCTCAGACCTGGTGGAACTGGCATCATAGCTACGAGAGCTCAGACCTGGTGGGACTAGCATCATAGCTATGAGAGCTCAGACCTGGTGGGACTGGCATCATAGCTATGAGAGCTCAGACCTGGTGGGACTGGCATCATAGCTACGAGAGCTCAGACCTGGTGGGACTGGCATCATAGCTATGAGAGCTCAGACCTGGTGGGACTGGCATCATAGCTACGAGAGCTCAGACCTGGTGGGACTGGCATCATAGCTATGAGAGCTCAGACCTGGTGGGACTAGCATCATAGCTATGAGAGCTCAGACCTGGTGGGACTGGCATCATAGCTATGAGAGCTCAGACCTGGTGGGACTGGCATCATAGCTATGAGAGCTCAGACCTGGTGGGACTGGCATCATAGCTATGAGAGCTCAGACCTGGTGGGACTGGCATCATAGCTACGAGAGCTCAGACCTGGTGGGACTGGCATCATAGCTATGATGAAGGCCATGTAGACCGAAATACGTAATCGCGGGCTACCTTGTTTACCAATAGTTCCATATACGGTGTAAGATCCTGTTGGGTGGCGGCTTCTCTACTATTTTGGACCTCACACTATATACAGTCATGGCCGAAATTGTTGGCACCCTTGATATTTCTCCAGGAAATCATGTATTTCTCACGAAACGTATTGCATTAACACATGTTTTGCTATACACATGTTTATTCCCTTTGTGTGTATTGGGACAAAACAAAAAAAAGGGAGGAAAGAAAGCAAATTCGACATAATGTCACACAAACCTCCAAAAATGGGCTGGACAAAAGTATTGGCACCCTTTCACAACTGCGGATAAATAAGAATGTTACAAGCATGTGATGCTCCTGTAAACTCACCTGGGGCAAGTAACAGGTGTGGGCAATATAGAAATCACACCTGAAAGCAGATAAAAAGGAGAGACGTTCACTTAACCTTTGCATTGTGTGTCTGTCTGTGCCACACTAAGCATGGAACAACAGAAAGAGGAGACGAGAACTGTCTGAGGACCTGAGAACCAAAATTGTGGCAAAATATCAACAATCTCAAGGTTACAAGTCCATCTCCAGAGAACTAGATTTGCCTTTGTCCACAGTGCGCAACATTATCAAGAAGTTTGCAACCCATGGCACTGTAGCTAATCTCCCTGGTCGTGGACGGATGAGGAAAATTGATGAAAGATTGCAACGCAGAATAGTCCGGATGGTGGATAAGCAGCCCCAAACATGTTCCAAAGACATTCAAGCTGTCCTGCAGGCTCAGGGAGCATCAGTGTCAGCGCGAACTATCCGTCGACATTTAAATGAAATGAAACGCTATGGCAGGAGACCCAGGAGGACCCCACTGCTGACACAGAGACATAAAAAAGCAAGACTACAGTTTGCCAAAATGTACTTGAGTAAGCCAAAAGCCTTCTGGGAAAACGTCTTGTGGACAGATGAGACCAAGATAGAGCTTTTCGGTAAAGCACATCATTCTACTGTTTACCGAAAACGGAATGAGGCCTACAAAGAACAAAACACAGTACCTACGGTAAAATATGGTGGAGGTTCAATGATGTTTTGGGGTTGTTTTGCTGCCTCTGGCACTGGGTGCCTTGACTGTGTGCAAGGCATCATGAAATCTGAGGATTACCAAAGGATTTTGGGTCGCACTGTAGGGCCCAGTGTCAGAAAGCTGGGTTTGCGTCCAAGATCCTGGGTCTTCCAGCAGGACAATGACCCCAAACATACGTCAAAAAGCACTCAGAAATGGATGGCAAAGAAGCGCTGGAGAGTTCTGAAGTGGCCAGCAATGAGCCCAGATCTAAATCCCATTGAACACCTGTGGAGAGATCTTAAAATTGCTGTTGGGAAAAGGTGTCCTTCCAATAAGAGAGACCTGGAGCTGTTTGCAAAGGAAGAGTGGTCCAAAATTCCGGGTGAGAGGTGTCAGAAGCTTATTGATGGTTATAGGAAGCGACTGATTTCAGTTATGTTTTCCAAAGGGTGTGCAACCAAATATTAAGTTAAGGGTGCCAATACTTTTGTCCAGCCCATTTTTGGGGTTTTGTGTGACATTATGTCATATTTGCTTTTCTGCCTCTGTTTTATATTTGTTCCAATACATACAAAGGGAATAAACATGTGTATAGCAAAACATGTGTTAATGCAATACCTTTTTTGTGTGAAATACTTGATTTTCAGGAAAAATATCAAGGGTGCCAACAATTTCGGCCATGACTGTATCTACTATGTTTTTAATTCTTTTATGAAAGTCTGACCTGGAATGTTGTGAAGAGCAGACAGATCAGAGGTGGACCTGATGGACCGTACGTGTGTATTGGAGAACTGTCCCCTTGGTGTTGTCGGTCTCCTTAGAGATTGTCTGTCTTCTTCTCTCATGGTGTTCAGGGTGAAGATGAACAGGAGCGATATGACAGACTACAGCAGGAGCTGCTAATGGAGGTTCCGGAGTCACTGCCCTTCCATAATGCCAGAAACAAAGCCAGTCAGAAGGTTTGTGTGATTCTTTCTTCAGAGACCACAGAACACCAGGAACCTAAAATTAGAGTTGACCCTGAAATTTGGATAATATTCTTTCAAACTGAATGTATGTGACCAGAGCTGAATCCAAATGTCAGTCTTATTTTTGGTGGTTTAGATTTCCAAAAGGTTCCTGAAAGGAAGAGACCAGAGGTTGCCTGAGTACCCTTAGCTTGACTGGCAGTTCCACCAGGTCTGGGCCCCCTTGGATTAACTGCCAGTCCCACCAGGTCTGAGTACCTTTAGCTTGACTGCCAGTCCCACCAGGTTTGAGTACCTTTAGCTTGACTGCCAGTCCCACCAGGTTTGAGTACCCTTAGCTTGGCTGGCAGTTCCACCAGGTCTGAGCACAGTTAGCTTGACTGCCAGTCCCACCAGGTTTGAGTACCCTTAGCTTGGCTGGCAGTTCCACCAGGTCTGTGTACCTTTAGCTTGACTGCCAGTACCACCAGGTCTGAGTACCTTTAGCTTGACTGCCAGTCCCACCAGGTTTGAGTACCTTTAGCTTGACTGCCAGTCCCACCAGGTTTGAGTACCCTTAGCTTGGCTGGCAGTTCCACCAGGTCTGAGCACAGTTAGCTTGACTGCCAGTCCCACCAGGTTTGAGTACCCTTAGCTTGGCTGGCAGTTCCACCAGGTCTGAGTACCTTTAGCTTGACTGCCAGTCCCACCAGGTTTGAGTACCCTTAGCTTGAGTGTCAGTCCCACCAGGTCTGGGCACCCTTAGCTTAATTGCTAGTCCCACCAGGTCTGGGCACCCTTAACTTGACTGCCAGTCCCACCAGGTCTGAGCTTCACTGCTAGTCCCACCAGGTCTGAGCACCCTTAGCTTGACTGCCATTCCCACCAGGTCTGAGCACCCTTAGCTTTGCTGCCAGTCACACCAGCTGTGGGCACCCTTAGATTGACTGTCAGTACCACCAGGTCTGGGCACCCTTATCTTTACTGCTAGTTCCACCAGGTCTGAGCACCCTTAGCTTGGCTGCCAGTCCCACCAGATCTGGCACCCTTAGATTGACTGACTGCCAGTCCCACCAGGTCTGAGCACCATTAGCTTGACTGCCAGTACCACCAGATCTGGGCACCCTTAGCTTGACTGCCAGTCCCAACAGGTCTGAGCACCCTTAGCTTGACTGCTAGTCCTAGCAGGTCTGGGCACCTGTTGCTTGACCGTTGGTCCCACCAGGTCTGAGCACCATTAGCTTGACTGCCAATACCACCAGGTCTGGGCACCCTTTGCTTGACCATCGGTCCCACAAGGTCTGAGCACCCTTAGCTTGACTGCTAGTCCTACCAGGTCTGGGCAACCTTAGCTTGACTGCCAGTCCCTCCAATAATGGACACCCTTCGCTTGACTGCCAGTGCCACCAGGTCTGATTCCCCTTAGCTTGACTTCCAGTCCCACCAGGTCTGGACACCCTTAGCTTGACTGCCTGTCCCACCAGGTCCCACCTTTCTATTTTAGTATCCCTTTTGCAGGCAGACCCCTTTTTGCTTTTTTATGCTCACATGGTAAAATGCAGATTTTAGGCCTAAAGATTAGTTAAAACCCCAAAAAATTACATCTTTTCTGAAAACAGAGACCCTAGAGAATAATATGGTGGTAGTCCCAATGTGTTACGTCATACCTTATTAGCGCAACTGTTCTTTAACTAGTTGCCGACCGCAGATAGCTGAATGACGGCTGCACTGCGGCCGGCCAGTTCTGGGTGGGCGTCATATGACGTCCTCCCAGAACGCGATCTCCTGCGCGCCCCTCGGGGTGCGCACCCGGCGATCTCCGTGATCGCTGTGTCCTACGAGGAAAACAAGTATATGATCCAAACGCACACGTTCCTGCGTTAAAAAATGGCTGTGTGTATGAGTGGGTGCTGCAGTGACCCTCGGCTGGAACCGAACAAAATCAGCAAGGAAAAAATGTCACCAGCACACCGAGGATCACCAATATGGGTGATCCTACGGACACAGCTGATCACGTGATGTGGTAAAAGGCCAATCACAGCGGCCTTTTACCATGTGATCAGCGGTGTCCAATGACACGTTGATCACCAGGAAATGCAATTGCCGGTTCTCGGCTGCACTTTCCTCACGCTGTCAGATCGTGAGTAAAATACTGCTGAGAACCTGGCAGTTGTTAGAGCGGGGATCGGCACCGATCATCAGTACCCTGATGATCGGTGCCTAGCAGTGCCACCCACAAGTTCTGCCCATCTGTGCCCAGCAGTGTGCCCACTAACTCCGCCCATCTGTGCCCAGCAGTGTGCCCACTAACTCCGCCCATCTGTGCCCAGCAGTGTGCCCACTAACTCCGCCCATCTGTGCCCAGCAGTGCACCCACTAACTCCGCCCACCTGTGCCCAGCAGTGCATCCACCTGTGCCACCCAGCAGTGTCACACAGGTGTGCCCAGAAGTGCCACCTACCTGTGCCCAGCGGTGCCACCCACCTGTGCCCACCAGTGCCCATTAGTGCAGCCCAGCAGTGCTGCCAGTCAGTGGCACCAGTCAGTGCCCAGCGGTTGTGCCAGTCAGTGCCCAGCAGTGCCACCAGTCAGTGCCCAGCAGTGATGCCAGTCAGTGCCACCTATCAAAGCTGTCTATCAGTACCCATCATCAGTGTCGCCTATCAGTGCCACCTATCCGTGCCACCTCATTAGTACTGCCTATCAGTGCCCTTCAGTGCTGCCTATCAGTGCCCATCAGTGCCGCTTATCAGTGCCCATCAGTGCTGCCTCATCAACGCACATCAGTGGAGGAGAAAAATTACCTGGTTGAAAAATGTTATAATAGAAACAAAGAAACTTTTTTTTTTTCAAATTTTTTGCAATTTTTTTGTTTATAGCGCAAAAAGTAAAGTGTCCAGCGGCGATTAAATACCACCAAAACAAAGCTCTATTTGTGAGAAATAAATGCTAAAAATTTCATATGGGTACAATCTTGCGTGACCGCGCAATTGTCAATCAAAGTGCGACAGCGCTGAAAGCTGAAACTTGGCCTGGTAAAGAAGGGGGTATAAGTGCCCGGTAGGCGAGGGGTTAAACCCAATTTAGTGCACTCACACATGATATATTACCATTTTTTGTTAAATAACAAGTAGATAGATACCAAACGTGTTAAGCCTTACAACTGCCCATTCAGTACCCCAAAATTCTCCATAGGTGACATTTAAAAAGCTTTTACAGGTTATCAGTTTATAAGTAACCAGGACTGATGGGCCTAGGATTATTACTCTCACGCCATCGTGTGTACAGATACCGATTAACCACTTCCCGTCCGGCCCATGTAGATAAACGGCTGGACAGGAGTGCTGCCGAAGCGGGGGGGCGATTTCTAAACGTCCCCCCTGCTTCCATTGCTTGTGCACACTCCCTGGGAGCACGTGGCACCGCGATCAGTGCCCGCTGTGTCCTCCCTACACCGATCGCTGTAGAGACCTCTGTGTGAGGTCCCCGATCATGTGATCTCTGATTGGCCAATCAGTGATCACATGAAGAGTAGTAAGCAAGATGTCACTTCTGACATCATTGCCTACTACTAGTGAAATCTGTAAATGATCACAGAGATCACATGGTACAGGGCTATTCACAACAGTCTTGTACCATGTGACAAGCTGTGACCAATCACAGCTCACACAGTATTTCTCAATGGCTGCAAGAATGCAGCCAGAGAGAAGGAGAAAGGATTGCTTTTACAGCCTTTATGGGTGTAAAAGCAATCAGTGTAAAAAAAGGAAAAAAAAAAATTTAATCACCCCCCCCACAAGTAGTACAGTGTCACTATGGTGACACTGTACTGCTAGGGTGACAGTATGTTAAAAAAAATAATAATATAAAAAAAAAGTAATAAAAATAAAATTGTTTTTTGAAAAATTATAATTTTTGGTTATAAACTAATTCGTTTTTTTTTGTCTTTTTTTTTTCTAAAAAGATAACTGAATATATTTTAGCTAATATTTATGAAGAAAGATTATTTATTTGCAAAATTTTATAAGAAAAACACTTTTTTTCAAAATTTTTGGACATTTTCATTTATATAGCAAAATTAAAAAAATCCCAGCAGTGAATAAATACCACCAAAATAAAGTTTTATGTCTCAAATGCTAAAAGATTCATATGGGTACAGTGTTGCATGACCGTGCAATTGTCATTCAAAGTGTGAGAGCGCTGAAAGCTGAAAATTGGCCTGGACTGGGGGGGGGTTGTGCCTGGACAGGAAGAGGGGTGAAAGTGTCCGGACTGGAAGGGGGTGAAAGTGTCCGGACCGGAAGGGGGTGAAAGTGTCCGGACTGGAAGGGGGTGAAAGTGTCCGGACCGGAAGGGGGGGAAAGTGTCAGGACTGGAGGGGGGTGAAAGTGTCCGGACCGGAAGGGGGGGAAAGTGTCAGGACTGGAGGGGGGTGAAACTGTCTGGACTGGAAGGGGGGGGAAAGTGTCCGGCCCGGAAGGGGGGAAAGCGTCCAGAATGGAAGGGGGTGAAAGTGTCCGGACTGGAAGGGGGGGAAAGTGTCCGGACTGGAAGGGGGGAAAGTGTCCGGACCGGAAGGGGGGAAAGCGTCCGGACTGGAAGGGGGTGAAAGTGTCCGGACTGGAAGGGGGGGGAAAGTGTCCGGACCGGAAGGGGGTGCAAGTGTCTGGACTGGAAGGGGAGGAAAGTGTCTGGACCGGAAGGGGGGGAAAGTGTCCGGACCGGTAGGGGGTGCACGTGTCCGGACTGGAAGGGGGGGGAAAGCATCCGGACTGGAAGGGGGGGAAAGTGTCCGGACTGGAAGGGGGGAAAGCATCCGGACTGGAAGGGGGGGAAAGTGTCCGGACTGGAAGGGGGGAAAGCATCCGGACTGGAAGGGGGTGAAAGTGTCTGGACTGGAAGGGGGGGGAAAGTGTCCGGACTGGAAGGGGGGAAAGCGTCCGGACTGGAAGGGGGGGAAAGTGTCTGGACTGGAAGGGGGGAAAGCGTCCGGACTGGAAGGGGGGGAAAGTGTCCGGACCGGAAGGGGGGGAAAGCGTCCGGACCGGAAGGGGGGAAAGTGTCCGGACCGGAAGGGGGTGCAAGTGTCTGGACTGGAAGGGGGGGAAAGTGTCCGGACTGGAAGGGGGGGAAGTGTCCGGACCGGAAGGGGGGAAAGCGTCCGGACTGGAAGGGGGGGAAAATGTCCGGACTGGAAGGGGGTGAAAGTGTCCGGACTGGAAGGGGGGGAAAGTGTCCGAACCGGAAGGGGGTGCAAGTGTCTGGACTGGAAGGGGAGGAAAGTGTCCGGACCGGAAGGGAGGGAAAGTGTCCGGACCGGTAGGGGGTGCAAGTGTCCGGACTGGAAGGGGGGAAAGTGTCTGGACTGGAAGGGGGGGAAAGTGTCCGGACTAGAAGGGGGTGCAAGTGTCCGGACTGGAAGGGGGGGAAAGTGTCCGGACTGGAAGGGGGGGAAAGTGTCCGGACTGGAAGGGGGTGAAAGTGTCCGGACTGGAAGAGGGGGAAAGTGTCCAGACCGGAAGGGGGTGCAAGTGTCCGGACTGGAAAGGGGGGAAGTGTCCGGACCGGAAGGGGGGGAAAGTGTCCGGACCGGAAGGGGGGGAAAACGTCCGGACTAGAAGGGGGTGAAAGTGTCCAGACTGGAAGGGGGGGGAAAGTGTCCGGACTGGAAGGGGGGGAAAGTGTCCGGACTGGAAGTGGGGGAAGTGTCCGGACCAGAAGGGGGGGGGGGGGAAAGTGTCCGGACCGGAAGGGGGGTGAAAGCGTCCGGACCGGAAGGGGGGTGAAAGCGTCCGGACTTGAAGTGGGGGGGGGGGTGGGGCCAGGAATAACCCCTAAAAAAGATAATATAAACTAAAGAGCTACAAAAAAGGTGGCGATCCATATTGTGGAGTGGGGGGGGGGGGGGCTTTAGATGAGAGCTGGTGGGGTGGCGGGGGTTGAAGCTCCGCTTTTAGGATCTGATTATTTTGCGGTGAATGAAGATTGTTACATTTTTTTTCGTTGTCGCAGCACCACTACAGCCGGGCGATAGCTCAGCTCACCCCCACCAAGAAGAAAGCCGGTCTGATCACCAGCAGTGTGAAGAACAAACCGCCCTCCTCTCTGACCATCATGTGACCAGGAACCCACCCTACCTGTCCCCTCCAGGAGAGGGCGCTGCATTGTGACACCGGCCAGGCCAGTTAAACACCGTATTACATTTACCTTGATATGATTCGCTGTCATTGTCACAGTTTTTTAAAGATAAATAAAGATTTTTCTCGCTGTTTATAACGCATTTAGTAACAAAATAAATCCCCAAATTTTAATTGTGTTACAAAAATGATTTTTTTTTTTTTTTAGGATTTATCCCCCAAGAGATAAACACTGACTGAGAGGCTCACTGACCGCTCTCTTCCCAGGAGTCAGTGCGGGTATTACGTGTACATTTTTTGCACATGGAACTGTCATTGCCCGTAGATCAGCATTGCAAAGCATTATGGGTGCTTGAAGACAGAGATTGGCAGTAGCTGTTCGCCTTCAGACAGTCTCTCTGTCATTGAAACGTCACATTGAATTGTCCTAATGGATAAAACACAGAATGGGGGGGGGGGGGGGGGGGGGGGGTGTGTGACTGCTCTGTAAATGTCACCTTGAGCTATTGAGCTCTGTAAGTAACTAGTTAGTACGGAGTGAAAATTTGTGAAAAGGAGCCTAGAACTCCACCTGCTGGCCAGAAAGCACACGAAATATTTGCATGCAGTAATTCATGTTTTAGCCACTTCCCATCCGGCAGTTGCTTATAAACGGCCTCCCCACCCCCTGCTTGTGCACGCTCCCTAGGAGCGCGCAGCACCGCGATCTGGTGCCCGCTGTGTCCTCCGGACACAGTGGAACACCGATCATTGTACGGGACCTCTGTGCGAGGTCCCGATCATGTGATCACTGATTGCCCAAATCAGTGATCACATGAAGAGTAGTAAGCAAGATATCACTTCTGACATCATTGCTTACTACGTGTGAAATCTCTGAATGATCACAGAGATCACATGGTACAGGGCTATTCACAACAGCCTTTTACCATGTGACAAGCTGTGACCAATCACAGCTCTCACTGTATTTCTCAATGGCTGCAAGAATGCAGACAGAGAGAAGGAGAAATGATTGATTTTACATCCTTTATGGGTGTAAAAGCAATCAGTGTAAAAAAAAAAAAAAATTTTTCATCACCCCCCACAAGTAGTACAGTGTCACCATGGTGACCCTACTGCTAGGGTGACAGTATGTAAAAAAACAAACCAAAACAATAATATAAAAAAATAAAATAAAGTACCTTTTTTTTTTAAAATTATAATTTTTGATTATAAACTAATTTGGGTCTTTTTTTTTACTAAAAAGATAACTGAATACATTTTGGCCGAGATTTATGATGAGATTATTTATTTGCAAAATTGTATAAGAAAAACACTTTTTTAAAAAAAAAATTTCACTTTTTAATTTATGTAGCAAAAAAAATAAAAATCCCAGCGGTGAATAAATACCACCAAAATAAAGCTTTATCTGTCTAAATAAAATGCAAAAAAATTCATATGGATACAGTGTTGCATGACCGCGCAATTGTCATTCAAAGTGTGATAGCGCTGACGGCTGAAAATTGGCCTGGACTGGAAGGGGGTGAAAGTGTCCGGAGTGGAAGGGGGGGGGGGGAGAGGTGTCCAGACTGGAAGGGGGGGGGGAGTGTCCTCTCTTCTCACCTTCATCACAGCCTTCCCTCCCCACCTCCATCAATGAGCCTTCCCTCCCCACCTCTATCAATGAGCCTTCCCTCCCCACCTCCATCAATGAGCCTTCCCTCCGCACCTCCATCAATGAGCCTTCCCTCCCCACCTCCATCAATGAGTCCAATCTCCCCTCTCAATCACTGAGCCTTCCCTCCCCGCCTTCATCAATGAGCCTTCCCTCCCCGCCTTCATCAATGAGCCTTCCCTCCCCACCTCCATCAACGAGCCTTCCCTCCCCACCTCCATCAATGAGCCTTCCCTCCCCACCTCCATCAATGAGCCTTCCCTCCCCACCTCTATCAATGAGCCTTCCCTCCCCACCTCCATCAATGAGCCTTCCCTCCCCACCTCCATCAATGAGCCTTCCCTCCCCACCTCCATCAATGAGCCTTCCCTCCCCACCTCCATCAATGAGCCTCCCTTCCCCACCTCTATCAATGAGCATTCCCTCCCCATCTCCATCAGTGAGCCTTCCCTCCCCACCTCCATCAGTGAGCCTTCCCTCCCATCTCCATCAATGAACCTTCCCTCCCCACCTCCATCAATGAGCCTCCCTTCCCCACCTCTATCAATGAGCATTCCCTCCCCATCTCCATCAGTGAGCCTTCTCTCCCCACCTCCATCAGTGAGCCTTCCCTCCCATCTCCATCAATGAACCTTCCCTCCCCACCTCCATCAATGAGCCTTCCCTCCCATCTCCATCAATGAGCCTCCCTCCTCACCTCCATCAATGTGTCTTCCCTCCCCACCTCCATCATTGAGCCTTCCCTCCTCACCTCCATCATTGAGCCTTCCCTCCTCACCTCCATCATTGAGCCTTCCCTCCTCACCTCCATCATTGAGCCTTCCCTCCTCACCTTCATCATTGAGCCTTCCCTCCTCACCTCCATCATTGAGCCTTCCCTCCTCACCTTCATCAATGAGCCTTGTTACCAGTTGGCTGGTTTGCCTTCCTTGGACCACTTTTCTTTTTTTCCTGACCACTGCGGACCGGGAACATCCCACAGGAGCTGCAGTTTTGGAGTTGCTCTGACCCCGTCGTCCAGACAGTACAATTTCAAATCTATTTTTCTTCCCTGGGGGATGTTAGCACTTTACCGCCCCCTCTGCCTATAATAAACAATTTTATACGGATTCGAGTCGCCGCCCACATTTCCTGTTTCAGTTTAAAAAAAAAACCGATGAGATGGGCATCCCTGAAAACACGATATACAGGGATATGGGAGGCGGCATAGACGACACGCCCACACCCACTCAGGTTGGACTGGATCGGGGCGGACTGACCATTTGGAAACTCTGGCCATTCCCCAGGGCCCGGGGTCAGTAGGGGGCCCCGTGAGATGCCCCTGGTACCTTTTTCAGTTTTGAGTTTGGGCAAGGACACGGGGGCCCCATGATCCCCTATTTCACGGGGGCCCCATGAGTTGTCAGTCCGCCCCTGGACTGGATGGATGGGTGTCTTTGGTCAACCTTACCACCGATGTAACTGTCATTTTAGCAGCAATACAAACCTTCCATGTATGGTCACATGACTTGGTCACGGAGACCTGAGAGATGTGGAGGGTGTCACTGCTGATCTTAGTAAATCTACCATTTGCCTGGCATCAATCCATCAATGTGCCTTCCCTCCTCACCTCCATCATTGAGCCTTCCCTCCTCACCTCCATCATTGAGCCTTCCCTCCTCACTTCCATCATAGAGCCTTCCCTCCTCACTTCCATCATTGAGCCTTCCCTCCTCACTTCCATCATTGAGCCTTCCCTCCTCACTTCCATCATTGAGCCTTCCCTCCTCACCTCCATCATTGAGCCTTCCCTCCTCACCTCCATCATTGAGCCTTCCCTCCTCACTTCCATCATTGAGCCTTCCCTCCTCACCTCCATCATTGAGCCTTCCCTCCTCACTTCCATCATTGAGCCTTCCCTCCTCACCTCCATCAGTGAG
>CATNWA010014023.1:852500-935117 GCA_951230385.1 Staurois parvus
CGGACGCTTTCCCCCCCTTCCAGTCCGGGGACGCTTTCCCCCCCTTCCAGTCCGGACACTTTCCCCCCCTTCCAGTCCGGACGCTTTCCCCCCTTCCAGTCGGGACGCTTTCCCCCCCTTCCAGTCCGGGACGCTTTCCCCCCTTCCAGTCCGGACGCTTTCCCCCTTCCAGTCCGGACGCTTTTCAGCTTTCAGCACTATCACACTTTGAATGACAATTGCGCGGGTCATGCAGCACTGTACCCAGATGAATTTTTTGGCATTTTTTTTAGACAGATAAAGCTTTATTTTGGCGGTATTTATTCACCGCTGGGATTTTTTTTTGCTATATAAATGAAAAGGTCCATACATTTTGAAAAAAAGTGTTTTTCTTATAAAATTTTGCAAATAATATTTCTTCTGCAAAATTTATTCTGTTATCTTTTTAGTAAAAAAAAAAAATAACCCAAATTAGTTTACAACCAAAAATTATAATGATAATTTTTTTTTTTTGCATTTTTATTTTATTTTTTTATATTATTATTTGTTTTTTTTTACATACTGTCACCCTAGCAGTACAGTGTCACCATAGTGACACTGTACTACTTGTGGGGGGTGATGAAGTTTTTTTTCCCCACGTTTTTCTGCGTTTGCGTTTCTTTTCACCAAAAAAAAACCCAAACTTTTTTTTGTAAACTGACTTTTTTTTTGTGACTTTACACAGCTAACATTACCAGCAAAGCGCCCCCCAGTGTGCAGGAGGACTGATAGTTCTGTTTTTTTTTTCCAGCCAAAAATCGTTGATTCCAGTCTGTGTGTGTCTGAACACCGAGGATAACATGCTGGGGGGGTTACTGGATGGAGAAAAAAATGTCAAAAGCCAAAAACAGCCGCTGTAGCTGTAAAAACGCTCTAACGCTGAAAAAGTGACAAAATGCAGCAAACTGGCCTTTTTTTACTAAGAAAAAAGTTTGGGGTTTTTTTTGGTGAAAAAAAAACACTAAAAAACGTAAATGCGGAAAAAAAAGCGGGGGAAAACCTGTCAAACTGGTGCTTTTGGGTGCTTTATGACCAAAAAAAGTATTTTTTTGTGTGTCAAAAAAAACACAAACGCGGGAAAACGCCACTTAACACTGCTGAACGCTAATGCAAAAACGCTAAAAAAAGCTGAAAAACTGCGGTTTTTAACGTGACTTTACACAGCTAACGTACCAGCATTATCAAAACGCCCCCCCCCCCCCCCCCCCCCCCCAGTGTGCAGGAGGACTGCTGAGTTTTTCAGCTTTTTTTTAGCGTTTTTGCATTAGCGTTCAGCAGTGTTAAGTGGCGTTTTTCCGTGTGTTTGCACTTTTTTACAAAAAAATACTATTTATGGTCAAAAAAACTCCCAAAAACACCGGTTTGACATGTTTTCCCGCATATTTACACATTTGCATTTTTTCACCAAAAGAATACTTTTTATGGTCAAAAAAACACCAGTTTGACAAGTTTTCCCACGTTTTTCTGCGTTTGCATTTTTTAGTGTATTTTTTTCACCAAAAAAACCCAAACTTTTTTTTGTAAAAAAGCTAAAAAATCAACGTTTTTTTTTTACCAAAAAAAGTTTGGGTTTTTTTGGTGAAAAAAAAAAAACACTAAATAATGCAAATGCAAATGTTTTTGGGAGTTTTTTTTACCACAAATAGTATTTTTTCTGTGAAAAAAACAAAAACGCGGGAAACGCCACTTAGACTGAATGTTGAAATGTGTTTTTTTTATATTACAAAATATATGAAGAATATTTTTAAAAATATACTTTTTTTTTTTTAAATGTATTCTGATTTTTTTAACTTATAAAAAAGTAATTTCTAATATATATTTTCACACATATTTGTAAATATATTTAAATAAATACATAATAATTTATATATATATATATATATATATATATGTGTGTGTGTGTGCTGTATGGATCAGGAGCATGTTTTTCTGCGTTTGCTTTTTTTAGTGTATTTTTTTCACCAAAAAACCCAAACTTTTTTTTTGTAAAAAAGCTAAAAAAAATCAGCGTTTTTTTTACCAAAAAAAAGTTTGGGGTTTTTTGGTGAAAAAAAAAACTAAATAATGCAAATGCAAATGTTTTTGGGAGTTTTTTTACCACAAATAGTATTTTTTTGTGAAAAAACAAAAACGCGGGAAACGCCACTTAGACTGAATGTTGAAATGTGTTTTTTTTTATATTACAAAATATATGAAGAATATTTTTAAAAAATATACTTTTTTTTAAATGTATTCTGATTTTTTTAACTATATAAAAAAGTAATTCTAATATATATTTTCACACATATTTGTAAATATATTTAAATAAATACATAATAATTAATATATATATATATATATATATATATGTGTGTGTGTGTGCTGTATGGATCAGGAGCATGTTTTTCTGCGTTTGCTTTTTTTAGTGTTTTTTTTTTTTTTCACCAAAAAACCCAAACTTTTTTTTGTAAAAAAGCTAAAAAAAAAACAGCGTTTTTTTTTTTTTTACCAAAAAAAGTTTGGTTTTTTTTTGGTGAAAAAAAAAACACTAAATAATGCAAATGCAGATGTTTTTGGGAGTTTATTTTACCACGAATAGTATTTTTTGTGAACAAAAAACACAAACGCGGGAAAATGCCACTTAGACTGAATGTTGAAATGTGTTTTTTATATATTACAAAATATATGAAGAATATTTTTAAAAATATACTTTTTTTTTAAATATATTCTTCAGATTTTTTTAACTTATAAAAAAGTAATTTTAATATATATTTTTACAGATATTTGTAAATATATTTAATTTAAATAAATAAACAATAATTATATATATATATATATATATATATATATATATACACACTCTGCATGTTGAAATACATTTTTTATTACAAAATATATGAAAAATGTTTTTAAAAATACATTTAATCTACATTTTTGGGATGCATTTACAAATATATGTAAAAGTATATGTTAAAATGACTTTTTTGTATCCTAAAAAAATCGAGTATATTTAAAAAAATATAAATTTAAAAAAAATATTCTTAAAAATATATAAAATATGCATTTCAACAGTCAGTGTATGTGTGTATATATATATATATATATATATGTATTGAAATATACTTTCAACTATATTGATTACGCCCAAAATTGTGGTATTTCAATTATATGTCAATATATTTGAAATATATTTTAAAAATATTCTTTCCAAATATATTTTTCTTCCATGTGGGTGTATTGGGCTTTTTTTTTTTTTTTTTTTTTTTTTTTTTTTTTTTAGCAAACGCCTGGAGCAGAATACAATTTGGCCTAAATTTATGAAGAAATTTTGTTTTTATCAATTTTTTTTTTTTATTGGATATGTTTTATAACAGACAGTAAAAAATATTACTTCATTTGGGTCGCACAATTGCCAGTTAACCCCTCGCCCTCTAGAAGATTCCCCCCCCCCCCCCCCCCCCTTCCTGATCGGGCCATTTTTTGTGTTATGGCGCTGCGTTACTTTAACTGACAATTGCGCGGTCATGCAACGCCGCACCCAAATGACATTTACGTCCTTTTTTTCCCACTAACGGAGCTTTTTTTAGTGGCATTTGATCACATGTGCAGTTTTTATTTTTTGTGCTATGGAAAAAAAAAAAATGACAATTTTGATAAAAAACAATATTTTTGCTATTTAACATGTCCAATAAAAAAGTTTAAAAAAAAATCAGATTTCGTCATAAATGTCGGCCGAAATGTATTCTGCTCCGTGTCTTTGCAAAAAAAAAACCCAAAAATCCCAATACGTGTAAATTAATTGGTTTACATCAGGGGTGGGCAACTGCGGCCCTCCAGCTGTTGGTGAACTACAAGTCCCATCATGCCTCTGCCTTTGGGAGTCATGCTTGTAACTGTCAGTTTTGCAATGCATCATGGGACTTGTAGTTCTACAACAGCTGGAGGGCCACACTTATAGCGGGACTGCGGCGGGCATTCTGACACTGGGGGGGGGGGGGGGGACTGACTTGGTGTCACTGAGATCCCCCATGACACCACTACAGTGATCAGTGCTAATAAAAAGCCCTGACACTGGGGAGGAAGGGGTTAACATGAGGGGCGATCAAAGGGTTAACTGTGTGCTGTGTGCTTCACTGTAATCACACTGCTTTGTTTGGCTGTGTTATGCAGAGCCATACAAAGCAGTGTGCAGGAGCTGACAGGGGAGAGATCTGTGTTGTTTACAAACAGTTCTCCTCCTCGTTAGAGATGCTCAGCGATCACCAGGTGTGGCGAGTAATCTTCGGTCCGGACCTGATTGACAGCCGCGCCCGCGAATGGCGGCACGGGTATGGTGCGTGCGCCCCCTACCCAGAAATGCAAATTCACATTTTCATGTGATTTAACGCACCAGTGCCGCCCTGTAGCAGTATTTCTGCTATGGGGCGATGTTAAAGTAGCGCAGTGCTGAATAGCAAAAAGAAATGCTCTGTTTGTGGTCGGTGTACAGGGTTAGTTTCAGTGCTGGCCGGGATGATCAGAGGCTCTGAAGGCAATACATCGACTCAAAGGAGGGATGTGGAATTTGTAACCAGCAGCGTGATCCTGTGCATCTGACCTCAGCTCTTCTGGAAGGGAGACATCGGAAATCCTCTCTCATTGGGCCCCTTTCCCACCCTCGGGCCCCATAGGTGCGGTGTGAGCTGCAATGTCTATAGCTGCACCACTAGAGAGCAGTAAAACGAGGAGTCCTTCTTCCCTCCATACAAAACCAACAAGAAACGTCCCTGGCCTTCAGCTTGTGCTGTATGGATCAGGAGCCTGCAGACGTATCAGTTTGAGGGTCACGCTGTATGATTTACTAATATTTGTGGGCTGAAAATAATCTCTCACTTTAGGGTGCCCTTCAATGTCCCCCCTTACATCAGAGTCCCTATCACAGTCCCCTCACGCACCAGACTCACAGTCCTCCATTACATCAGTGTCCCCATCAGAGTCTCTCCTTACATCGGAGTCCCCATCAGAATTCTCCTTACATTGAGTCCCTATCAGAGTCCCCTCATACATCAAAGTCACAATTAGAGTCCCCCCTTGCATCAGGGTCCCCATCATAGTCCCGCTTACATCAGGGTCCCCATCATAGTCCCCCTTACATCAGCGTCCCCATCATAGTCCCGCTTACATCAGGGTCCCCATCATAGTCTCCTCCCTACATCAAGTTCCCTATCAGAGTCCCCCCCCCTTACATCAGGGTCCCCATCATAGTCCCGCTTACATCAGGGTCCCCATCATAGTCCCCCTTACATCAGAGTCCCCATCATAGTCTCCTCTCTACATCAAGTTCCCTCTCCCTACATCAAGTTCCCTATCAGAGTCCCCCCTTACTTCAGGTGTCCCCATCATAGTCCCCCTTACATCAGGGTCCCCATTATAGTCCCCCTTACATCATAGTCCCCCTTACATCAGGGTCCCCATCATTGTCCCCCTTACATCAGGGTCCCCATCATTGTCCCCCTTACATCAGAGTCCCCATCATAGTCCCCCTTACATCATATTCCCCATCATAGTCCCCCTTACATCAGGGTCCCCATCAGGGGCAGACTGACAACTCATGGGGCCCCCGGGCAATAGCAATAGGGGATCATGGGGCCCCTGTGTCCTTGCCCAAACTCAAAAAAGCCTATGAAAAAGGTACCAGGGGCATCTCATGGGGCCCCCTACTGACCCCGGGCCCTCGGGCAGTGCCCAAGTTTCCAAATGGTCAGTCCGCCCCTGGTCCCCATCATAGTCCCCCTTACATTAAAGTCTCCCTTGTATCAGAATCGGAGACCTCAGGCAGCCTTTGCTGAGCTGAACCGTCAATCAGTCCACATGGCGGCTACACCACTGACCCAAGCTGGGGACCAGATAAAATCGTGTAGTGGGCCAAGCGTGGCCCTCGGGCCGCCGTTTGGGGCCCCCTGGTATGTACAGATGAAGGTGTCACGCGCGCTTGCCGGTCAGCTCTGCTTACCTGCACTTGTTTCTGCGGAACGTCGTCGAGTTTGAAGTGGAAGTTAGTCCCCATCTTGCGGTTACACGTCCTGATGGCGTTGTCGATAACGACCTCCTCGGAGGCGCCTGCGATCGGCGCGGACAATGCCAGGATCAGCGCCGCCTGCATCCAGAGCTCCATTCCCGGCGTGCTGCGTTCTCCCCTTCCAGGAGCGATTAGGACGCGCTGCGTTCTCCCCTTCCAGGAGCGATTAGGACGCGCGCTGCGTTCTCCCCTTCCAGGAGCGATTAGGACGCGCTGCGTTCTCCCCTTCCAGGAGCGATTAGGACGCGCTGCGTTCTCCCCTTCCAGGAGCGATTAGGACGCGCTGCGTTCTCCCCTTCCAGGAGCGATTAGGACGCGCTGCGTTCTCCCCTTCCAGGAGCGATTAGGACGCGCTGCGTTCTCCCCTTCCAGGAGCGATTAGGATGTGCTGCGTTCTCCCCTTCCAGGAGCGATTAGGACGCGCTGCGTTCTCCTGGGCTCAGGTCAGCGAAGTGTCGCGGATTAGAGCCGGGAGTTCCTGTTTATCTTCGCCTTTGATTTACTCTAAAGCCCTAAAACCAAATACGGGAAAAGTCAGAGCCAGACGGGCGGCTTAATGCCTCCGATGACAAGGCGTGTGTACCTTGTCATCCCAGAGGGAGCTTTGCTGCAGGAAAGCCAGGTGATCGACTAAGTCCGCTCACTGCTGGAGGCAACGATGAACACTGATGTCTCTTACAGAAGACCGATCCATTTTCTACACTGAAGGAAATGTGTATTTGCTCCCCTCTGATGCTGAATGTTCGCCCCTCACACAGAAACGATCGGTCTAACAATGGAATGTTCGCCCCTCACACAGAAATGATCGGTCTAACAATGGAATGTTCGCCCCTCACACAGAAATGATCGGTCTAACAATGGTATGTTCGCCCCTCACACAGAAATGATCGGTCTAACAATGGAATGTTCGCCCCTCACACAGAAATGATCGGTCTAACAATGGAATGTTCGCCCCTCACACAGAAATGATCGGTCTAACAATGGAATGTTCGCCCCTCACACAGAAATGATCGGTCTAACAATGGAATGTTCGCTGTAACACTGAGAGACAGAATACAACAACAAATTCAGCAGAAATGCGTCTAACAAATGATGACTGATCTGCATGTTCATGAGGGGAAAGAAGGATTTGATCCCCTATCATTCAGCAGGATTTCTGGCTCCCAGGTGTCTCTCATACAGGTAACAAGCTGAGATTAGAAGCAGTCTCTTAAAGGGAGTGCTGCTAATCTCATTGTGTTACCTGTATAAAAGACACCTGTCCACAGGAGCCATCAAACCATCAGATTCCAAACTCTCCACCATGGCAAAGACCAAAGAGCTGTCCAAGGATGTCAGGGACAAGATGGTAGACCTACACAAGGCTGGACTGGGCTACCAAACTATGGCCAAGCAGCTTGGTGAGAAGGTGACAACAGCTGGTGCAATCATTCACAAATGGAAGAAACACAAAACAAGTGTCAGTCTCCCTAGGTCTGGTGCACCATGCAAGATCTCACCTCGTGGAGTGTCAATGATCATGAGAACAGTGAGGAATCATCCCAGAACTACACGTGAGGATCTTGTCAATGATCTCCAGGCAGCTGGGACCACAGTCACCAAGAAAACAATTGGTAACACACTACGCCGACAAGGACTGAAATCCTGCAGTGCCCGCACGGTCCCTCTGCTCAAGAAAGCCCATGTCCAGGCCCGTCTGAAGTCTGCCACTGAACATTGAATGATGCAGAGGAGGACTGGTGGAAAGTGTTGTGGTCAGAGGAGACCAAAATCCAGCTCTTTGGCATCAACTCAACTCGCCGTGTTTGGAGGAGGAGGAATGCTGCCTATGACCCCAAGAACACCATCCCAACTGTGAAACATGGTGGTGGAAACATTCTGCTTTGGGGGGGGGGTTTTCTGCTAAGGGGACAGGACAACTGCACCGCATCAAAGGGACGATGGACGGGGCAATGTACCATCAAATCTTGGGCGAGAACCTTCTTCCCTCAGTCAGGGCATTGAAAATGGGTGGTGGATGGGTGTTCCAGCATGACAATGACCCAAAAACACACGGCCAAGGCAACAAAGGAGCGGCTCAAGAAGAAGCACATTAAGGTCCTGGAGTGGCCTAGCCAGTCTCCAGACCTTCATCCGACTGAAAATCTGTGGAGGAGCTGAAAGTTCGAGTTGCCAAACGTCAGCCACCAAACCTTAATGACTTGGAGAGGATCTGCCAAGAGGAGTGGGCCAAAATCCCTCCTGAGATGTGTGCGAACCTGGGGGCCAACTCCAGGAAACGTCTGACCTCTGTGATGGCCAACAAGGGATTGGCCACCAAGTACTAAGTCATGTTTTGTGAAGGGGATCAAATCCTTCTTTCCCTCATGAACATGCAGATCAGTCATCATTTGTTAGACGCATTTCTGCTGAATTTGTTGTTGTATTCTGTCTCTCAGTGTTACACCGAACATTCCATTGTTAGACCGATCGTTTCTGTGTGAGGGGCGAACATTCCATTGTTAGACCGATCATTTCTGTGTGAGGGGCGAACATTCCATTGTTAGACCGATCATTTCTGTGTGAGGGGCGAACATTCCATTGTTAGACCGATCATTTCTGTGTGAGGGGCGAACATTCCATTGTTAGACCGATCGTTTCTGTGTGAGGGGCGAACATTCCATTGTTAGACCGATCATTTCTGTGTGAGGGGCGAATATTCCATTGTTAGACCGATCATTTCTGTGTGAGGGGCGAACATTCCATTGTTAGACCGATCATTTCTGTGTGAGGGGCGAACATTCAGCATCAGCCGGGGAGCAAATACACATTTCCTTCACTGTATATACATTTGTACTCCCCTGGCAGGAATGGCGAAATCTCAGCATTGAGAGTGAAAATCTGAGCGATCGTGCCAAAAATCTGTCTTTTATTGAAGGATGGTGATGATATGAAGCCATTTTATTATTAGTTGTCTGACTCCTTTTTAAATCCTAATGATAATAGAAATCGCCCAAATGGCCGGATCAGAAGTTTCCATCCCCAGGAATGTTCGTCCCTCGGTACCGACACACACGGGGGCACACACAGGGTACAATGGCCATTAAAGATAATTTCCCACATTTGTGACTCTTTAAATTGCAATGAGTGTATAAACAGTAGATGAGTTTGTTCGCTCTCACAACGTGGAAGCACTGAGCCAGCTAGATACTGAGCCATGGGGAGCAGAAAGGAACTGTCCGAAGACCTGCGTAACAAGGTAATGGCACTTTCTAAAGAAGGAAAAGGACATAAAAAAAAGGTTGAATATGTCAGTCAGTGCTGTTCAATCACTTATTAAGTGGAAAATTTGAGGATCTCTTGATACCAAGCCAAGGTCAGGTAGACCAGGAAAGATTGCAGCCACAACTGCCAGAAGAATTGTTCGGGGGGTACCAAGAAAACCCCCCAGAGGTAACATTTCAGGAGAAGTACAGGCTGCTCTGGAAGAAGACGGAGTGGTTGTTTCAAGGAGCACAATACGACTGTACTTGAACAAAAATGAACTGCATGGTCGAGTTGCCATAAAGAAGCCTTTAGTGTGCCAATGCCATAAAAAGCCCAGTGAGGCGTGTCAAGGTGTTGTTGGGTGTATTGTAACCGGGCGTTATTGTGGCATTGGCCCAGTAAAAGCTTCTATATGGCAACTCCACCATGCAGCTCATTTTTGTTCAAGAATCGTCATCTGTCCTTTATCTATCCATCTATGTATTTTCTGTCCGTCATATCTATCTATTATCTATCTATTATCTATCTATCTATCTATCTATCTATCTATCTATCTATCTATCTATCTATTATCTATCTATCTATTATCTATCTATCTATTATCTATCTATTATCTATCTATCTATTATCTATCTATCTATCTATCTATCTATCTATCTATCTATCTATTATCTATTATCTATCTATTATCTATCTATTATCTATCTATTATCTATCTATTATCTATTATCTATCTATCTATTATCTATCTATCTATTATCTATCTATCTATCTATTATCTATCTATTATCTATCTATTATCTATCTATCTATCTATCTATTATCTATCTATCTATCTATCTATTATCTATCTATTATCTATCTATTATCTATCTATCTATCTATTATCTATCTATCTATCTATCTATCTATCTATCTATCTATCTATCTATCTATTATCTATCTATTATCTATCTATCTATCTATTATCTATCTATCTATCTATTATCTATCTATTATCTATCTATCTATTATCTATCTATCTATCTATTATCTATCTATCTATTATCTATCTATCTATCTATTTATCTATCTATTATCTATCTATTATCTATCTATCTATTATCTATCTATCTATCTATCTATTATCTATCTATTATCTATCTATCTCTCTATTTATCTATCTATCTATCTATCTATCTATCTATCTATCTATCTATCTATTATCTATCTATCTATCTATCTATCTATCTATCTATCTATCTATCTATCTATTATCTATCTATTTATTTATCTATCTATCTATCTATCTATCTATCTATCTATCTATCTATCTATCTATTATCTATCTATTATCTATCTATCTATCTATTATCTATCTATTATCTATCTATCTATTATCTATCTATCTATCTATCTATCTATCTATCTATCTATCTATCTATCTATCTATCATCTATCTATCTATTATCAATCTATCATCTATCTCCCCTAACTGCTTCCCTGCTGCCCTATAGAAGCACAACTGCTACAGGGCGGCAGGGCTGCGCAAAATCACATATATACACGTGATTTTGCATTTCTGCTCGCCACCCTTACTCGTCCATTGGCGGCTACAGCTGTCAATCACCAGGTAACGGCTGGAGATTCCCCGCTGACACCCAGCAATCGCCGAGTATCACGGACAGGGGGAGAGGTCTGGGTGTAAACAATACAGATCTCTCCCTTGTCAGCAAGGACATGCTGCTTTGTATCTCTCTTCACAGCATGTCTCCCTAGTAACAGCACACAGTTAACCCTTTGATCGCCCCAGATGTTATCCCCTTCCTGCCCAGTGCCATTAGTACAGTGTCAGTGCTTTTTATTAGCACTGATCACTGTATTGGTGTCACTGGGGATGTCAGCAACACCAAGTCAGTTCCCCCCCCCCCCCCCCCCCCCCCCCCCCCCCAGTGTCAGAATTCCCACAGCAGTCCCTCAGTAAGTCGCTAATTGCCGCCATTACTAGTATAAAAAAACAAACAAACAAATTCCAGCATCTTTAATGCTATAACTTTCATGTAAACCCATTAATTTACACGTATTGGGATGGTTTTTTCACCAAAGACACGGAGCGGAATACATTTTACCCGAAATTTATGATGACATTTTTTTACTAGCAAAAAGTCAAAAATATTGTTTTTTTTTTTTTTTCAAAATTGTTGGTCTTTATTTTGTTTATAGCGCAAAAAAATAAAAACTGCAGAGACGATCAAATACCACCAAATGAAAGCTCCATATTTGTGGGAATAAAGTACATACGTTTCACTTGGGTGCAACGTCGCATGACCGCCAATTGTCTATTTTGCAAAAAATGGCCTGGTCAGGAGGGGGGAGGGGGGGGGGGTAAATTCTTTGGAGGGCAAAAGTAAAAACAAGTACCACCGAGGCTTCATACAAAGTTATTTATTGAACTTGTTCTTTGTAAGAAATCAACAGATGATGAGATGTCACAGAGAGACATTCTGATCGAATTCTTGTGTGTACAGATGTATCATCTTAGTGAATTACCGCCCCCCCCATACAGAACCCAGATAATAGCTCTTTGTTGCTCATTGAATGCTTCATCTGTCGGGCGCCCCCTTCTGGAATGGTTGGTGGATGTCATATGGAGGGCAGGAGAGACATCACACACCCCAAGCAGTTGGGCCGGGCCTCGTTGAATCCTTTAATGAATTTAGTAGGTGTCGTCGCGGCCTGTACTCCGTCCATCAATGCAGGATTCGGAGTCTCGGGATCCCCAATGGAGTTCTGCTTAAAAAGGAAACAAATAGAAAATAAGTCGTCAGTGATGTGACTTCAGGGTTCAGTATGTCGTGTTTGGATATTTTGGGGTAAATGGGAGCTTCGGGTTCACTCAGGCAACAGGCAGAGACGTGGTCAATAAATAGGCAAAGGATCGGTCCAGGCAACATGCAGAGACGTGATCAATAAACTGGCAAAGGATCGGTCCAGGCAACATGCAGAGACGTGATCAATAAACTGGCAAAGGATCGGTCCAGGCAACATGCAGAGACGTGGTCAATAAACAGGCAAAGGATCGGTCCAGGCAACAGGCAGAGACGTGGTCAATAAACTGGCAAAGGATCGGTCCAGGCAACATGCAGAGACGTGGTCAATAAACAGGCAAAGGATCGGTCCAGGCAACAGGCAGAGACGTGGTCAATAAACTGGCAAAGTATCGGTCCAGGCAAAAGACAGAGACGTGGTCAATAAACTGGCAGAGGATCGGTCCAGGCAACAGGCAGAGACATGGTCAATAAACTGGCAAAGGATTGGTCCAGGCAACAGGCAGAGATGTGGTCAATAAACTGGCAAAGTATCGGTCCAGGCAACAGGCAGAAACGTGGTCAATGAACAGGCAAAGGATCAGTCCAGGCAACAGACAGAGACATGGTCAATAAACTGGCAAAGGATTGGTCCAGGCAACAGGCAGAGATGTGGTCAATAAACTGGCAGAGGATTGGTCCAGGCAACAGGTAGAGTCATGGTCAATAAACTGGCAAAGGATTGGTCCGGGCAACAGGCAGAGGCGTGGTCAATAAACAGGCAAAGGATTGGTCCAGGCAACAGGCAGAGGCATGGTCAATAAACTGGCAAAGGATCGGTCCAGGCAACAGGCAGAGGCGTGGTCCATAAACTGGCAAAGGATCGGTAAAGGCAACAGGCAGACACATGGTCAATTAACAGGCAAAGGATCGTCAATTAACAGGCAAAGGATCGGTCAATAAACAGGCAGAGGATCGATCCAGGCAACAGGCAGAGGCGTGGTCAATAAACAGGCAAAGGATTGGTCCAGGCAACAGGCAGAGGCATGGTCAATAAACAGGCAAAGGATTGGTCCAGGCAACAGGCAGAGGCATGGTCAATAAACAGGCAAAGGATTGGTCCAGGCAACAGGCAGAGGCGTGGTCAATAAACAGGCAAAGATTGTTCCAGGCAACAGGCAGAGGCATGGTCAATAAACAGGCAAAGGATTGGTCCAGGCAACAGGCAGAGGCGTGGTCAATAAACAGGCAAAGGATCGGTCCAGGCAACAGGCAGAGGCGTGGTCAATAAACAGGCAAAGGATCGGTCCAGGCAACAGGCAGAGATGTGGTCAGTAACTGGCAAAGGATTGGTCCAGGCAACAGGTAGAGACGTGGTCAATAAACTGGCAAAGGATTGGTCCAGGCAACAGGCAGAGACGTGGTCAATAAACTGGCAAAGGATCGGTCCAGGCAACAGGCAGAGACATGGTCAATAAGCACCCCCCCCAATAACTATGCTCTCCTGATCCCAGAATTGTGCCCTACCCCCCCCCGTACTGTGCCCTCCTGTCCCCAGAATTGTGCCCCTGAATGGGGCTGCGCTGTCATTTGCCCTGCATCCACCTCATATCCAGCATTTAGGGGGTTAAAGCAGGTGGTGAGGAAGAGATACAATGCCTCCTCACCACCTGTTAAATGCTCTCTCTCTGAAGAGTGATCTAAATGCAGATCACTCTTCGGAGAGCACTGCAAATGTAAATGGGCCCTAGAAAAAAGTGTGATAAAATGACCGTTGCACTTCTCTAGTGACAGCGATCGCTTCAATGTACTTATCTTTCACTTCTCCAGTGTGTAGTACATTGCCCAGCACTGCTCTACCCCTCTCCCTCTCTCCTCTCAAAGCCGATCGATGTGAAAGAAAAGACTTTGCAGCCTTTGTGTACATGTGTGATCGGTCACAGCGATTACATGGTATAGGGCCAATGAAACTGGCTCTGTACCCCAATATGGAATCTCCTGTGTCCAGGGCTGGGACAAATGGTGGGCAGGAGGGGCGGCTGCACTGGGCACTGTGGTATCACGTGTGGTGGGGGGCCACCACGATGAGATTGGGGGTCAAGGGAATGTGTATTGGAAGGGGGAATTGGGGGGTGGCAGGGATAAGAATTGTTCTAGGAAGGAAAAATTTGGAGAGTGGTAACTTGGAGGGGGGGGGGGGGGATTTGTGTTGGAAGGGGGATGGGGGAAGAGGATTTGTGCTAGAAAAGGTAATACAGTTGCAAGAAAAAGTATGTGAGCCTCTAAGTCACAACAATAGAAAGAACACAGTCTGCTGAACATAATACTACACAAACATTAGATGTTGCCACGGTTTAATTGCACATAACATGTAAACATTCACAGTGCAGGGAGGAAAAAGTATGTGAGGCCCTAGCTCAACAATGGGCAAACTACGGCCCGGCGGACCTTTTAATCCGGCCCACGGAGCGTGATACATTGGCTGTCAGGATGTGTGTAGGCGGGGGGCAGCGTGACGAACGTGAGGGGAGGGGAGCTTCACGTGAATTACTATATGGGGATGAATTACTATAGGGGGAATGAATTACTATGGGGGATGAATTACTATATGGGGATGAATTACTATGGGGGATGAATTACTATAGGGGGGATGAATTACTATGGGGGATGAATTACTATAGGGGGATGAATTACTATATAGGGGGATGAATTACTATATGGGGGATGAATTACTATGGGGATGAATTACTATATGGGGATGAATTACTATGGGGGATGAGTTACTATATGGGGGATGAATTACTATATGGGGATGAATTAATATGGGGAATGAATTAAATTACTATAGGGGGGGGTGAATTACTATATGGGGGATTAATTACTATGGGGGATGAATTACTATAGGGGGGATGAATTACTATGGGGCGATGTATTACTATGGGGGATGAATTACTATGGGGATGAATTACTATATGGGGATAAATTACTCTGGGGGATGAATTACTATATGGGGGATGAATTACTATATGGGGGATGAATTACTATGGGGGATGAATTACTATATGGGGGATGAATTACTCTGGGGATGAATTACTATAGGGGGATGAATTACTATAGGGGGATGAATTACTCTATGGGGGATGAATTACTATATGGGGAATAAATTACTATAGGGGGGGATGAATTACTATATGGGGGATGAATTACTCTATGGGGGATGAATTACTATGGGGGATGAATTACTATATGGGGATGAATTACTATGGGGGATGAATTACTATGGGGGATGAATTACTATATGGGGGATGAATTACTATGGTTGATGAATTACTATATGATGGGGATGAATTACTATATGGGGGATGAATTACTATATGGGGGATGAATTACTATATGGGGGGATGAATTACTATAGGGGGGGTGAATTACTATATGGGGGATGCATTACTATGGGGGATGAATTACTATAATGGGGGAATATTACTATACTTACTATGGATGACACATACACATCATTCATCTACTCTTGGTCCGGCCCCCGGGTCCAATAATATGAACCCATTGCGGCCCTCAAGTCAAAAAGTTTTGCCCACCCCTGTCCTAGCTTAATGACTTCTCCCAGAGCTAATTGGAGCCAGGAGTGAGCCAACCTTGACTCCAATCAGTGTGATGATATTGGATGTGTTGCTGACAGCTGTTTTGGGTTTACTGGTTTCAAGAAGCACTGTCTGATGTGAACCATGCCTTGCAGAAAAGAGCTCTCAGAAGACCTACCATCAAGAATTGTTGACTTGCATGAAGCTGGAAAGGGTTACAAAAGTATCTCCTTGAGCCTTGATGTTCATGTGTCCACGGTAAGACAGACTGTCTACAAATGGAGAAAGTTTAGCACTGTTGCTACTCTCCCTAGGTGGGGTCGTCCTGTAAAAATGACTGCAAGAGCACAGCGCAGAATGCTGCATGAGGTAAAGAAGAATCCCAGAGTGTCAGCTAAAGACCTACAGAAATCTCTGGCACATGCTAACATTTTTGTTGACACATCTACAATAAGGAAAACATTAAACAAGAATGGAGTACATGGGAGGACACCACAGAGGAAGCCATTGCTGGCCAAAAAGAAGATTGCAGCACGTTTGAGGTTTTCAAAAGAGCACCTGGATGTGTCCACAGCACTACAACTTAGCTTGGCAGAATATACTGTGGACAGATGAAACCAAGATTGAGTTGTTTGGGAAGAACACACAACACTATGTGTGGAGAAACAAAGGCCCAGCACACCAACATCAAAACCTCATCCCCACTGTGAAACATGGCGGAGGAGCATCATGGTTTAGGGCTGCTTTGCTGCCTCAGGGCTGGACGGATTGTTGTCATTGATGGGAAAATGAATTCCAGAGTTTATCAAGACATTTTGCAGGAAAACGTACGACCATCTGTCCGCCAACTGAAGCTCCACAGAGGATGGGTGATGCAACAGGACAATGACCCAAAGCATACAAGTAATTCAACAAAACAATGGCTGCAACAGCACAGAATACGCCTTCTGGAGTGGCCCAGTCAGAGTCCTGACCTCAACCCCATTGAAATGCTGTGGCATGACCTTAAGAGAGCCATTCACACCAGACATCCCAAGAATATTGCTACACTGAAACAGTTTTGTGAAGAGGAGTGGTCCAAAATGACTCCAGATCGTTGTGCAGGTCTGATCTGCAACTACAGGAAACGTTTGGTTGAGGTTATTGCTGCCAAAGGAGGGTCAACCAGTTATTAAGGCCAAAGGTTCACATACTTTTTCCTCCCTGCACTGTGAATGTTTACATGTTATGTGCAATTAAACCATGGCAACATGTAATGTTTGTGTAGTATTATGTTCAGCAGACTGTGTTCTTCTATTGTTGTGACTTAGATGACGTTCAGATAGCACATTTTATGCCCAATTCATGCAAAACTCTCCACGTAATCCCAAGGGGTTCACATACTTTTTCTTGCAACTGTATGGTAGAGGGGTGTTTTGCTAGGAGAGTTTTTTTTTCTTTCAGGGAGGGGGGAGTTGTTCTACTAGGGGTGATTGGGGGGTATTTTTGCCAGAAGGGGAATGGGAATTTGGTGCTGAGAGGGGGGATTTGGAGTGGGGGAAGAGGATTTGTGCATGGGGGGATTTGAGGGGTAGAGATTTGTGCTAGCAGGGGTAATTTTTTTGTAGGAGTGGTTTGTGATGGGGGCATATAGGGAGAGAGTTTGAGCTGAAGGGGATTGGGGGGGGGGCAGAGATTTGTGCTGAAAGGGGGGATTTCAGCAGTGGGGCGGATTTGTACTGGAGAAGGGGAATGTATGCCCTAGGGGGTAACCATGCGGATTAGTGCTTTGTTTTTTTTTGGGGGGGGATATTGCTTACACATAATGCTTATTCATCTTGGGGGGGGGGGCACAATTCAGCAGGTTGGCCCTGGGGCTCCTGATGTCCCTGTTCTGGCACTGGCTGTGTCTGAGGGGAACAGGCAGGGCCGGGACTAGGGTGGGCGGAAAGGGCGGATGCCTGGGGCGGGGTCATGAAAGGGGGGGTGCCCGTGTTGCTGCTACAATCTATCTCCCCTCCGGGTTCTTCCTCCTGTCACTCGCCGCGCTCCTCGGTCTGGACTGTTCACATCGGATTGCCCCCTACTCTCATTCTTTGCTGGGGGGGGGAGTTTGGGCCAGGTAAGCAAACCCTGCTCAGTCCGGTGTGACAGTCCGGGATCGAGGAGTGCGGCAGTATATCAGTTTTTTACAGCATATTTGTCCTGGAGAGGACAGTGTTTGTGCTGGGAGGGGAGGGAGAAGTGGATTAGTGGTGGGAGGAGGGGTTTGGGGGGGGGGTGATATGTGGTAGGAGGGGAGGGACTGGGGGATTTTGTGCTGGAAGAGGGGTAGAGGGGGAAAATTTGTGCTAGGACAGGGGGATTGGTGAAAAAGGATTTAATCAGGGAGGAGGAATTTGGGAGTGGGGGGGGGGGGGGTAAGATTCTAGAAGAAAAAAAATATTGTGGGGGGAGGGTGAAGCTAGGAGGGACATTTTTGTTGGAGGAGGGCTTTTTTTTTTGGGGGTGTAATTAAGAGGCAAGCATTTGTGCTACAAGGGGGGATTGTTGGGAGAGAATTTATGCTTAGGAAATGATTTAATTGGGGGGGGGGGTGGGGAATTTGTGCTAGGGAGAGGGAAATTGCAAGGGGATCTGTGTGGGGGGGGGGGGATATCCGTTTGTGATAGGAGGGGGAATATCGAGGGGATCTGTGCTGGGGGGGGGGAGGAAAATGGCGAGAGCATTTCTGCTTGAAGTGTAAATTTGGGAAGGCTGTGAGGACTTAAAGGGATTTGTGTTGTATGGGGAGATTTTGTAGGGGGGGGGCTAGGAAGGGAGAGATTATGCCGGGAGGCTGTGGGCTTTTTTTAGGTGGGGGGGTGTTATTAAGAGGCGAGCATTTGTGCTAGTGGAGGGGGGATTATTGTAGGGGAGAGATTTTATGCTAGGAAAGGTTACTTAATTTTGGGGGAGGAGGGGTAATTTTTGCTGGGGGGAATTGGGAGGGGATCTGTGCTAAATGTGGAGGGGGGGGGGGGTTATGGCAAGACTAAAACATTTATCATGCTACGGCAAGGCTAGGTAATTTTGGAAGTTGTTCTATGAGGTCGAGCGAGAGGGTTTGTTGCTGGGGAGATTTGTGTCCTAGGTATGGGGATTTAGAGGGGAAACTTTGTGTGTGTGTGTGTGTGTGGGGGGGGGGGTACAGTATGTGTTTATGGAAGGGTATTATTTGAGGGGGGGTTATTAGGTATGATGGGGAGGGAGGCTATGTACTGGGGGGGGACTTTGGGGTATTTGTGCTGGAAATTAGGAACGGGTGACTTGTGCTGGAAGGGAAGATGAGGGAAGATTTTGGTTTTGGGAGATAGGAATTATGGGGGGTAGGTAATGGGTGGGGGGGGTAAAGAAGAGGTTTGATAACTCTAGGAGGGGAAATTTGTGGGAGAGATGGATTTGTGCAGGGGGTGTACTTTGGGGATGGTGTGCTATGGGAAAGGCAATTTAGAGGGGATTTGTGCTAGAGGGCAAAAGGATAGGGCATAGCGGCAGACTGACAACATCATGGGCCCCCGGGCAATAGGGGATCATGGCCCCTGTATCCTTGCCCAACCTTAAAAAAGCCTATGGAATAAAGGTACCAGGGGCATCTCATGGGCCCCTGGGCCCCCTACTTGACCCCCAGGCCCTCTAAGCAGTGGCCCGTATTTCCCAAATGGTCATGTTCCGCCCTGAGGAGGGGGGGGATTTGGGGGAGGATTTATGCTTAGGATCAAGGAGGGAATTTGGGGAAGGAGAGAATTTGAGCTGGGGGAGGGGATGAGGGGAAGGAGAGAATTTGTCGCTAGGAGGATGGGAATTTGGGAAGGAGTGGGATTTGTACTAGGGAGGAGGGAATTTGGGAAAGGATGGGGGATTTGTACTAGGAGGAGGGGAATTTGGGGAAGGAGAAGATTTGAGCTGAGGGGGAGGGAATTTGGGGAAAGAGGGATATTTTGTGCTGGGGGATGGAATTTGGAGAAAGAGGGATTTGAGCGGCGGGAGGGAATTTGGGGAAGGAGAGGATTTGTATAGGAGGAGGGAATTTGGGGAAGGAGTGATTTGTATACAAGGAGGATGGGGAATTTAGGGGAAGGAGTGGGGATTTGTACTAAGGATGAGTGAATTTGGGGAAGGAGAAAGATTTGTGCTAGGAGGAGGGAATTTGGGGAAAGGAGGGGAGTGATTGAAGCTGGGGGAGGGAGAGGAGAGGATTGAGCTGGGGAGGGGGATGAGGAGAAGGAGAGAATTTGTGAAATTAGGAGAGGAATTTGGGGGGAGGAAGATTTGAGCTGGAGGAGGAATCTTGGGAGAAAGAGGGGACTTTGTGCTAATTTTTTGGGGGGGAATTTGGAGAAAGAGGGGACTTCTTTTGAGCGAGGGGATGGAATCTTTGGAGAGGAAAGAAGGGGATTTGAGCTGGGGAAAGGAATTTGGGGAAGGAGAGGATTGTGTGCTGGGGGAGGGATTTGGGGAAGGAGGGGATTGTACTAGGAGGAGGGAATTTGGGGAAGGGAGAGTGGATTTGTGCATGGGAGAGGGAATTTGGGGGAAGAGGGAAAGAGGGGATTTTGAGCTCGGGGAGGGAATTTGGGGAAGGGAGAGGATTTGTGCTGGGAGGAGGGAATTTGGGAAAGGAGAGGGGATTTGTGCTGTGGGGAAGGGAATTTGGGGAAGGAGGGGATGGGGATTTGTGGAAGGAGAGGATTCGAGCTGGGGACGGGGATGGGGGCAGGGTTGTGGATTTCAATGAGAGAGCGGAATATTTTTTACTGGGAAGACAGGAATTTTTGTTTTGGAGAATTAGTCAAGTTCATGCTTAGGGGGGTACGAGTGCAGATTAGATTTAAATTTTTCAGGAGGTTGGGGGCGGCGGGGGGCTTTTTGCCAGTAATTTTGGCTCTACATCTTGGGAGGGGGGGGGGGGGGCGGGGGGGGGGGTGTCGTTTGGCATCTTCTCCCTGAGGCACCTAGATGGCCGTGTCCCTGCGCTGGGAGCACTATTTTTGGGGGAGTGGAAAACGTTTTTCATGTGGGAGAGGATCGAGGGAGTCGTTTCTCGGGGCCCCCCTTTGTTTTTAAGGGGGCCCCTTTCAGATTTCCAATAACCCCTCCCCCACCACGTTACCCCCATACCAACCCAAGGTCCTGGAGAATAGAGGCCCCTGTCCTCAACAACATATGGGGACAAAATGCTTAAGGGGTAGACCGGGGGGGGCCCCCTTGATAAGATACACATTTCTCAGTGTTGGGGGGAGTATGCCTGCTCTGATTTGGAGGGGGACAGACATTTACTGCCCTCCTTTCCTTTTTTTTATTTGGACATGGGTCTGAATTAGGGGGGACCCCGTAGACAATTTTTTTCCCTGCATTGGGGTCTCCATTAAAATCCATAGCAATCCAAACATAGGGGTCTGGTATGACTTTTTTTTATGTGTGGGGGGGCCCCCATTCAACATCCATTTAACATCCCGTACCAGTACCCCAGGAGGTGAAGGTCATCTAGTGCCCTAGGATAGAGGATGACAAAACTGTGCACCCCCCCCCCCTTCTGACACACAATGTGGAAGCATCATGGCATCAAAATCCCCTCTGCCCCCCCCACCCCCCCCCTAAAAAAATTCAAGAACTTAATCTGCATGCTCACCCCACTGCAAACATTTCCCTCTGCAAGCCCAAACTCTCCCCAAAGCAAAAAATTCCCCCTGCCCCCCATTATAAATCCCTCCTCTGAGCACAAATATTTCTCCTGCCTAGTTCCCCTCCGAGTACAAATTACCCCCAAATAATAACCTCTCCTAGCACAAATTACCCCCCCCCCCCCCCCCCAGTAATAACCTCCCCTGGCACACAAATTACCCCCCCAGAGTAATAACCTCCCCTTGGCACAAATTAACCCCCCCCCCCAGTAATAACCTCTCTAACACAAATACCCCCCCCAATAATATCTCTTCCTAGCAAAATACCCCCCAAATAATAATCTCTCCTAGCACAAATTACCCAACCCCCCCCCAAATAATAACCTCTCCTAGCACAAATTTACCCCCCCCCATAATAACCTCTGCTAGCAGAAATAACCCCCCCCCCCAGATAATAACCTCTTCTAACACAAATTACCCCCCCCAATTAATAATTTCTCTAGCACAAACTACTCCCCCCAAATAAAAACCTCTCCTAGCAAAACTTACCCCCCCAAATAATAACCTCTCCTAGCACAAATTACCCCCCAATAAATAACCTCTCGTAGCACAAATGACCCCCCCAATAATAACACTCATAGCACAAATGACCCCCCCCCAATAGAAACCTCTCCTAGAAACAAATTACACCCCCAAAATAATAACCTCTCCTAGCACTAATTACCCCCCCCCAATAATAACATAACAACCTCTCGTAGCACAAATGACCCCCCCCCATAGTAACCTCTCCTAGAACAAATTACCCCCCCCAATAATAACCTCTCCTAGCACAAAGTATCTCCCCACAATCCCCCCTTCTAAGACAAAATCTCCCCCAGCAAAATCTTCCTCGCCCAAATCTCTCCTCCCAGCACAGATCCCCTCGCAATTCCCCCCTCCTAACAACAAATTTCCCACCCCCCCAAATATTAATCTCTTACCCAGGACAAATCTCCCCCACAGCACAACCCCCCCTTGGGTTAAATCTCTTCTCTTAGCACAACCTTCCCAAAATACCCTTCCTAGAACAAATGCTCTCACCATACCCGCCACCCCCCCCCACACACACACACACACACACACAGATCCCCTCGCAATTCCCCCCTTCTAGCACAAATTACCCCCCCCCCACTCCAATAATCTTTCCTAGCATAAATTCTCTTCCATCAATTCCCCCCTCCTAGCACACATTGTCTCCCTTGCAAAATCCCCCGCCTAGGACAAATCTCCCCCAGCACAACCCCTCCTCGCCTAAATCTCCCTTCTTAGCACAACCTTCCAAATTACCCTTCCTAGCACAAATGATTGAGCCACATTCCCCCCCCCAGCACAAATCCCCTCACCTCCCCCCCCTCCTAGCATAAATCCTCAAATCCCAAATCTTCCCTCCTAGCACAGCCCCCACCCCCATCTCCCCATTCAGCACAGGTCATCCCTCCACCCTAAATACCCCACCAAACACAAAATCTCTCCCCTGACCAAATCCCTCTCCCAGCACAACCCCCCCCCCCCCCAAAAAAATCCCCGGAATTCGGCCTGACAAGTCGAGTTGTTTTAAGAGGAAATCTCCTCTCCCAGCCCAAACCGCCCCCCCCAAAGAAAAGTAAAAATCCTCCCTACTACTAGCATACATCCTGTTTTCCCTCCCCACTCCAAATCCCCCCATCTAGTCAGCAGATTTATCTCTCCCACATTCACCAAGCGCTGAGTCTCCTTGGGTCGGCCATGTCATTTTCCCCGGAATTCGGCCTGACAAGTCGAGTCGTTTTAAGAGGAAATCTCCTCTCCCAACCCGAACCGCCCCCCCCCCCAGCACAAATTCCCTCACCACCCCCCTCCTAGCATAAATCCTCAAATCCCTAATTTTCCATCCTAGCACAACCCCCACCCCCATCTCCCCATTCAGCACAGGTCATCCCTCCACCCTAAATACCCCACCAAACACAAAATCTCTCCCCTGCCCAAATCCCCTCTCCCGGCACACCCCCCCCCCCCCCCCAAAGAAAAGTAAAAATCCTCCCTACCAGCATACATCCTGTTTTCCCTCCCCAGTCCAAATCCCCCCATCTAGTCAGGAGATTTATCTCTCCCACATTCACCAAGCGCTGAGTCTCCATGGGTCGGCCATGTCATTTCCCCGGAATTCGGCCTGACAAGTCGGATCGTTTTAAGAGGAAATCTCCTCTCCCAGCCCAAACCGCCCCCCCCCCTAAGAAAAGTAAAAATCCTCCCTACTACTAGCATACATCCTGTTTTCCCTCCCCAGTCCAAATCCCCCCATCTAGTCAGCAGATTTATCTCTCCCACATTCACCAAGCGCTGAGTCTCCTTGGGTCGGCCATGTCATTTCCCCCGGAATTCGGCCTGACAAGTCGAGTCGTTTTAGGAGGAAATCTCCTCTCATCGCTCAGTCTGCCAACCAGTGTGATCCGCAGTGTACACATCAGTGCAAAGTCAATATCAACATTGAGTAAGGATTTATTGGTGGAAGGATGAATACGGATACAATGTTTATACACAGCTGGAGCTCTGCCCAATCGCTGACAGTTTTTTCTTCGTTTGGAAAAGTTAAAACTCCTTTCAAGTCGATTTTGTTCGATGTCTCTGTCCTGCTAGAGAGATTTTCCTTAAATTTCTATATGAAATGAGGAAAAGGAGAGGAAATATCTCCAAAGGGAATAAGATTCCCATCTAAAATGGGTGTCCCAATTGGGGAATGTTCCCTCACTGAGACAGAACCAACCGGGGGCCGGTTCTTTTGGAGTTGGACTATGGGCTAGCCTTCTACCCACTGATCATGGCCCATGGGAGGAGACCAGGGATTTTGTCTGCTTCTCCCGGTCAGACCTTGGCTCTGAAACCCTTTGACTGGCCGGGAGTGTAACGGAACCGACCCAGTCTGCGCTTGGGTACTAACCAATTAATTGGTGGTCAGTGGTAAAATGATCTTTCCATTGGTGGCTAGTGGGGAAGAACATACCCCTTACAGTGGTGGTCAGATTGCCACCAATAAACTATAGACCACTAAAAAGCTCATTGTTGTTATGTTGCTGGTTCTGCCAAGTGGCAATGGCCCCGCAAATATGCAGGCACTGTAAAGGAACTGACCCAGTCTGCGCTTGGGTACTTCCGTTATAATACCGCTTCCCCGTCTGAACACCGACCACAGACACCACAGCCAACCAAACAAGACTAGATGACACCAATCTGTCTGAACATGGAACTCTTTATTTGAAACTCGAACTGGCTTTTTATACACTCAAGGGAACAACCCCCCTCCCTGCATAATGGCACAGGGCGGGGCAATCTACATTTAGTAACAAGAGACACACCAACAGACAGTCCCATCAGGAGGGAGGGCTGCTGGAGACACCCCCCCCACCAAGCCAATACACATAAATGCATACATCCCATAATAGTTTTCTCCCAAGCAAGACACGCAATAGAACAATGGGATGCAACCACATGGCATTAAACAATCTACAACCCCCCACCAAAATATTAGGACAGATCACCCTGTGCCCCTAACAGGCACAGGGTGACTTACACATAATAGGGATATGGAGAGCTGAGACAGGGGTCTCCTCACCTCTCCAAAGTGAGCTGGGTTCCATGGGCCCCCCACCCAAAGTGACTCCCATCACAGGGAGTATCTATCAGGATTCTACGGCCAGGAACTCCTCAGAACGGTGTGCGGGAACATTGTGTTGGACAGATCCTGCAGATGCACCTTCACCAGCCATGGATATGGAACTCTTCTCTGTTTCTTTTCTGGCCTCAGCTTGGTCCTCAAGAGCTGCATAATTATCACGTACCTGGTGATGGAGGCCAATGGAGAGAGGGCTTCCCTTGTGGCTAAGTTCCAGACTCCCCTGAGAGTGGGACAGCAGAAGTCAGGCCCAAAGTTGCACAGGTCGCCTGTAGGAGTGCTGGTTGGTGGTCCACTCAGAAGTACAGCTGGTGCACGGAGATAGGTCTGCAGACAAGTGGGGCCTCTGCGTGGTATGCAAGCCCTTCCGGGATTTAGATGTGTACTGGGTAGTCAGTTCAAGCCAAGGTCAGGTACCAGGTGGGAATCAAAGCAGACGTAGTCAGATAGGATAGTCGAGGTCATACACAGAGGACAAGAGAGAGAGAGTATCCGTAAGCCAAGCCGAGGTCAGATCAGGGGTAAAGCAGAGTAGACAGGTCCAGAAGCAAGCCGGGTTGGTAACAGGAAATCACAAATCAGAACCCCAGGAACAGGGCACGGGGAGCTAGAGATCATCCAGCAACTTGAGGAAGTGATGAGCCTCCTTATAAAGGCCGTCTGGCACCAAACTGAGGCTGATGTGTACTTCTGCGGCCATGCAGAGTACTGGCAGAAATGCCAGATCTTCCAGAACGTCTGCTGTGGACAGGACTGAAGATGTGCCACTTGGTAACCTAGGTCTGAGCTTGGTCTAGGGTGAGGCATTTAGAAATGAGTGGCGTAATTTGCTGTTTCAGGGCATCCTGGTGGGCATGCCCTGGCTAATCAAGACATATTGTGGACATGTTTTCCAGCACATAGATAGAGGAGGCAGGGTGAGGGATTCCTGTGACTACTAGCCAGACTGATAGGACTTGTCTAGGTGCCTAGCTGTTAATTAGATGACCATTAAAGGTTGCATTGTCATGTTTTACTAGTTGTGCATCTCATCTGATCTATGGTTATACCCCCAAGAGGGGAGTGTCCTCCCGAGGTTAAGTGTCCGGGTTTCAATGAACAGTTATTCCTTTGGTTTTACCTCAACATCTTGTCTGGGTATGAGGCTTGGGGTGAAGGGCTGGTATTAGCTATCGGTCTGCTGGAAGAGTTTGGAGGGCAGGAGGCACTGGTTGGCAGAGGCACCCGGTCGGGGTGCCAGGCGGTCTGTCGCACTCACCTATTGCGTTGATGGCAACTCAAAATTTTTGAATTTCCCCTTTCTTTTTGTCTTGGGGGCAATGGCCACCAGGACAAATCAAGAGAATGAATTAGGGTCACAGTGATTGATGACAATATGACAAGGATACAATCTCTGTAGACTTCACCTCCGCAGCACCTCCAAGATACGCCCGTTCTTAACCACTGAAACTACTAAGCAACCTATTCCCTCCCTGGTTATCTCTCACCTTGACTACTGTAACTCCCTCCTAATTGGCCGACCTCATCGCAGGCTATCCCCTCTTCAGTCTATCATGAATGTTGCTGCCAGACTCATCCACCTTACTAACCGTTCCATACCTGCCATCCTTCTCTGCCAATCCCTCCACTGGCCTCCACTCAGTGTCCTCCACCCCTCTCTGCCAATCCCTCCACCGGCCTCCACTCAGTGTCCTCCACCTCTCTCCGCCAATCCCTCCACTCAGTGTCCTCCACCCCTCTCTGCCAATCCCTCCACCGGCCTCCACTCAGTGTCCTCCACCTCTCTCCGCCAATCCCTCCACTCAGTGTCCTCCATCCCTCTCTGCCAATCCCTCCACTGGCCTCCACTCAGTGTCCTCCACCCCTCTCTGCCAATCCCTCCACTAACCTCCACTCAGTGTCCTCCATACCTCTCTGCCAATCGCTCCACTGACCTCCACTCAGTGTCCTCCTTACCTCTCTACTAATCCCTCCATTGACCTCCACTCAGTGTCCTCCATACCTCTCTGCCAATCCCTCCATTGACCTCCACTCAGTGTCCTCCATACCTCTCTGCCAATCCCTCCACTGGCCTCCACTCAGTGTCCTCCACCCCTCTCTGCCAATCCCTCCACTAACCTCCACTCAGTGTCCTCCATACCTCTCTGCCAATCGCTCCACTGACCTCCACTCAGTGTCCTCCTTACCTCTCTACTAATCCCTCCATTGACCTCCACTCAGTGTCCTCCATACCTCTCTGCCAATCCCTCCACTGGCCTCCACTCAGTGTCCTCCATACCTCTCTGCCAATCCCTCCATTGACCTCCACTCAGTGTCCTCCACCTCTCTCTGCCAATCCCTCCACTGGCTTCCCGTTGCCCAACGAATAAAATTCAAAACATTAACAATCACATATAAAGCCATTTATAACTCTGCCCCAAATTACATCACCAATCTTGTCTCCAAATATCACCCAAACCGTCCTCTCCGTTCCTCCCAGGACCTCCTGCTCTCTAGCTCCCTTGTCTCCTTACATGCTCATCTCCAGGACTTCTCCAGAGCTTCCCCATCCTCTGGAACTCTCTACCTCAATCTATCAGACAATCACCTACTCTGCCCATTTTTAGGAGATCTCTGAAAACGTCTCTCTTCAGGGAAGCCTATCCTGCCCTCAGCTAATAATGGAATCTTCTACTCCTCCTACCAGTCCATCCCCCACAGTTATTCCTTTTGTACCACCAGCCCCTCCCTCCTAGATTGTAAGCTCCCAGGATCAGGGCCCTCCTATCCCTCTTGTATTGAACTGTATTGTTGCTGTATTGTCTCCCTTTATATTGTAAAGCGCTGAGCAAACTGTTGGCGCTATATAAATCCTGTACAGGGGCGGACTGACAACTCATGGGGCCCCCTGGGCAATATGGGATCATGGGGCCCCTGTGTCCTTGCCCAAACTCAAAAAAGCCTATGAAAAAGGTACCAGGGGCATCTCATGGGGCCCCCTACTGACCCCTGGCCCTCGGGCAGTGCCCAAGTTTCCAAATGGTCAGTCCGCCCCTGATCCTGTATAATAATCATCTCACTTCTACGCTGAGATTTGGCACCAGTCCTGTTGGGGGGGGCACTCTATAGATTCCAGTCATCTCCAGCACACAACCCAAGTCATGGTCTTCTAAGATTCATTTGGCCTTGCTGCCCACCTCAGGCTGGTAAGCACTATAGATGAGAAAAACAAATATGAGGTTGTAAGAAATCCCCCCGCGCTCAATATGTACCTAAATGATCACACAAAGAAGCTAACACCTAATCCTATAGGTTAAACGAGTGTATAAACTAAAAAGAAAATGGTGTAGCGCTACATAAATAAGATACAAAACATATATACCATATATTAGTGACTAAAAAGTGGATCAACACACACGAGGTGCTATGATTGGACCAAGACTGGTGACCTATAAACCAGTGATAACTAAATAAAAATAGTTCTGGTGACGTACATCCGGCGGAACGCCATCTTGGCACACCTTTTCATGCAACACACCCAATACATGTGGTGAAGGCTTGTTTGTTACCAACCAAATGTGAGTGCAATTTGGCATATCTACTTAATTGAATAAAGCGGTTTTACACTATGGAGAATGTCCTTTTTCTCTTGTTCCGTGGGTTTATGAGAGATAATTGGTGGTTGTGAGGGTGCCTACCTACCTATCCAGAGGAAGTAACACCAGTTGTGCTGCAAGATATCAGTGTGGTTATAATTCCCAGGAGACAGGGCAGTAAAGAGTGCATATACAGGAAGGATCCAGGGGTGATCCGAAAGGCTCTGTGGCCCTTTGGGGTCGCTGAGTGGAGGTGGGAGGCCATTGCAGCCAATGAAGGGTCACTTATAGGTGTGCTGTGCATCCACACTGTATATGTTGCATGACCAGAAGCAGCGAAGCGCCTGGATTGTGTTTTTTTTTTCACATATTGGACTTTGTTGCAATTTTCACTTTTATTATTTTATTTGTTTGTAATAGTGTTTTACATTTTTGCACAGAGTGTATGTTTATCCCTCAGTAGGGATTCACAATATATACATGGTATTATTTAATATTTAGCTTTGTGTCCCATCAATTGGGAATCACGGGTAACATATTTGTGGTTATATCCCTGTTAGGGATCGGGTTCACATTTATATTTTTAATTATAATTCTTATTTAGATATCACTGGTTTACAGGTCACCAGTCTGGTCCAATCATAGGACCTCATGTGTGTTGATCCACTTTTTAGTCCATAATACATGGTATATATGTTTTGTATCTTATTTATGTAGCGCTACACCAGAGAGGCACACAGGCGGCCCAATCGCCGGCGAGGAGGTGGAGCTTGGAGAGGAGGAGCCGAGCGGCAGCGCGCGTACATCAAAGAAGACCGAGGGAGCTGCGGAGCGAGTGAAGAGGAGAGCGGCCAGAGAAGGAAGACAGCTGACAGGTAAGTGAGAGAGCTAGCCCAGGCTGGAGCAGGGGTCAGCAAGGTAAGTATCATTGGTGTCAGTGGGAGGAATAGTGCCCCATCATTTGTGTCACTAATACCAACGATGGGGCACTATTCCTCCCCCACTGACACCAACGATGGGGCACTATTCCTCCCCCACTGACACCAACGATGGGGCACTATTCCTCCCACTGACACCAATGATGGGGCACTATTCCTCCCACTGACACCATCGATGTGGGCACTATTCCTCCCCCACTGACACCAACGATGGGGCACTATTCCTCCCAACTGACACCAACGATGGGGCACTATTCCTCCCCCACTGACACCAACGATGGGGCACTATTCCTCCCCCACTGACACCAACGATGGGGCACTATTCCTCCCCCACTGACACCAACGATGGGGCACTATTCCTCCCCACTGACACCAACGATGGGCAGTATTCCTCCCCCACTGACACCACGATGGGGCACTATTCCTCCCCCACTGACACCAACGATGGGGCACTATTCCTCCCCCACTGACACCAACGATGGGGCACTATTCCTCCCCCACTGACACCAACGATGGGACACTATTTCCCCCCCCCCGACCCCAATGATGGGGCACTATTCTCCCTCCACCACACTGACATCAATGATGGGGCACTATTCCTCCCACTGACACCAATGATGGGGCACTATTCCTCCCACTGACACCAATGATGGGGCACTATTCCTCCCACTGACACAATGATGGGGCACTATTCCTCCCACTGACACCAATGATGTGGCACTATTCCTCCACTGACCATGATGGGGCACTACCCCCCCACTGACACCAGTGATGGAGCACTACTCCCCCCACTGACACCAATGATGGGGCACTACTCCCCCCCACTGACACCATGATGGGGCACTACTCCTCCCACTGACACCAATGATGGGGCACTACTCCTCCCACTGACACTAATGATGGGGCACTACTCCTCCCACTGACACCAATGATGGGGCACTATTCCTCCCACTGACACCAAATGATGTGGCACTATTCCTCCACTGACACAGTGATGGAGCACTACTCCCCCCACATGACCAGTGATGGGGCACTACTCCCCCCACTGACACCAGTGATGGAGCACTACTCCCCCCACTGACACCAATGATGGGGCACTACTCCCCCCACTGACACCAATGATGGGGGCTACTCCCCCCACTGACACCAATGATGGGGCACTATTCCTCCCACTGACACCAACGATGGGGCAACTATTCCTCCCACTGACTCCAACGATGGGCACTATTCCTCCCACTGACACCAATGATGGGGCACTATTCCTCCCACTGACACCAACGATGGGGCACTATTCCTCCACTGACACCAACGATGGGGCACTATTCCTCCCACTGACGCCAACGATGGGGCACTATTCCTCCACTGATACCAACGATGGGGCACTATTCCTCCCACTGATACCAACGATGGGCACTATTTCCTCCCACTGACACCAACGATGGGGCACTATTCCTCCCACTGACACCAATGATGGGGCACTATTCCTCCACTGAACACCAGTGATGGGGCACTATTCCTCCCACTGACACCAATGATGGGGCACTACTCCTCCACTGCAAAATTACAGTTATGAAGTAGCAATGAAAATAATTTTATGGTTGGGGGTCACCACCAAACATGAGGAACTGTATTAAGGGGTCGCGGCATTAGAAAGGTTGAGAACCCATGATTTAAGAGTAAAAAAGTAATGTTCTCACCAACAATAAGCCCATCTCAGGTTTCCAACAGATTGACCAGAACTGGTTGTGCACCTTCCAGATGGACAAGAGGATGTCCCACAGTTCTGCAGATGCTTTAAAGGTGCCAGACTCAGATGTAGAGGGGGAACCCTGGCAACGTGTTAGGCCTGCAGAAATGGGGAATCCTCTCGGTCAATCTGGAAGTGCACTACCAGTTTTGGAAACTTGCAATGGGCTCCATGTTCTATATCAGGGTTCACTAAATGGCCGACCGCGGTCAGGACTCGGAAGGAGTGACAGTCTGTCCAGACCACAGCCGTGCCACTAAGTCTGAGTGTTCTCTTTTGGGTCCCGATCGGCAAAATTTTCCGCTCCCACCTGCTGTGAGGATGATAGAGGTGGCCAGGCAGAGGACCCAAGAGAGAACACCCAATGCTATGTGGCCCTGCCCCTAATAGGACTGTGCAGGGGAGGCTATAAATGAAAGGGGGACTGTGATGTAAAGGAGGGGGGCTATGACATGAAGAGGCACTCTGATGTTAAGGGGCACTATGTAAAGGGGAACTGAGGACATTGTTGGACTGATTTAAAGGGGGACTGTGATGTAAGGGGGAGTGGAACTGTGATGTGAAGGAGGTTTGTGATAGAAAGAGGGAGTGTGGATATTAATGTAAAGGGGGCGCTGTGATGTTAAGGGGGTCTGTGATGCAAAGGGTGAATGTGGATACTAATGTAAAGAAGGGCTGTGATGTTAAGGGGGGGAGGTTCTGCTGTGAAGAAGGGTTGTGATGTAAAGGGGGACTGTGGACACTGATGTAAAGGGGAGGGGGACTGTGATGTGAAGGGGGTTTGTGATGTAAAGGGGGACTGTGGAAACAATGATTCCTTTTAGTTTCTTTCCCGAGATAAAAGAAACACAGTTTCCTTTTAGGTTCTCTCTCAAGATAAAAGAAACAAAGTTTCCTTTTAGTTTATTTCCCGAGATAAAAGAAACACAGTTTCCTTTTAGTTTCTTTCCTGAGATAAAAAGAAACCGTTTCCTTTTAGTTTTCTTTCCCCGAGATAAAAGAAACACAGTTTCCCTTTAGTTTCTTTCCTGGGATAAAAGAAACGTTTCCTTTAGGTTCTTTTCTGAGATAAAAAAAAAACAAAGTTTCCTTTTAGTTTCTTTCCTGAGATAAAAGAAACACAGTTTCCTTTTAGTTTCTTTTCCCGAGATAAAAGAAACAAAGTTTCCTTCTAGTTTCTTTCCCGAAATAAAAGAAACAGCGTATTTATATTTATTTATATTTATTGAAATATATTGAATACGGCCAAAATTGTAGCATTTTTTTAAAAATATCAAAAAGTAATTTTAACAGATATTTGTAAATGCATTCCAAAAATGTAGATTTGTATTTTTAAAGACATACAGTATATTTGAAATGTATTTTTAAAAATACTCTTCATATATTTTGTAATAAAAAAATGCATTTCTACATGCAGTGTATATATATATATATATTATTTATTGAAATATATTGAATACAGACAAAATTGTAGCATTTCAAATATATGGGAATAATATTTTAAAAATATATTTCAATTATATTTTCCTTCCATGTGGGTTGGTGCGGCACATAAAAGAGTCAGGACTTCATTTCCGTGTTGTTGTTTTTTTTTTTTTGAAATGAAAAGATCGCCATACACACGACGCGCAGGAGCGCGCTCACCTGTAGGTGTGACCCTAATCTAAGTCGATCTGTTTTCCTTGGCGATAACGAACAGCGGGGTGTCCTTACCTGCGTCCAGGTGTTGAGGATATCATCCGGTGACTCCACGTCTCCAGCCGTGTCAGGAAGGGGAGCGCAGAGCGCGGCGGCCATATGGAGGCACAATAGAGAGGGAACCAGGAGGAGAGACATCTTCGTCTTGTCTGATATCCGCGTTCGTGTCCCGGGGGCCGCTCAGCTCGGGGCCACATTAATCCCGTATAGGATTACCTGCACAGCGACCTGCCATTTAGGGATTTTGTGTTTGCTTTGTGTATTATGATCCTCACAGCGTGCACTGCGCTGAGAACGCCAGACACTCCCCGAAGGGATCGCTTCCCATCGCAGGCACGCTACAGACGAACTCCAGTGTGAATGACAACAAAATTGAGGCACAACATAGATATACCATTCAAAGCTGAACTCCAGGGAAAAAAAAAAATGAATTTAACCACCTCATGTCCGGACACTTTCCCCCCCTTCCAGTCCGGACACTTTCACCCCCTTCCAGTCCGGACACTTTCACCCCCTTCCAGTCCGAACACTTCCCCCCCCTTCCAGTCCGGACACTTCCCCCCCCTTCCAGTCCGGACACTTTCACTCCCTTCCAGTCCGGACACTTTCACCGTCCTCCAGTCCGGACACTTTCATTCACCCCCTTCCAGTCCGGACACTTTCACCCCCTTCCAGTCCGAACACTTCCCCCGCCTTCCAGTCCGGACACTTTCACCCCCTTCCAGTCCGGACACTTTCACCCCCTTCCAGTCCGGACACTTTCACCCCCTTCCAGTCCGGACGCTTTCACCCCCTTCCTGTCCGGACGCTTTCACCCCCTTCCAGTCCGGACACTTTCACCCCCCTTCCAGTCCGGACGCTTTCTTTCACCCCCTTCCAGTCCGGACGCTTTCACCCCCTTCCTGTCCGGACACTTTCACCCCCTTCCAGTCCGGACACTTTCACCCCCTTCCTGTCTGGACGCTTTCACCCCCTTCCAGTCCGGACGCTTTCACCCCCTTCCAGTCCGGACACTTTCACCCCCTTCCAGTCCGGACACTTTCACCCCCCTTCCAGTCCGGACGCTTTCACCCCCTTCCAGTCCGGACGCTTTCACCCCCTTCCTGTCCGGACACTTTCACCCCCTTCCAGTCCGGACACTTTCACCCCCTTCCTGTCTGGACGCTTTCACCCCCTTCCAGTCCGGACGCTTTCACCCCCTTCCAGTCCGGACACTTTCACCCCCTTCCTGTCTGGACACTTTCCCCCCCCTCCAGTCCGGACACTTTCCCCGCCCTTCCAGTCCGGACACTTTCCCCCCCTTCCAGTCCGGACACTTTCCCCGCCCTTCCAGTCCGGACACTTTCCCCCCTTCCAGTCCGGACACTTTCCCCCCCCTTCCAGTCCGGACACTTTCCCCCCCCTCCAGTCCGGACACTTCCCCCCCTTCCAGTCCGGACACTTCCCCCCCTTCCAGACCGGACACTTTCACCCCCTTCCAGTCTGGACACTTTCACCCCCTTCCAGTCCGGACACTTTCCCCCCCTCCAGTCCGGACACTTTCCCCCCCAGGCCAATTTTTAGCTTTCAGCACTATCACACTTTGAATGACAATTGCGCGGTCATGCAACACTGTACCCATATGAAATTTTTAGCATTTTTTTTTAGACAGATAAAGCTTTATTTTGGTGGTATTTATTCACCGCTGGGATTTTTTTTAGCTATATAAATGAAAAAATTCAAAAATTTTGAAAAAAGTGTTTTTCTTATAACATTTTGCAAATAAATAATATTTCATCATAAATCTTAGCCAAAATGTATTCAGTTATCTTTTTAGTAAAAAAAAAATAACCCAAATTAGTTTATAACCAACAATTATAATTTTTAAACATTTTTTTTTACATTTTTTTTTATTTTTTTATATTATTATCTATTTTTTTTTTTTTTTGTTTATTTTTACATACTGTCACCCTAGCAGTGTGGGGTCACCATGGTGACACTGTACTACTTGTGGGGGGTGATGAAGATTTCTTTTTTTTTGTACACTGATTGCTTTTATACCCATAAAGGCTGTAAGAGAAATCATTTCTCCTTTCTGGCTGCATTCTTGCAGCCATTGAGAAATACTGTGTGAGCTGTGATTGGTCACAGCTTGTCACATGGTACAAGGCTGTTGTGAATAGCCCTGTACCATGTGATCTCTGTGATCATTCACAGATTTCACACGTAGTAAGCAATGATGTCAGAAGTGACATCTTGCTTACTACTCTGCATGTGATCACTGATTGTCCAAGGTCCCGTCCAATGATCGGTGTTCCACTGTGTCCGCAACTGAAGACAGCTGCAGTTAGAGCCTGGCAAAGCATCAAAAAGAAGGAAACCCAGTCTTTGGTCATGTCCATGGGTTCCAGACTTCAGGCAAAGCATCAGAAAGGAGGAAACCCAGTCTTTGGTCATGTCCATGGGTTCCAGACTTCAGGCAAAGCATCAGAAAGGAGGAAACCCAGTCTTTGGTCATGTCCATGGGTTCCAGGCTTCAGGCAAAGCATCAGAAAGGAGGAAACCCAGTCTTTGGTCATGTCCATGGGTTCCAGGCTTCAGGAAAAGCATCAAAAAGAAGGAAACCCAGTCTTTGGTCATGTCCATGGGTTCCAGATTTCAGGCAAGCATCAGAAAGGAGGAAACCCAGTCTTTGGTCATGTCCATGGGTTCCAGACTTCAGGCAAGCATCAGAAAGGAGGAAACCCAGTCTTTGGTCATGTCCATGGGTTCCAGGCTTCAGGCAAAGCATCAGAAAGGAGGAAACCCAGTCTTTGGTCATGTCAATGGGTTCCAGGCTTCAGGCAAGCATCAGAAAGGAGGAAACCCAGTCTTTGGTCATGTCCATGGGTTCCAGACTTCAGGCAAAGCATCAGAAAGGAGGAAACCCAGTCTTTGTTCATGTCCATGGGTTCCAGACTTCAGGCAAAGCATCAGAAAGGAGGAAACCCAGTCTTTGTTCATGTCCATGGGTTCCAGACGTCAGGCAAAGACTGGGTTTCCTCCTTCCTGATGCTTTGTCACGCTCTAACTGCAGCTGTCTTCAGTTGTTCTTTGTTTGTGGGTCTTTCTGCCTTTAGTTTTGCCTTCAGCCAGTGAAATGCATGCTCAATTGGGTTGAGATCAGGAGACTTGCTCAGCCATTGCAGAATATTCCACTTCTTTTCCTTCACAAGCTCCTGGGTTGCTTTTGCAGTGTGTTTTGGATCATTGTCCATCTGTACTGTGAAGCGCCGTCCAAACACCTTTCCTGCATTTGGCTGAATCTGGGCTGACAGTAGATCTCTAAACACGGCAGAACTCATCCGGCTTCTTCTGTCACATCATCATTAACCACCAATGACCCAGCGCCACTGGAAGCCATGGATGCCCATGCCATCACACTGCCTCCACCCATGCCATCACACTGCCTCCACCCATGCCATCACACTGCCTCCACCATGCTATCACACTGCCTCCACCCATGCCATTACACTGCCTCCACCCATGCCATCACACTGCCTCCACCCATGCCATCACCCTGCCTCCATCCATGCCATCGCACTGCCTCCACCCATGCCATCACACCGCCTTCACCCATGCCGTCACACCGCCTCCACCCATGCCGTCACACTGCCTCCACCCATGCCGTCACACTGCCTCCACCCATGCCGTCACACTGCCTCCACCCATGCCGTCACACTGCCTCCACCCATGCCGTCACACTGCCTCCACCCATGCCATCACACTGCCTCCACCATGCTATCACACTGCCTCCATCCATGCCATCACACTGCCTCCACCCATGCCATCACACTGCCTCCACCCATGCCATCACACTGCCTCCACCCATGCCATCACACTGCCTCCATCCATGCCATCGCACTGCCTCCACCCATGCCATCACACCGCCTTCACCCATGCCATCACACCGCCTCCACCCATGCCGTCACACCGCCTCCACCCATGCCATCACACTGCCTCCACCCATGCCATCACACTGCCTCCACCCATGCCATCACCCTGCCTCCATCCATGCCATCACACCGCCTCCACCCATGCCATCACACCGCCTCCACCCATGCCATCACACCGCCTCCACCCATGCCGTCACACCGCCTCCACCCATGCCATCACACTGCCTCCACCCTGCTATCACACTGCCTCCACCCTGCTATCACACTGCCTCCACCATGGTTTACAGATGATGTTGTGTGCTTTGGATCATGAGCTGTTCCAAGCCTTCTCCACACTTTTCTCTTCCCGTCATTCTGGTACAGATTCATCTTAGTTTCATCCGTCCAAAGAATGCTTCTCCAGAACCGGTCCGGCTTTTCTGGATGTTTTTTGGCAAAATCTAATCTGTCTTTTCTATTCTTCAGGCTTATGAATGGTTTGCACCTTGTGATGAACGCTCTGTATTTGCTCTCGTGAAGTCTTCTCTTGATTGTAGACTTTGACAATGATACGCCCCCTTCCTGGAGAGTGTCCTTCACTTGTCTGGACGTTGTGAATGGGTATTCCTTTACCATAGAGAGGATCCTGTGATCATCCACCACTGTTGTCCTCCATGGACATCCATGTCTTTTTATGTTGCTGAGCTCACCAGTGCGTTCTTCTTTCCTCAGAATGTAGCAAACTGTTGATTTGGCCGCTCCTAATGTTGCTGCGATCTCTCTGATGGATTTGTTTTGTTTTTGAAGCCTTACAATGGCCTGTTTCACTTGCATGGATTGCTCGTTCGAATGATGTAGGTTCACAGCAAATACCCCCTACACTCCTCTCCTGTACATACCGATCACTGTCATACCCCCCCCACTCCTCTCCTGTACATACCGATCACTGTCATACCACCACACTCCTCTCCTGTATATATCGATCACTGTCATACCCCCCACACTCCTCTCCTGTACACATACCGATCACTGTCATACCTCCACACTCCTCTCCTGTATATATCGATCACTGTCATACCTCCACACTCCTCTCCTATACATACCGATCACTGTCATACCTCCACACTCCTCTCCTGTACATACCGATCACTGTCATACCCCCCACACTCCTCTCCTGTACATACCGATAACTGTCATACCTCCACACTTCTCTCCTGTACATATTGATCACTGTCATACCCTCCACACTCCTCTCCTGTACACACTGATCACTGTCATACCCCCTACACTCCTCTCCTGTACATACCGATCACTGTCATACCTTTACACTCCTTTCCTGTACATATCGATCACTGTCATACCTCCACACTCCTCTCCTGTACATACCGATCACTGTCATACCCCCTACACTCCTCTCCTGTACATACCGATCACTGTCATACCCCCCACACTCCTCTCCTGTACATACGGAACACTGTCATACCTCTCACACTCCTCTCCTGTACATACTGATCACTATCATACCTCCACACTCCTCTCCTGTACATACCGATCACTGTCAAACCTCCACACTCCTCTCTTGTATATATCGATCACTGTCATACCTCCACACTCCTCTCCTGTACATACCAATCACTGTCATACCCCCCACACTCCTCTCCTGTACATACCGAACACTGTCATACCTCCACACTCCTCTCCTGTACATACCGATCACTGTCATACCTCCACACTTCTCTCCTGTACATACCGATCACTGTCATACCTCCACACTCCTCTCCTGTACATACCGATCACTGTCATACCTCCACACTCCTCTCCTGTACATACTGATCACTGTCATACCTTCACACTCCTCTCCTGTACATACCGATCACTGTCATACCCCCACACTCCTCTCCTGTACATACCGATCACTGTCATACCCTCCACACTCCTCCCCTGTACATACCGATCACTATCATACCTCCACACTCCTCTCCTGTACATACCGATCACTGTCATACCTCCACACTCCTCTCCTGTACATACCGATCACTGTCATACCTCCACACTCCTGTCCTGTACATACCGATCACTGTCATACCTCCACACTCCTCTCCTGTACATACCGATCACTGTCATACCCCCCACACTCCTCTCCTGTACATACCGTTTACTGTCATACCCTCCACACTCCTCTCCTGTACATACCGATCACTGTCATACCCTCCACACTCCTCTCCTGTACATACCGATCACTGTCATACCCCCCACACTCCTCTCCTGTACATACGGAACACTGTCATACCTCTCACACTCCTCTCCTGTACATACTGATCACTATCATACCTCCACACTCCTCTCCTGTACATACCGATCACTGTCATACCCCCTCCTCACTACCTCTCCTGTACATACCAATCACTGTCATACCTCCACACTCCTCTCCTGTACATACCGATCACTGTCATACCTCCACACTCCTCTCCTGTACATACTGATCACTGTCATACCTTCACACTGCTCTCCTGTACATACCGATCACTGTCATACCCCCACACTCCTCTCCTGTACATACCGATCACTGTCATACCCCCCCCACACTCCTCTCCTGTACATACCGATCACTGTCATACCCTCCACACTCCTCCCCTGTACATACCAATCACTGTCATACCTCCACACTCCTCTCCTGTACATACCGATCACTGTCATACCTCACACACTCCTCTCCTGTACATACCGATCACTGTCATACCTCCACACTCCTGTCCTCCTGTACATACCGATCACTGTCATACCTCCACACTCCTCTCCTGTACATACCGATCACTGTCATACCCCCCACACTCTCTCTCCTGTACATACCGTTTACTGTCATACCCTCCACACTCCTCTCCTGTACATACCGATCACTGTCATACCCTCCACACTCCTCTCCTGTACATACCGATCACTGTCATACCCCCCACTCCTCTCCTGTACATACGGAACACTGTCATACCTCTCACACTCCTCTCCTGTACATACTGATCACTATCATACCTCCACACTCCTCTCCTGTACATACCGATCACTGTCATACCTCCACACTCCTCTCTTGTATATATCGATCACTGTCATACCCTCCACACTCCTCTCCTGTACATACCGATCACTGTCATACCTCCACACTCCCTCTCCTGTACATACTGATCACTGTCATACCTTCACACTCCTCTCCTGTACATACCGATCACTGTCATACCCCCACACTCCTCTCCTGTACATACCGATCACTGTCATACCCTCCACACTCCTCCCCTGTACATACCGATCACTGTCATACCTCCACACTCCTCTCCTGTACATACCGATCACTGTCATACCTCCACACTCCTCTCCTGTACATACCGATCACTGTCATACCTCCACACTCCTGTCCTGTACATACCGATCACTGTCATACCTCCACACTCCTCTCCTGTACATACCGATCACTGTCATACCCCCCACACTCCTCTCCTGTACATACCGATCACTGTCATACCTCCACACTCCTCTCCTGTACATACCGATCACTGTCATACCCCCCACACTCCTCTCCTGTACATACCGTTTACTGTCATACCCTCCACACTCCTCTCCTGTACATACCGATCACTGTCATACCCCCCACACTCCTCTCCTGTACATACCGATCACTGTCATACCCTCTACACTGCATTGTCTACATTATCCCCAATCTTGCCTCTTCTGGGATGGGAAGACATTTACTGGTCAACCTTCATAAGTCCCTCGCCCCCTATATATATCCCTCTGAGATGTTAGGAGATGATCACGGCTCTCATCGCTTCCATTTTCCGGCATACTAGAGAGCAGAGACAACATGTGACACTCAGAGGCACAGAGAGTGAAACGTGCCAAGTCCAATCCCCGGCCTCCATGTTCTCCTGGATCTCATCCCAGGGATTAATCTCATAATTGGACAGAACAATCCTTGCTTCACCATTACCATGTTTACATTTGGAATCAAGAAATCACGCGGCGTATCCAGAATAGAAAGACGAGATTTCACTTTTAAAGGATTAGTTCCGTATCGGTTACCAGTGCTAGGCTGTGGGGTAATTGAGGGGGGGAAGGGGGTTGTGCGTAAGGTGGGAGGGGCTTGGGGTAGAGAAGGCAGCTGCTCATAGACCAAATAAATCTGATATACTGTATATTCTGTGAAGAATAAAGGAACCTTTTTTATTCTTTTAACCGTCTGAAATGAATTAAGTTTGGCACAACCAGGAGATGTGCCGACCAGGAGATGTGCCGACCAGGAGATATGTCAACCAGGAGATGTACCAATCAGCAAATGTGCCTACCAGGAGATATGTCAACCAGGAGATGTACCAATCAGCAGATGTGCCTACCAGGAGATATGTCAACCAGGAGATATGTCAACCAGGAGATGTACCAACCAGGAGATGTACCAACCAGGAGATGTGCCAACCAGGAGATGTGCCAACCAGGAGATGTGTCAACCAGGAGATGTGTCAACCAGGAGATGTGCCAACCAGGAGATGTGCCAACCAGGAGATGTACCAACCAGGAGATGTACCAACCAGGAGATGTGCCTACCAGGAGATATGTCAACCAGGAGATGTGCCAACCAGCAGATGTGCCAACCAGGAGATGTGCCAACCAAGAGATGTGCCTACCAGGAGATGTACCAACCAGGAGATGTGCCTACCAGGAGATATGTCAACCAGGAAATGTGCTAACCAGGGGATGTGCCTACCAGGAGATATGTCAACCAGGAGATGTGCCAACCAGGAGATGTGCCTACCAGGAGATATGTCAACCAGGAGATGTGCCAACCAGGGGATGTGCCAACCAGGAGATGTGCCTACCAGGAGATGTGCCTACCAGGAGATGTGCCTACCATGAGATGTGCCTACCATGAGATGTGCCTACCATGAGATGTGCCAACCAGGAGATGTACCTACCAGGAGATGTGCCTACCAGGAGATGTGCCTACCAGGAGATATGTCAACCAGCAGATGTGCCTACCAGCAGATGTACCAACCAGGAGATGTGCCAACCAGATGTGCCAACCAGGAGATGTGCCAACCAGGAGATGTGCCAACCAGGAGATGTGCCTACCAGGAGATGTGCAAACCAGGGGATGTGCTAACCAGGGGATATGTCAACCAGGAGATGTGCCTACCAGGAGATACTGTATGTCAACCAGGAGATGTGCCAACCAGGAGATGTGCCAACCAGGAGATGTGCCAACCAGGGGATGTGCCTACCAGGAGATGTGCTAACCAGGAGATGTGCCTACCAGGAGATGTGTCAACCAGGAGATGTGCTAACCAGGGGATGTGCCTACCAGGAGATATGTCAACCAGGAGATGTGCAAACCAGGGGATGTGCTAACCAGGGGATGTGCCTACCAGGAGATATGTCAACCAGGAGATGTGCCTACCAGGAGATACTGTGCGTCAACCAGGAGATGTGCCAACCAGGAGATGTGCCAACCAGGAGATGTGCCTACCAGGAGATACTGTGTGTCAACCAGGAGATATGTCAACCAAGAGATGTGCCAACCAGGAGATGTGTTCCAAGAGCTGGTCGCCCAGCCAAACTGAGCAGTTGGGGTTGAAGGGCCTTAGTAAGAGAAGTGGAAGAGACCTGGTTGTGCTAAACCTCTTCTATTTGAGAATTACTGCACTCTTGGGAACCTTCAACGCAGTAGACATTTTTGTGCAGCCTTCCCTATATCTGTGCCTTGCAATAATCCTGTCTCTGAGCTCCCCATATGGAAAAAAAATATATTTGAAATATATTTTAATAAAAAATATTCTTCCCAAATATATTGACATATATTTGTATATTTGATATACTACAATTTGGGCTTCTTCAATATATATATTGCATGTTGAAATGTGTTTTTATTACAAAATTTTTTATTAAAAATATTTGAAATGCTACAATTTTGGCTGTATTCAATATATATACAGTATATATATATTGTATGTTGAAATGCGTTTCTATTACAAAATATATGAAACATATTTTTAAAAATACATTTCAGATATACTGTATGTCTTTAAAAATACAAATCTACATTTTTGGAAGGCATTTACAAACAAACATTTCAAATATATGTTAAAAAAATCGGAAAAAAATATATTTAAAAAAATATTTTCCATATATTTTGTAATATATAAAAATGCTTTTCAACATGCATATATATATTTATTGAAATATATTTTTAAATATATTGAATACGGCCAAAATTGTAGCGTTTCAAATACATGTCAATATATTTGGGAAGAATAGTTTTAAAATATATTTAAAAAAATATTTTTCTTCCATGTTGGGTCGACACAGACAGGAAAAGTAAACCGACGGGTTTACTATTCCCTATTATATAAAAAAAAAAAAACGCAACGAAAACTTTGGACTGTACATACCCATTAATGGGGGTGTTTGGTAAGAATTAGGGGATCATTATATTCAGTGAGTGATTGGGGCGTATTTATAAATACTAGAATGTAGCTATTTAACTGCTGGTACATTTGTTCTTTGTGAATCGGGAAAACCATCGTCTTGTAGCGCTCCTCAGGTTAGCTGGTCTCTCTATTCTTTATGAATGAATAACATTTGACTTTTTAGAGGTTGATTTTGCTCCAGTCACAGAAAATGAATTTATTAGCAGTGTCTCTGGAGGAATAGCCATGCGATCTTTTTACCTCCCCATAGACTTGTATTGCAAGAACAAGCAGTAAAAAACAAATTTGTAGTGGAGTAGGAAGCAGATCCTATAGAGGTAATAGCAAACGTGGCCGCTCCCATGTATATACAGAATTTAAATGATGAAAAAAAAAAAAAAAAAAAAATGTTACATTTTTAACACCAATCTTCATTGATGCCTCGATGTCCAGAACAGATTTCGTAATAACTTCTATAGACAGGTTTATGCCTTTCCTAATCACGTCCAATCAACTCGATTTCCCACAGGAGGACTCCAATCAAGTTGTGGAAACATCTGAAGGATGATCAGTGGGAACATCTCAAGGATGGTCAGTGGAAACATCTCAAGGATGGTCAGTGGAAACATCTCAAGGATGATCGGTGGGAACATCTCAAGGGTGATCAGTGGGAACATCTCAAGGATGATCAGTGGGAACATCTCAAGGATGGTCGGTGGGAACATCTCAAGGGTGATCAGTGGGAACATCTGAAGGATGATCAGTGGGAACATCTCAAGGATGGTCGGTGGAAACATCTCAAGGATGATCCGTGGGAACATCTCAAGGATGATCAGTGGGAACATCTCAAGGATGATCAGTGGGAACATCTCAAGGATGGTCAGTGGGAACATCTCAAGGATGGTCGGTGGGAACATCTCAAGGATGGTCGGTTGAAACATCTCAAGGATGGTCGGTGGAAACATCTCAAGGATGATCGGTGGGAACATCTCAAGGATGGTCGGTGGGAACATCTCAAGGATGGTCGGTGGGAACATCTCAAGGATGGTCGGTGGGAACATCTCAAGGATGGTCGGTGGGAACATCTCAAGGATGATCAGTGGGAACATCTCAAGGATGATCAGTGGGAACATCTCAAGGATGATCAGTGGGAACATCTCAAGGATGATCAGTGGGAACATCTCAAGGATGATCAGTGGTATATCTGAAGGATGATCAGTGGTATATCTGAAGGATGATCAGTGGTATATCTGAAGGATGATCAGTGGGAACATCTGAAGGATGATCAGTGGGAACATCTCAAGAATGATCAATGAGAACATCTGAAGGATGATCAGTGGGAACATCTGAAGGATGATCAGTGGAAACATCTGAAGGATGATCAGTGGGAACATCTCAAGGATGATCAGTGGTATATCTCAAGGATGATCAGTGGTATATCTGAAGGATGATCAGTGGGAACATCTGAAGGATGATCAGTGGGAACATCTCAAGGATGATCAGTGGTATATCTCAAGGATGATCAGTGGTATATCTGAAGGATGATCAGTGGGAACATCTGAAGGATGATCAGTGGGAACATCTGAAGGATGATCAGTGGGAACATCTGAAGGATGATCAGTGGGAACATCTCAAGAATGATCAATGAGAACATCTGAAGGATGATCAGTGGGGACATCTCAAGGATGATCAGTGGGAACATCTCAAGGATGATCAGTGGGAACATCTCAAGGATGATCAGTGGGAACATCTCAAGGATGATCAGTGGGAACATCTCAAGAATGATCAATGAGAACATCTGAAGGGTGATCAGTGGGAACATCTCAAGGGTGATCAGTGGAAACATCTCAAGGATGATCAGTGGGAACATCTCAAGGATGATCAGTGGGAACATCTCAAGGATGATCAGTGGGAACATCTCAAGGATGATCAGTGGGAACATCTTAAGGATGATCAGTGGGAACATCTCAAGGATGATCAGTGGTATATCTCAAGGATGATCAGTGGGAACATCTCAAGGATGATCAGTGGGAACATCTCAAGGGTGATCAGTGGGAACATCTCAAGGGTGATCAGTGGGAACATCTCAAGGATGATCAGTGGGAACATCTCAAGGGTGATCAGTGGGAACATCTCAAGGGTGATCAGTGGGAACATCTCAAGGGTGATCAGTGGGAACATCTCAAGGATGATCAGTGGGTATATCTCAAGGATGATCAGTGGGAACATCTCAAGGATGATCAGTGGTATATCTCAAGGATGATCGGTGGGAACATCTGAAGGATGATCAGAGGGCACAGGATGCACCAGAGCTCAATGTTGAGTGTCATGGCAAAGACTGGGAATATTTACGTACATGTTTTTTTTTTTCGTTCTTTATTTTTAATAAATTGCAAAGATTACAAAACTAACTTCTTTCACGTTGTCATTATGGGGTATTGTTTGTAGAATGTTGAGGAAAAAAAATTAATCCATTTTGGAAAAAGGCCGTAACATAACAAAATGTGGCAAAAGGAAAGCGCTGGGAATACTTTCTGGAAGCACTGTGTATATAAATATACAGGTGTACCTCGGGTTTCCGAATTTAATGCGTTCTCCGGGACGTTTTGTATTGCGAAAAATTCATAAACCAAAACACGGTTTCCCATAGGAACGCATTAAAAACCAATTAATCCATTCCAAAGGTCAGAAAAAAGTTTTTTTAAAAAGTCACTTTTACTATAGGTCGGTGCCGGTTTTTAAATGTAATTACCGGCTTTTTTTTTCTCTTCACTATAGCTCACAGAATCAGCTGTCACTTTCCCCCCCAGCTAAAAGAGACAAAGTTTCCTTTTTAGTTTATATCCCTGAGATAAAAAACAAAGTTTCCTTTTAGTTTATTTCCCAGGATAAAAGAAACAAAGTTTCCGTTTAGATTATTTCCAGAGATAAAAGAAACAAAATTTCCTTTTAGTTTATTTCCAGAGATAAAAGAAACAATGTTTCCTTTTAGTTTATTTCCAGAGATAAAAAGAAACAATGTTTCCTTTAATTTATTTCCCAGGATAAAAGAAACAAAGTTTCCTTTTAGTTTATTTCCCGAGATAAAAAAAAAACAAAGTTTCCTTTTAGTTTATTTCCAGAGATAAAAGAAACAATGTTTCCTTTAATTTATTTCCCAGGATAAAAGAAACAAAGTTTCCTTTTAGTTTATTTCCCGAGATAAAAGAAAACAAAGTTTCCTTTTAGTTTATTTCCAGAGATAAAAGAAGCAATGTTTCCTTTAGCTCTGGGGAAAGTGACAGCTCATTCTGGGAGCTATAGTGAAGAAAAAAAAAAAGCCATCAATTGCACTTAAAAATTGGCGCTGACATACACTTCATATTGCAAAAAAAATTCGTAAACCGAAAATGACGTTAACTGAGGCATTCGTAAACCAAGGTACGCCTGTGTATATATATATATATTTTAAGCACATTCAAGGTATTTATTTTGATACACTGAAAAAAATGTGGTGCGCTATCTCGTCATAACTAGAACCATAAGCTTTAGAAACACAAAGTGGCAGCCGAAGAAATTTTTTTCTCACTTTGTGTTGGGTGGAGCCTAGTGATGTCATTTCCCCACATGTTTCATCACAGGTCACGAGGCTTCTTCAGGGTTGCCCTGAAGAAGTCGCACCAGACCCAGGGAGCGCGCACAAGCAGGGAAGCGGGGATATTATTACTATAGTCGGAACACAGCAGCGCATAGGTCTTTGCCATTTTTATTTTGATTCACTGTTTTGACCACGTCCCGGCCGCCGTATAGCAGTGTTACTGATACAGGGCGGCCGCTCTGCGCAAAATCATGTAAATATACTTGATTTTGCATTTCCAGGTTGGGGGCGTGCATACAAAAATACATAGACATTATAATTCACGCAAACCAATTAATATACACTTATTGGGATTTTTTATTTTTAACCAAACACATGTAGTACATTTTAGCCTAAATTTATGAAGAAATCTAATTTTTTTATTGGATATGTTTTATAGCAAAAAGTTAAATAAATTAATTAATTAATTGGAAGAAAAAAAAAAATAATAAAAAAAATAATAATAGAAGATAATAATATAAAAAATTATCTATATATATATATATATATATATATATATATATATATTAAAAATTTTTCTTACTAAACACATGTAGCAGAATACATTTTGCCCTAAATGTATGAAGAAATCAAATTTTTTTATTGGATATGTGTTATGTTTTATAGCAAAAAAGTAATTAAAAAAAACAATAATAATAATAAAAATAAATAAATAATAATAATAATTAAAAAATAATGAAAATAATATATATATATATATATATATATATATATATATTTTTTTTTTTTACCAAAAACATGTAGCAGAATACATTTTGCCCTAAATTTATGAAGAAATCAAATTTTTTTTATTGGATATGTGTTATATTTTATTGCAAAACAGTAATTAAAAAAACAAGAATAAAAAAAAATTAAATAGAAAAATAATAATAATAAAAACTAATAATTAAAAATAAATAAATTAAATAAATATATAAATATTTATGTGTATATACATTTTTCCCTCTAGACACGGAGTCTGCATTCTCACGGCATCTATAAAATGTTTATTTTACCAAAAAATGTTTTACCAAACAGATGTAGCAGGATACTTTTTGGTCTAAATTTATGAAGAAATCAATTTTTTTTTTATTGGATATGTTTTTTATAGCAAAAAGTCAAATAAATATATAAATTATTTAATTAAAGAAACAATAATAATAAAAAATAAATAAAATAATAATAAAAAAAAAAAAATAATGACAATAAAATTTTTATATATATATATATATATATATATATATATATATTTTGTTTGTGCTATAAATGAAAAAAAGACCGAAAGTTTAAAAAAAATAAACATATACATATATATATATATTTTTTTTTTTTTTTAACTTTCTGTCTTTTTTAATTTATAGCACAAAAAATAAAAAAAAAAAAGTGATGAGCAAATTCCGCCAACAGAAAGCCCTATTCGTGTAAAAAAAAAATGTGAAGTTAATCTGTGTGCAGCATTGCATGGCCGCGCAATTGTCAGTTAAAGCAGCGCAGCGCCATTTAGCAAAAAAATAATCTGGTCATGAGGGCGGGGGGGGGGGGGGGGGGGAATCTTTTGAAGGTCAAGTGGCTAATAAAACAACCTTGTTCTATGTTTTTTTTTTTTTGTTTTTTTTTTAATACACTTAAGGCTTACAAAAGTACAAAGGTTAGAAAAAGATAATTTTTTTCTTTTATTATATACTTTAATATAATTTTTTTTATTACAATAACAACTACTTGTGATCCTGTAACATTTTCATATGCACAGATATATATGGGGTCCCCTTTGTGGAGGGTTGTCAGCCAAAAGGTAACATATCGAATATAGTGCCCAGAGAGCTGGCAAAGCGGCGATGAGGGATCACCAGAGTGGGGGAGGGTGTGGTCTGAGCCGTCTCCGCCCCTGCGGTGACAACGTCCAAATTCTCCCCATCTTCTTCATCGGTCACCTTCGTAAAGAGGAGAAGCAAATTGATCATTTTTTTGTTTCCTCTAGACACGGAGTCTGTTTTCTCACGGCATCTATAAAATGTTTTTGTAGTTTTGGGCAGAGATGGGAAGGGTTAGAAGCTCTGCAATATTTTTTTTTTTTTTTTTTTTGCTGTCCCCTTTTTACAAAAAAAAAAAAAAAAAAAAAAAAAGGAAGTAAGATAAAATATCTCCAAAGGCATGCCGTAAGGTGAATTGGCTCCTGTCTAAACTGGCCCTAGTATGTGTATGTATGAATGTGAGTTAGGGACCTTAGATTGTTCGCTCCTCGGGGGCGGAGACTGATGTGAAAGGACAACATATATGTAAAAGCACTGCGTAAATTGACGCTGCTATATAAGCACCTGAAATAAATAAATAAAACAAATGCGTTTTTTATTACAAAATATATGAAAAATACTTTTAAAAATAAATTTCAAATATACTGTAGGTCTTTAAAAAGACAAATCTACATTTTTGGAAGGCATTTACAAATACATGTAAAAATATATGTTAAAAAAAAATCAGAAAAAATATATAAAATAAAATATATGTTAAAATGACTTTTTTTTATATGTTTAAAAAAAAAATCTGAGGAATATATTTAAAAAAATATATTTTTGAAAATATATATATTTTTAAATATATTCTTCAGATTTTTTTTTTAAGTACCTGAAATAAATAAATAGATAAATAAAGAAAAAACAATTATCCCTTCTTAGACATTTGTTACTCGTCACGAGTAGCCTTTGGAGTACGGGTGTCAAAGTGGCGGCCCCTCCAGCTGTTGCCGAACTACAAGTCCCATGAGGCATTGCAAGATTGACAGTGACAAGCGTGAGTCCCAAAGGCAGAGGCATGATGGGACTTGTAGTTTCGCATCAGCTGGAGGGGCCGCCGGTTTGACGCCCCTGTTTTGGACGATTTTTATTTATTTATTTTGCATTTCAATGTTTTTATTAATTTATAAACAGTTTAACCGCTTCCCATCAGGCCCATGTTTATAATCGGCCTCCCCGCCCCCTGCTTGTGCGCACTTCCTGGGACACAGCGGAACACCGATCGTCATATGGGACCCCTGTGTGAGGTCCCGATCATGTGATCACTGATTGGCCAATCAGTGATCACAGCAAGGTGTCACGCTTACTACGGGCGGTTCAGCTTTCCAATTAATTTACCTGCAATGTGGAAGTGTAGGCAGCATTTGTGTTTTTTTGGGGGGGGGGGGGGGGGTTGGCTCAGCTTCCCAATTAATTTACCTGCAATGTGGAAGTGTATGCAGCATTTGTGTTTTTTTTTTTTGGGGGGGGGGGGGGGTTGGCTCAGCTTCCCAATTAATTTACCTGCAATGTGGAAGTGTATGCAGCATTTGTGTGTTTTTTTTTGGGGGGGGGGGGGTCAGTCCAGCTTTCCAATTAATTTACCTGCAATTTGGAAGTGTATGCAGCATTTGTGTTTTTTTTTTGGGGGGGGGGGGGGTCGGTTCAGCTTTCCAAGTAATATACCTGCAATGTGGAAGTGTATGCAGCATTTTGTGTTTTTCTTTTTTGTTTTTTTTTGGGGGGGGGGGGGGGGTCGGTTCAGCTTTCCAAGTAATATACCTGCAATGTGGAAGTGTATGCAGCATTTGTGTTTTTTCTTTTTGGGGGGGGGGGGGTCGGTTCAGCTTTCCAATTAATTTACCTGCAATGTGGAAGTGTATGCAGCATTTGTGTTTTTCTTTTTTGTTTTTTTTTGGGGGGGGGGGGGGTTGGTTGAGCTTTCCAATTAATTTATCTGCAATGTGGAAGTGTATGCAGCATTTGTGTGTTTTTTTTTTGGGGGGGGGAGGGGGTCAGTCCAGCTTTCCAATTAATTTATCTGCAATGTGGAAGTGTATGCAGCATTTGTGTTTTTTTTTTTTTTGGGGGGGGGGGGTCGGTTCAGCTTTCCAATTAATTCATCTCTAATGGGGAAGCGTATGCAGCATGTTTTTTTTTTTTTTTTGGGGGGGGGGTCGGTTTAGCTTTCCAATTAATTCATCTCTAATGTGGAAGCGTATGCAGCATGTTTTTTTTTTTTGGGGGGGGGGGGGGTCGGTTCAGCTTTCCAATTAATTTACCTGCAATGTGGAAGTGTATGCAGCATTTGTGTTTTTTTTTTGGGGGGGGGGGGTCGGTTCAGCTTTCCAAGTAATTTACCTGCAATGTGGAAGTGTATGCAGCATTTGTGGTTTTTTTTGGGGGGGGGGGTCGGTTCAGCTTTCCAATTAATTTACCTGCAATGTGGAAGTGTATGCAGCATTTGTATTTTTTTTTGGGGGGGGGGGGGGGTCGGTTCAGCTTTCCAAGTAATTTACCTGCAATGTGGAAGTGTATGCAGCATTTGTGTTTTTCTTTTTTGTTTTTTTTTTTTGGGGGGGGGGGGGGGGGGTCGGTTCAGCTTCCCAATTAATTTACCTGCAATGTGGAAGTGTATGCAGCATTTGTGTTTTTTTTTTGGGGGGGGGAGGGGTTGGTTGAGCTTTCCAATTAATCTATCTGCAATGTGGAAGTGTATGCAGCATTTGTGTGTTTTTTTTTTTGGGGGGGGGGAGGGGGTCAGTCCAGCTTTCCAATTAATTTACCTGTAATGTGGAAGTGTATGCAGCATTTGTGGTTTTTTTGTTTTTTTTTTTGGGGGGGGGGGTTGGTTCAGCTTTCCAATTAATTTATCTGCAATTTGAAAGTGTATGCAGCATTTGTGATTTTTTTTTTTTGGGGGGGGGGGGGGGTCGGTTCAGCTTTCCAATTAATTCATCTCTAATGTGGAAGCGTATGCAGCATGTTTTTTTTTTTTGGTGGGGGGGGGGGGGGGGTCGGTTCAGCTTTCCAATTAATTTACCTGCAATGTGGAAGTGTATGCAGCATTTGTGTTTTTTTTTTTGGGGGGGGGGGGTCGGTTCAGCTTTCCAAGTAATATACCTGCAATGTGGAAGTGTATGCAGCATTTGTGGGTTTTTTTTTGGGGGGGGGGGGGGGTCGGTTCAGCTTTCCAATTAATTTACCTGCAATGTGGAAGTGTATGCAGCATTTGTGTTTTTTTTTTTTTGGGGGGGGGGTCGGTTCAGCTTCCCAATTAATTTACCTGCAATGTGGAAGTGTATGCAGCATTTGTGTTTTTTTTTTTGGGGGGGGGGGGGGGTCGGTTCAGCTTTCCAAGTAATATACCTGCAATGTGGAAGTGTATGCAGCATTTGTGTTTTTTTTTCTGGGGGGGGGGGGTCGGTTCAGCTTTCCAATTAATTTACCTGCAATGTGGAAGTGTAGGCAGCATTTGTGTTTTTTTTTTTTGTTTTTTTTTTTTTGGGGGGGGGGGGGGTTGGCTCAGCTTCCCAATTAATTTACCTGCAATGTGGAAGTGTATGCAGCATTTGTGTTTTTTTTTTTTTTTTGGGGGGGGGGGTTGGTTGAGCTTTCCAATTAATCTATCTGCAATGTGGAAGTGTATGCAGCATTTGTGTGTTTTTTTTTTGGGGGGGGGGTCAGTCCAGCTTTCCGATTAATTTACCTGTAATGTGGAAGTGTATGCAGCATTTGTGGTTTTTTTGTTTTTTTTTGGGGGGGGGGGTTGGTTCAGCTTTCCAATTAATTTATCTGCAATTTGAAAGTGTATGCAGCATTTGTGATTTTTTTTTTGGGGGGGGGGGGGGTCGGTTCAGCTTTCCAATTAATTCATCTCTAATGTGGAAGCGTATGCAGCATGTTTTTTTTTTTTTGGGGGGGGGGGGGGTCGGTTCAGCTTTCCAATTAATTTACCTGCAATGTGGAAGTGTATGCAGCATTTGTGTTTTTTTTTTTGGGGGGGGGGGGGTCGGTTCAGCTTTCCAAGTAATATACCTGCAATGTGGAAGTGTATGCAGCATTTGTGGGTTTTTTTTTGGGGGGGGGGTCGGTTCAGCTTTCCAATTAATTTACCTGCAATGTGGAAGTGTATGCAGCATTTGTGTTTTTTTTTTTTGGGGGGGGGGTCGGTTCAGCTTCCCAATTAATTTACCTGCAATGTGGAAGTGTATGCAGCATTTGTGTTTTTTTTTTTTGGGGGGGGGGGGGTCGGTTCAGCTTTCCAAGTAATATACCTGCAATGTGGAAGTGTATGCAGCATTTGTGTTTTTTTTTCTGGGGGGGGGGGGGGTCGGTTCAGCTTTCCAATTAATTTACCTGCAATGTGGAAGTGTAGGCAGCATTTGTGTTTTTTTTTTTTGTTTTTTTTTTGGGGGGGGGGGGGGTTGGCTCAGCTTCCCAATTAATTTACCTGCAATGTGGAAGTGTATGCAGCATTTGTGTTTTTTTTTTTTTTGGGGGGGGGGGGGTTGGTTGAGCTTTCCAATTAATTTATCTGCAATGTGGAAGTGTATGCAGCATTTGTGTGTTTTTTTTTTGGGGGGGGGGGGTCAGTCCAGCTTTCCGATTAATTTATCTGCAATGTGGAAGTGTATGCAGCATTTGTGGTTTTTTTGTTTTTTTTTGGGGGGGGGGGTTGGTTCAGCTTTCCAATTAATTTATCTGCAATTTGAAAGTGTATGCAGCATTTGTGATTTTTTTTTGGGGGGGGGGGGGGTCGGTTCAGCTTTCCAATTAATTCATCTCTAATGTGGAAGCGTATGCAGCATGTTTTTTTTTTTTTTGGGGGGGGGGGTCGGTTCAGCTTTCCAATTAATTTACCTGCAATGTGGAAGTGTATGCAGCATTTGTGTTTTTTTTTTTGGGGGGGGGGGGGGGGTCGGTCATGTCAGCTTTCCACTTCATTTGTCTGCAATGTGGAAGTGTATGCAGCATTTGTGTTTTGCTTCCAATAATTGAATCACACTTTCTTCCCCCCCCCCCCCAATGTACAATGGACCCCTGAGTTATAACTAAGAGCCTGGGGGGCATTGCATGGTCACAGTGTGCCCCCTATAAATTGTTGAAGAATCCTTCCACAGCTCCGTTCAGCTCCGGTGTTTTTTGTTTGTAACTTCATAATTTTTCAATAAATTTTATGATCCTGAAATTAAATTATAGGATGGAAAAAAAGATTTATCAGGTATTACATAGGAGTATAATCAGGGCTTTTTTTTCAGTGGGAATGCGGAGGGATGCGGGGGGACGCGGGGGGAACAATGCTCGGGGTTGGGTTCGGGGCGGAAATAGGAACAGTGCTTGGGGGTGGGTAGGGGACAAAGACAAGAAACAGTGCTCGGGGGTGGCGACAAGGAAGAGTGGTTGGGGGTGAGTAAGGGGCAGAGACAAGGAACAGTGCTCGGAGGTGGGTATTTAGGGGGCGGATACAAGATACAGTGCTCCGAGGTGGGTAGGGGGCGGAGACAAGGAACAGTGCTCGGAGGTGGGTAGGGGGTGGATACAAGGAACAGTGCTCCGAGGTGGGTAGGGGGTGGATACAAGGAACAGTGCTCCGAGGTGGGTAGCGGGCGGAGACAAGGAACAGTGCTCGGGGGTGAGTAGGGGGCAGAGACAAGGAACAGTGCTCGGGGGTGGGTAGGGGGCAGAGACAAGGAACAGTGCTCGGGGGTGGGTAGGGGGTGGATACAAGGAACAGTGCTCGGGGGTGAGTAGGGGGTGGATACAAGGAACAGTGCTCCGAGGTGGGTAGGGGGCAGAGACAAGTAACAGTGCTCCGAGGTGGGTAGGGGGTGGAGACAAGGAACAGTGCTCGGGGGTGAGTAGGGGGCAGAGACAAGGAACAGTGCTCGGGGGTGGGTAGGGGGCAGAGACAAGGAACAGTGCTCCAAGGTTAATAGGGGGCAGACACAAGGAACAGTGCACGGGGTTGGGTAGGGTGCAAAGACAAGGAACAGTGCTCGGGGTTGGGTAGGGGGCAGAGACAAGGAACAGTGCTCGGAGGTGGGTAGGGGGCAGAGACAAATAACAGTGCTTGGAGGTGCGTAAGGGCAGAGACAAATAACAGTGCTCCGAGGTGGGTAGGGGGTGGAGACAAGGAACAGCGCTCGGGGGTGAGTAGGGGGCAGAGACAAGGAACAGTGCTCGGGGGTGGGTAGGGGGCAAACACAAGGAACAGTGCTTGGGGTGGGTAGGAGGCAAAGACAAGGAACAGTGCTTGGGGGTGAGTAGGGGGCAGAGACAAGGAACAGTGCTCCAAGGTGGGTAGGGGGCGGAGACAAGGCACAGTTCTCGGGGGTGGGTAGAGGGCAAAGACAAGGCACAGTTCTCGGGAGGTGGGTAGGGGGCATAGACAAGGAACAGTGCTCGGAGGTGTGTAAGGGCAGAAACAAATAACAGTGCTCTGAGGTGGGTAGGGGGTAGAGACAAGGAACAGTGCTCGGGGGTGAGTAGGGGGCAGAGACAAGGAACAGTGCTCGGGGGTGGGTAGGGGGCAAAGACAAGGAACAATGTTTGGGGGTGGGTAGGGGGCGGGAGACAAGAACAGTGCTCGGGGGTGGGTAGGGGGCGGAGACAAGGAACTGCTCTGAGGTGGGTAGGGGGCAGAAACAAGGAACAGTGCTCGGGGGTGGGTAGGGGGCGGAGACGAGGAACAGTGCTTGGGGGTGGGTAGGGGGTGGAGTTATGGAACTGCTCTGAGGTGGGTAGGGGGCAGAGACAAGGAACAGTGCTCGGTGGTGGGTAGGGGGCGGAGACAAGGAACAGTGCTCGGGGGTAAGGAGGAGCCACACATGCCTGAGACGTCACGCCACCGGATCAAGGAGGTCCGGTGGCCCCCATAACCATCCAGCTGGTTAGTTTGAATGATTTTACCTTTTAATCGGCGAAGGCCTCCAAGTCCTTTTTATGTATGTTCATTACTTTTTATTACCAATAAAATCTGAGACTTTGACCTACTACACTATTCTCTGCTCCACATCGAGCATTTAACCCCCCAGGACCCTATGGTGACCACCCTGAGGCCCAGAGGAGAGTGACTTACATGTGCCGACCTCCACCTCATTTTCCACTCGTAGAGAAGATCTCTAAAGGCGCCAATATTGTGGTATAACCTGCCCAGTGTGAGCTGCACCTTCCATAAGAGGAAAAGGAGATCTTTGGCTTATATTATTGCGCTTCCATATTGCGCATCTGGTGAGTGCGCATTTCTTATATTTCCTTCACGGTTTTTTGAGTGAGTGCCTCACTGGGAAGTAATGAAGTCACTGTTTTATCTATTTGTTACCATTATTGGACATTATTTCTTTGGACTTCACGCTTTATATTTAGGTTGCGGATAGCCTTCTATCCAATGTATATATATAGTTTATCAGCGCTGCACTTTATAATTTATATGCATGAGAGGTTTATGGTTTCCTTTTAGTGTATCAGCTGCTTATGTTCTCATCTTGGCGCTCACTGAACTACTTCTATTCCAAGGAACAGTGCTTGGGGGTGGGTAGGGGGTGGAGACAAGGAACAGTGCTTGGGGGTGGGTAGGGGGTGGAGACAAGGAACAGTGCTTGGGGGTGGGTAGGGGGTGGAGACAAGGAACGGTGCTTGGGGGTGGGTAGGGGGTGGAGACAAGGAACAGTGCTTGGGGTGGGTAGGGGGTGGAGACAAGGAAGAGTGCTTGGGGGTGGGTAGGGGGTGGAGACAAGGAACAGTGCTTGGGGGTGGGTAGGGGGTGGAGACAAGGAAGAGTGCTTGGGGGTGGGTAGGGGGTGGAGACAAGGAACAGTGCTTGGGGGGGTGGGTAGGGGGTGGAGACAAGTAGCAGTGCTTAGGGGTGGGTAGGGGGTGGAGACAAGGAACAGTGCTTGGGGGTGGGTAGGGGGTGGAGACAAGGAACAGTGCTTGGGGGTGGGTAGGGGGTGGAGACAAGGAACAGTGCTTGGGGGTGGGTCAGGGGTGGAGACAAGGAACAGTGCTTGGGGGTGGGTAGGGGGTGGAGACAAGGGGTGACTTGGAAAGGGGAAATTCCTGTACCTATCGTCTGAAAAAAAAAGACCCTGCGTAACATATATATAATACTTATTCTGGGACCCCCAACCTCATGGGCCCCGGAGCAAATAACCCCCCTCCCCCACCCCCATTGTTACATAATAAAGGATCTGTGGACTCATGCCCCGCACACACCATGAGAATATCGGATGAATGATCGCCGTTTTGTGTTTTTTTTCACCTGCTAGTCTCATATCGAAAGTGAAGAAATGGCTAAAAACACGACAATTCTCATTGGACAGGAAGTAGATTCAGATGTGATGTCATTGCGTCGTATTTACGGAAGAAAACTGTCCTGACCAACCGGCAATCCTAGGATCTGTTATCGTACGAGAAAAATGTTCCTGTTGTCCCTTCAAATAATTTTGGACGAAAGTCGTGTACCAACGATCAGATTATCGTTCGATCGCTTCAAAAGTGGGATTTTTCGTGCAATTTTTTTTGTTTTTATTGGGGGGGGGGGGGCTATATATTATGGGGGATCTGATTAGGAGGGTGGGAGGGGCAGGGGGAAAAAAACAAAACAAATGATATCAGTAGCCAAATAATTTTTTCTGTTTACTTTTGGATAGTTCAGGAAGGAATGAGAAAGCTGTTTGAAAACAAAAAAATTTTTTTATTTTGATTTTATATTCCCTCCTATGTCCTGGAGCTCAACCCGGTTACATAGTTACATAGTTAGTCTGGCTGAAAAAAGACAAAAAGTCCATCCAGTTCAACCATAGAATAAAAAAAATATATATATATATGTATATATAAATGAGTTTTTATTACAAAATACATGAAAAACATTTTTAAAAATACATTTTCATATATAATGTATTAAAATACATTTAATCTATATTTTTGGAATACATTTAAAAAATATATGTAAAAATATATGTTAAAATGACTTTTTTATATGTTAAAAATAAACTGAAGAATATATATTAAAAAATATATTTCTAAAAAATATTTTGAACATATTTTGTAATATATAAGAAATGAATTTCAACATGCAATATATATATATATATATATATATATATAATATATATATATATATATATATATATATAGTTACATAGTTAGTCTGGCTAAAAAAGACAAAAGTCCATCCAGTTCAACCATAGACAAAAAAAAAAATAATAATAATATATGTATATTGCAATGCATGTTTTATTACAAACTACATGAAAAATATTTTTAAAAAATACATTTTCAAATATAATGTATTTAAAAATACATTTTAATCTATATTTTTGGAATACATTTAAACATATATGTAAAAATATATGTTAAATGACTTTTTTATATGTTAAAAATAAACTGAAGATAATATATATTAAAAAATATATTCTTAAAATATTTTGAACATATTTTGTAATATATAAGAAATGAATTTCAACATGCAAATATATATTATATATATATATATATATATATATTATATATATATATATATATATATAATATATAGTTACATAGTTAGTCTGGCTAAAAAAAGACAAAAGTCCATCCAGTTCAACCATAGAAAAAAAATAAAAAAAATAATAATATATGTATATTGCAATGCATGTTTTATTACAAACTACATGAAAAAATATTTTTAAAAATACATTTTCAAATATAATGTATTTAAAAATACATTTAATCTATATTTTTGGATCACATTAAAAATATATGTAAAAAAGTATATGTTAAAATGAACTTTTTATATGTTAAAAAAAATCTGAAGAATATATTTTAAAAAATATATATTTAAGATTTTTTCATATATTTTGTAATATATTAAAAAAGCATTTAAACATGCAGTGTATATATATATATATATATATATATATATATATATATATATATTTATTTATTTTTTTTAAATATATTCTTCAGATTTTTTTTATATATTGTGTGTGTGTATTGAAATATATTTTGAAACATATTGAATACGGCCAAAAAATTGTAGTATTTCAAAATATATGTCATTATATTTGGGAAGAATATTTTTAAGATATGTTTCAAATATATTTTTCTTTCATGTGGGTCTGCAGACACTTCCTCTTGCCTCATGGAAAAATCATCAGAAAAAATATATTTATAAAAAATATATATTTAAAAAAAATTCCATATATTTTGTAATATTAAAAAAATGCATTTCAACATGCAGTGTATATATTTATATATATATATATATATATATATATATATATATATTATATTTATTTATTGAAATATATTTTTTAATATTTTTTAAATAATAATTGTGTGCCGCGCTCCACTATAAAATTATGTTTATAAAGTGCAATATGTACTCAATCTTATGTGATCCACAAAAGACATAAAAATATATAATGGTAAATAAGCAAATGTATAAATGATATAATCAATATAATATAAATTATCAGCATGTGATTGTGATAAATGTATAATTTATAAAAATATATTAAAAATATTGAACTAAAGATCAAAAAAAATTGTCCAGTTCTTAACATAAAATCCAGTGCTGTGTTCACTCCGTGATTGATTAGATAAAAAAACTGGATATAATTTTGTTATGCGCTCACCTTAATTTTAGCCTAACTAAAATATTAGGCTAAAAAAACAGCTTTTTGTTTTAAGAATAGTAATTTTACGTAATTATTTAATTAATTACTGCACTACAATTACTTACCATAGTAGCTCACAAGCACCCATACAGTGTATATATTTTAATATCTTAAAATATATTGAATACGGCCAAAATTGTAACATTTCAAATATGTGTCAATATATTTGGGAAGAATATTTTTTAAAATATATATTTATATACATAAAATGTATATAAATATATACATATATATATTTATTTATTAAAAAATAAAAAAAATATATTTTTCTTCCATGTGGCGACACAGACAGGAAAAGTAAACGGAAGGGTTTTACTATTCCATAGTATATGAAACAAACGCATGTTTTCCATGTGGGAACAGTTGATATTTGTTGGGGATACTTTTATTATTTGCACCAACGATTTTTTTTTTTTGTAAGGATGATATTTTGACAGTGACATACCAGATCATAAACACCCCATAAGATCTGATAATTAATTTAATTAATTTTTTTTTATTATTATTATTGATATTTTTTATATTTTATTTTTTTATATTTTTTATTTTTTTTTTATATTTTTTTTTTTTTTATATAAGTTTTTAAATTTTTTATTATTATTGTTAATTTTTATTATTATAATTATTATAATTTTTTTAATTAATTTTTTTTAGGACGATATTTTGACAGTGACATACCAGATCATAAACACCCCATAAGATCTGATAATTAATTTAATTAATTTTTTGTATTTTTATTTTTTATTTTTTTTATTTTATATTTGTATTCTTTTTTTTTATTTTTTATTTTATTTTTTATGTACATTTTTTAATTTTTTATTATTATGATGAATTTTTATTTTATTTTATTTAATTATAATTTTTTAATTAATTTTTTAGGACGATATTTTGACAGTGACATACCAGATCATAAACACCCCATAAGATCTGATAATTAATTTAATTAATTTTTTTTTTATTATTATTATTTTATATTTTTTTTTTATATTTGTATTCTTTTTTATATTTTTTTTTTTTTTATTTTTTATTTTTTTTTTAATTTTTTTTATTATTATGATGAATTTTTATTATTTTTTTATTATTTAATTTTTTAATTTAATTTTTTAGGACGATATTTTGACAGTGACATACCAGATCATAAACACCCCATAAGATTGATAATTAATTTAATTAATTTTTGTATTATTATTATTTTTTTATTTTTATTTTATATTTGTATTTTTTTTTATATTTTTATTTTATTTTTATATAAGTTTTTAAATTTTTTATTTATTATTGTTAATTTTTATTATTTTAATAATTATTATAATTTTTTAATTAATTTTTTTAGGACGATATTTTGACAGTGACATACCAGATCATAAACACCCCATAAGATTTGATAATTAATTTAATTTTTTTTTTTTTTATTATTATTTTTATATTTTTATTTTATATTTGTATTTTTTTTTTTTATTTTTATTTTTATTTTTATGTACATTTTTTAATTTTTTATTATTATGATGAATTTTTATTATTATATTATTATATAATTTTTTTATAAATTTTTTTAGGACGATATTTTGACAGTGACATACCAGATCATAAACACCCCATAAGATCTGATAATTAATTTAATTTTTGTATTATTATTATTTATTTTTTTATATTTTCATTTTATATTTTTATTCTTTTTTTATATTTTTATTTCATTTTTATATACATTTTTTAATTTTTTATTATTATTGTTAATTTTTATTATTATTAATATATTATAATTTTTTAATACATTTTTTTAGGACGATATTTTCACATGACATACCAGATCATAAAACCCCATAAGATCTGATAATTAATTTAATTAATTTTTTTTTATTATTATTTATATTTTTATTTTATTTTTTTATTCTTTTTTTAGATTTTTATTTTATTTTTATATAAATGTTTTAATTTATTATTATTATTGTTATTTTTTATTATAATTATTATAATTTTTTTATTAATTTTTTTAGGACGATATTTTGACAGTGACATACCAGATCATAAGCACCCCGTAACATTTGATTCGTGATATACGTGATGCGTTTTTATTTGCGCCAGCAATTATATTCAGCCAGAGTTCACATATATGCGGTGCGGTATATCCAGGGGCGGACTGACCATTTGGAAACTCGGGCACTGCCCGAGGGCCCGGGGTCAGTAGGGGGCCCCATGAGATGCCCCTGGTACCTTTTTCATGGGCTTTTTTGAGTTTGGGCAAGGACACAGGGGCCCCATGAGTTGTCAGTCCGCCCCTGGGTATATCGCATGTGATTCGCACAGGAAACCGCGCCGTGTTCCCTGCCAATCACATGCGACTTGTGCGCGGTGCGATTGGAGCCGTACATTTTGCACCCGCGCCAAAAAAGGTGCAGGACCCTTTTTTTTTGGGTCCGCACTAGAATTGGTTGGCACAAGTACTCACACCTATGCGATCCGATTCTGCACATCGCACCGCGTTTTGAGGAAACCGATTTCGGGGTGTTGTTAGCATACACACCCACAGTGGTTCGCATGATCGGGGTGCCATTCTGATGCGGTGCGGACAGGGGCGGACTGACAACTCATGGGGCCCCCCGGGCAATAGGGGATCATGGGGCCCCTGTGTCCTTGCCCAAACTCAAAAAAGCCTATGAAAAAGGTACCAGGGGCATCTCATGGGGCCCCCTACTGACCCCGGGCCCTCGGGCAGTGCCTGAGTTTCCAAATGGTCAGTCCGCCCCTGGGTGCGGAATTCGCGCTGAAAACGCTGCAAATTCCGCACCGCGTCAGTGTGAACCCGGCCTTATAGGAGAATATTTTGAAGGATTTTCCCTTTTCTGCTGATACACCGGGTACAGGGGCGGACTGACCTTTTGAGCACTCGGGAAAACTCAAATTATAATTTTTAATAAAAATGTCGCTACATCGTTTGAAAAACTTACATAGATAAAAAAAAATGAGTTCCGTATTACAATCTTCCAAAATATCCCCCAAGAACACACTGTAGTTCAAAACCAAATACCAGGTGGTATAAAAAAAAGTTTCAAGATTAGTTTTGTAACACGCCAACAGATGGCAGCACAAGGCTACGCACACAGTCACAGGGAGCACCGACCTTCATAAGTCAGCGTGCCAAAAGGCATCGTCTTGTGTGCATCGGGAGCTGTGCAATTGGTGCTCTCCTGACCACGTGTGTTACCACGTCTGCTATTTCATCGTGGGCGGCAAGGCAGAACAAAGAGCCAACGTGAAATTCTGCGTGAAACCGGGCAACTCTGCCGCAGAGACGTTGCACGCGATTCGCCGAGTTTACAGCGATGCCGCGATGAGTCGGGGGTAGGGGCGGACTGACAACTCATGGGGCCCCCGGGCAATAGGGGATCATGGGGCCCCTGTGTCCTTGCCCAAACTCAAAAGAGCCTATGAAAAAGGTGCCAGGCGCATCTCATGGGGCCCCCTACTGACCCCGGGCCCTCGGGCAGTGCCCAAGTTTCCAAATGGTCAGTCTGCCCCTGGTCGGGGGACATATTTTTAATTTTTTGTTTTTAACTGCTTGCCAACCGCAGATAAGCGAATGACGGCTACACTGCGGCCGGCCAGTTCTGGGAGGGCGTCATATGACGTCCTCCCAGAACATGCTCTCCTGCGCGCGCGCCCCCGGCGATCTCCGTGTCCTACAGAAACAGCTGATCACGTGATGTGGTAAAAGGCCAATCACAGCGGCCTTTTACCACATGATCAGCTGTATCCAATGACACGCTGATCACCGGGAAATGCAATTGCCGGTTCTCGGCTGCACTTTCCTCACGCTGTCAGAGAGTGAGGAAAGTAGTGCCGAGAACCAGCAATTGTCAGAGCAGGGATCGGCACCGATCATCGGGCACTAATGACCAGTGTCCTGATTATCTGTGCCCAGCAGTGCCACCCACCAGTTCCGCCCACCTGTGCCCAGCAGTGCACCCTCCTGTGCCCCCCAGCAGTGCCACACACCTGTGCCCAGAAGTGCCACCTACCTGTGCCCACCAGTGCCACCCACCTGTGCCCACCAGTGCCACCCACCTGTGCCCACCAGTGCCCATCAGTGCAGCCCAGCAGTGCTGCCGGTAGGCAGGAAGGGGGTAGAAGTGCCCTGTAGGCAGGAAGGGGGTAGAAGTGCCCTGTAGGCAGGAAGGGGGTAGAAGTGCCCGGTAGGCAGGAAGGGGGTAGAAGTGCCCGATAGGCAGGAAGGGGGTAGAAGTGCCCTGTAGGCAGGAAGGGGGTAGAAGTGCCCGGTAGGCAGAAAGGGGGTGGAAGCGCCTGGTAGGCAGGAAGGGGGTAGAAGTGCCCTGTAGGCAGGAAGGGGGTAGAAGTGTCCGGTAGGCAGGAAGGGGGTAGAAGTGCCCTGTAGGCAGGAAGGGGGTAGAAGTGCCCGGTAGGCAGGAAGGGGGTAGAAGTGTCCGGTAGGCAGGAAGGGGGTAGAAGTGCCCTGTAGGCAGGAAGGGGGTAGAAGTGCCCGGTAGGCAGGAAGGGGGTAGAAGTGCCCGGTAGGCAGGAAGGGGGTAGAAGTGCCCGGTAGGCAGGAAGGGGGCAGAAGTGTCCTGTAGGCAGGAAGGGGGTAGAAGTGTCCTGTAGGCAGGAAGGGGGTAGAAGTGTCCGGTGGGCAGGAAGGGGGTAGAAGTGCCCTGTAGGCAGGAAGGGGGTAGAAGTGCCCGGTGGGCAGGAAGGGGGTAGAAGTGCCCTGTGGGCAGGAAGGGGGTAGAAGTGCCCGGTGGGCAGGAAGGGGGTAGAAGTGTCCTGTAGGCAGGAAGGGGGTAGAAGTGTCCTGTAGGCAGGAAGGGGGTAGAAGTGCCCTGTAGGCAGGGAGGGGGTAGAAGTGCCCGGTAGGCAGGAAGGGGGTAGAAGTGCCCGGTAGGCAGGAAGGGGGTAGAAGTGCCCTGTAGGCAGGGAGGGGGTAGAAGTGCCCGGTAGGCAGGGAGGGGGTAGAAGTGCCCGGTGGGCAGGGAGGGGGTAGAAGTGCCTGGTGGGCAGGGAGGGGGTAGAAGTGCCCGGTAGGCAGGAAGGGGATAGAAGTGTCCGGTAGGCAGGAAGGGGGTAGAAGTGCCCGGTAGGCAGGAAGGGGGTAGAAGTGCCCGGTAGGCAGGGAGGGGGTAGAAGTGCCCGGTAGGCAGGAAGGGGGTAGAAGCGCCCTGTAGGCAGGAAGGGGGTAGAAGCGCCCGGTGGGCAGGAAGGGGGGTAGAAGCGCCCTGTAGGCAGGAAGGGGGTAGAAGCGTTCTGTAGGCAGGAAGGGGGTAGAAGTGCCCGGTAGGCCATGGGTTAATAAAGGACTTGTCAAAGACTGTCTCCTGTCTTTTTCACACTACACTTCTGTTTTTGGTGACCGCATATTCCTTCACATGGGGGGGTGGGATCCGGGGGCCCCCTTGTTAAAGGGGGATTCCAGATTCCAATAAGCCCTCTCCCTGCCTGCAGACCCCCACAAACACCGGCAAGGGTTGTGGGGAAGAGGCCCTTGTACCCATCAACATGGGGACAAGGTTCTTTTCTGGGGAAGCCCCCCCAACCTAAAGAACCCCCACGTGTTGAGGGCATGTGGCCTAGAATGGTTCAGGAGGGGGGGGGGCACTCGCTTATCTGCATGCTCAGATAAGGGTCTGGTATGGATTTGGGGGGGGGGGGGCATTTTTTTTAAATTTTGACGTGGGGGTTCCCCTCAGAATCAATACCAGATCCAAAGGGCTTGGTATGGATGGGGGGGACCCCATGCCATTTTCTAAAAAATGTTTTACTTGTTGGGCATTGCTGACAATTCTTTTTCCATCCAGGTCTCAGCGGGGATCAGGGGCAGACTGACAATTCATGGGGCCCCCAGGCAATAGGGGATCATGGGGCCCCTGTGTCCTTGCCCACACTCAAAGTACACCCAAAAAAAGCCTATAAAAAAGGTACCAGGGGCAATTCATGGGGGCCCCCTACTGACCCCGGGCCCTCAGGCAGTGCCCGAGTGCTCGAATGGGCAGTCCACCCCTGGCGGGGATCCCCACTGACAGCAGAAACATGAATGAATGTCTCACTACTAAAATACCGCATGACGTCATCATGGAACTCCCGCCGGATTGTAGGAGCTGAATATCATCCTACCACATACTCCGATGCAGGATTCAGCTCAGCATATTGTCCCTGTTCGAGGTTCACGGTCGAACTTTCGGAATGTTTGAATGTTCCAACCGAACAGGGGGGTGTTTGGCCCATCACTGCAGATTACAGCAAGAGACCTCAGCATCAGATGCCAGGGCTCATGGTCAGTAGGCAAGAGGCTAGCCTGCAGTCCTCTCCTAAAGCCCCCGTCCCGGCTGGTCCGTCACACTGCCAAATAATGGACTTTAAGGGATTAGTTGCTGCCTCTGTGGATTTACCGCCCAAATGTCCTGTGAAGGAGTACTCTATGAACTGTACTACTAACTCAGGTACAGGGGCGGACTGACCATTTGGAAACTCGGGGTCGGTAGGGGGCCCCATAAGATGCCCCTGGTACCTTTTTGGGTGTGGGCAAGGACACAGGGGCCCCATGATCTCCTATTGCCCGGGGGGCCCCATGAGTTGTCAGTCCGCCCCTGCTCAGGTATGACTACCTCATGGGGAACTAAGGGAACTCTGTACAAGAAAGTGTGTGGAAGATGCCTTTGAGAACTGTCTGTTTGTTACTTACAATGGCGGTGATCAGCGACTTATAGCGCGTCTGCAGGACTGCGGCGGGCATTCTGACACTGGAGGGAACTGACTTGGTGTCGCTGACATCCCCAGTGACACCAATACAGTGATCAGTGCTAAAAAAAGCACTGACACTGTACTAATGCACTGGGCAGGAAGGGGTTAACGTGAGGGGTGATCAAAGGGTTAACTGTGTCCTGGGTGTGTTTTAATATGGGGTGATGTGTTGGTGCTTCACAAAGTTCAGTGTGCCCGAGCCCACAGGGAGGAGGACTGTTAGTAAATAAAGCAGTCCTCCTCCCCTTCGGAGATGCTCGGTAATCACCGGGCACTGGCGGGTAATCACCAGCCGGAACCCAGCGATTGACAGCCGCGGTTGCGAAAAGCGATGCGGGTAGGGCACCGGTGCGCCTCACACATGCCTCCTACCCGGAAATACAAAATCACGTATATACAGTATCTCCCAGAAGTGAGTCCACCCTCCCCCGGACTGTATACAATCAGGGGCGGACTGACAACTCATGGGGCCCCCAGGAAATAGGGGATCATGGGGCCCCTGTGTCCTTGCCCAAACTTAAAAGAGCCTATGAAAAAGGTACCAGGGGCATCTCATGGGGCCCCCTACCGACCCCGGGCCCTCGGGCAGTGCCCGAGTTTCCAAATGGTCAGTCCGCCCCTGTATACAATGTATATATATATATATATATATATATATATATATACACACAGTATCTCCCAGAAGTGAGTCCCCCCTCCCCCCGGTCTGTATACAATATATATATATATCTCCAGTATCTCCCAGGAGTGAGCCCCCCCTCCCCCTCACATTTGTGTAAATCTTTGATTCTCTCTTTTCATGTGACAACACTGAAGAAATGACACTTTGCTACAATGTGACGTAGTCAGTGTACAGTTTGTATAACATGGAAATTTGCTGTCCCCTCAAAATAACTCCACACACCGCCATTAATGTCTAAACCGCCGGCAACAAAAGTGATTCCACCCCTAAGTGACAAGGTCCAAATTGGGCCCAAAGTGTCAATATTTTGTGTGGCCACCATTATTTTCCAGCACTGCCTTAACCCTCTTGGGCATGGAGGTCACCAGAGCTTCACAAGTTGCCACTGGAGTCCTCTTCCACTCCTCCATGACGACATCACGGAGCTGGTGGATGTTAGAGACCTTGCGCTCCTCCGCCTTCCGTCTTCCACTCCTCCATGACGACATCACGGAGCTGGTGGATGTTAGAGACCTTGCGCTCCTCCGCCTTCCATCTTCCACTCCTCCATGACGACATCACGGAGCTGGTGGATGTTAGAGACCTTGCACTCCTCCGCCTTCCGTCTTCCACTCCTCCATGACGACATCACGGAGCTGGTGGATGTTAGAGACCTTGCGCTCCTCCGCCTTCCACTCCTCCATGATGACATCACGGAGCTGGTGGATGTTAGAGACCTTGCGTTCCTCCTCCTTCCCTCTTCCACTCCTCCATGACGACATCACGGAGCTGGTGGATGTTAGAGACCTTGCGCTCCTCCACCTTCCGTTTGAGGATGCCCCACAGATACTCAATAGGGTTTAGGTCTGGAGACATGCTTGGCCAGTCCATCACCTTCACCCTCAGCTTCTTTAGCCAGGCAGTGGTGGTCTTGGAGGTGTGTTTGGGGTCGTTATGTTGGAATACTGCCCTGCGGCCTAGTCTCATCATGCTCTGCTTCAGTATGTTACAGTACATGTTGGCATTCATGGTTCCCTCAATGATCTGTAGCTCCCCAGTGCCGGCAGCACTCATGCAGCCCCAGACCATGACACCCCACCACCATGCAGCCCCAGACCATGACACCCCCACCACCATGCAGCCCCAGACCATGACACTCCCACCACCATGCAGCCCCAGACCATGACACTCCCACCACCATGCGGCCCCAGACCATGACACTCCCACCACCATGCGGCCCCATACCATGACACCCCCACCACCATGGGGCCTCAGACCATGACACCCCCACCACCATGGGGCCCCAGACCATGACACTCCCACCATAATGCAGCCCCAGACCATGACACTCCCACCACCATGCAGCCCCAGACCATGACACTCCCACCACCATGGGGCCCCAGACCATGACACTCCCACCACCATGGGGCCCCAGACTGTGACACTCCCACCACCATGGGGCCCCAGACCATGACACTCCCACCACCATGCAGCCCCAGACCATGACACTCCCACCACCATGCAGCCCCAGACCATGACACTCCCACCACCACACGGCCCCAGACCATGACACTCCCACCACCATGCTTGACTGTATGCAAGACACACTTGTTTTTGTACTCCTCACCTGGTTGCCGCCACACACGCCTGACACCATCTGAACCAAATCAGCTGATCTTGGTGTCATCAGACCACAGGAGACGGTTCCAGTAATCCATGTCCTTAGTCTGCTTGTCTTCAGCAAACTGTTTGCGGCTTTCTTGTCCATCATCTTTAGAAGAGGCTTCCTTCTGGGACGAGAGCCATGCAGACCAATGTGATGCAGTGTGAGGCGTATGGTCTGAGCACTGACAGGCTGACCCCCCACCCCTTCACCCTCTGCAGCAATGCTGGCACCACTGACAGGCTGACCCCCCCACCCCTTCACCCTCTGCAGCAATGCTGGTGGCACTCATACGTCTATTTCTCAAAGACAACCTCTGGATATGACGCTGAGCACGTGCACTCAACTTCTTTGGTGGACCATGGCGAGGCCTGTTCTGAGTGGAACCTGTCCTGTTAAACCGCTGTGTGGTCTTGGCCACCGTGCTGCAGCTCAGTTTCAGGGTCAGGCAATCTTCTTATAGCCTCGGCCATCTTTATGTAGAGCAACAATTCTTTTTTTTCAGATCCTCAGAGAGTTCTTTGCCATGAGGTGCCATGTTGAACTTCCAGTGACCAGTATGAGAGAGTGAGAGCGATAGCACCACATGTAACCCACCCGCTCCCCATTCACACCTGAGACCTTGTAACACTAAGGAGTCACATGACACTGGGGAGGGAAAATGGCTAATTGGGCCCATTTTGGACCTTGTCACTTAGGGGTGGAGTCACTTTTGTTGCCAGCGGTTTAGACATTAATGGCGGTGTGTTGAGTTATTTTGAGGGGACAGCAAATTTCCATGTTATACAAGCTGTACACTGACTACGTCACATTGTAGCAAAGTGTCATTTCTTCAGTGTTGTCACATGAAAAAAAAAAATAAAATATTTACAAAAATGTGAGGGGTGGACTCACTTCTGGGAGATACTGTATGTGATTTTGCGCACCCCTGGCGCCCTGTAGCAGTATAGCGCCTATAGAGTGGCGGGGAAGCGGTTAATTTAAATAGCCTGGTCTGACGTTCCTCTGAAGGGGTACATGTGTTTTATATCAAAGAACAGGGCTTGGAGTTAGAACAGATAATACAGAGTTGAACGAGCAGAATGCTCTCCAGAGGAGGCTCTATTGCCATTGCTGAAGACTCCTGTTATTGTGTCACTTGCTAAAGCAGTCAACCAGCCAGGAGATGGGTGACATGGCAAGGGTGATGGACACTCTGATAGTGAAGGGGTGTCATGTTTGGCCTCTCCACTAGTTACCGGTTCCCTACATACTAGGTATGACCTGGTGGTACAGAGTGACTAGGGACCTGGCCTGGGAGTCAGGGAAGAGACAAATGTAGAAGGGCCCTGGGAAGGAGAACATGCATGGCACTACGGCAGAAGTGCGGTTCCTGTCTTCAGTAGCAACAGTCAGAGCAGTCACTGGGAGTGAGGTGACCGCATTGCTGAGTTGGTGGCAGGGGCGGACTGACCATTTGGAAACTCGGGCACTGCCCGAGGGCCCGGGGTCAGTAGGGGGCCCCATGAGATGCCCCCGGTACCTTTTTCATAGGCTTTTTTGAATTTGAGCAAGGACACAGGGGCCCCGTGATCCCCTATTGCCCGAGGGCTCCATGAGTTGTCAGTCCGCCCCTGGTTGGTGGAGATGGTACATGCTCCTCTGTACCAGCTCAGAAATGCTACACACCTGGGGAAGTGGTGTTCTCTAACAGTGGTTGAGTCCGAAGTGCTCAGTGTGGGAGAAGTATGGCCACAGATTACAAAGACTGTGCAAGTTGCCGCTCGCTTCTGAGTCTGGAGTTCTGCCTTAATGTTGATTTGACATGACCGCAACCTCCTGCTTACGGCTTGAGCATTAGCGAGTGCAGTTCCACAGTGTCCCCACTAAGGTGACTTAGGCCTCGCCCACATGTAGAGGGACAATGGAAGGTCCAAGGTACTGTGAGATTTCAGTCAAAAACTTGGACAGTCCCAGTGGTCATCCCACTTTGCAGAAGAGTAGTGATACCAGGTGGTGGAATTAAGTGGGGTATAGAGGGGCAATGATCGGGTCCATGGGGCCGTGGGATTCGACTCGAAAACTGGGACAGTCCCACAGAATCCAACACTGTTGGGAACTATGAACTCATAACTGATTATCGCTCTGAGGTGGACTCACCCTTTAACCACTCCCCGTTGGGTCCATGTATATAAACGGCCGGACGGGAGCAGTGCAGGGGCGGGTGGCCGTTTATAAATGTCCTCCCCGCTCCCTGCTTGTGCGCGCTCCCTGCCCGCTGTGTCCGGAGGAACACCGATCCTCTGTGCGAGGTCCCGATCATGTGATCACTGACTGGCCAATCAGTGATCACATGAACAGTAGTAAGCAAGATGTCACTTCTGACATCATTGCTTACTACGTGTGAAACCTGTGAATGATCACAGAGATCACATGGTACAGGGCTATTCACAACAGCCTTGTACCATGTGACAAGCTGTGACCAATCACAGCTCTCACAGTATTTCTCAATGGCTGCAGGAATGCAGCCAGAGAGGAGAAATGATTGTTTTTACAGCCTTTATGGGTGTAAAAGCAATCAGTGTAAAAAAAAAAAAAAAATCTTCATCACCCCCCACAAGTAGTACAGTGTCACCATGGTGATAGTGTACTGCTAGGGTGACAGTAAGTAAAAAAAAACCCATAAAAATAATAATAAAAAAAATAAAAATGTAAAAAAATGTTTGAAAAATTCAAATTTTTGGTTATAAACTAATTTGGGTTATTTTTTTTTTTACTAAAAAGATAACTGAATACATTTTGGCCAAGGTTTATGAAGAAAGATAATTTATTTGCAAAATTGTATAAGAAAAACACTTTTTAAAAAATTTTTTTTGACTTTTTCATTTACAGTTGTGTTCAAAATAATAGCAGTGTGTTGATAAAAGTGAATAAAGCTGAAAATCCTTCTAATAGCTTTTATTTCCATCCACACAAATGCATTGGGAACACGACACATTCTATTCCAAATCACAACATGAAGAGAAATAGATCAAATTTGTGTTGTTCCTCTAAAAAAATGGAAGAAAAGTGAATATTAGACGGTTCAAAAAAAATGGCCGTGTTTGTATTCTTCTTTACAAACTCCAACATTCACTATATAAACTGAGAAATGTTTGAAGATTTTGCTTTCCTTTGAATGACTTCATGAATATTTGGTTGTAGTCGCACTGTTTCTGAGAACTGCTGTACATCTGTGTTGCATGGAGTCCCCCAACTTCTGGCCCCTGTGATCAGGTATTCCAGCCCAGGATGATTGGACCACATTCCACAGTTCTTCTCTATTTCTTGGTTTGGCCTCAGAAACGGCATTTTTGATGTCACCCCACAAGTTTTCTATTGGATGAAGATCCGGGGATTGGGCTGGCCACTCCATAACGTCCATCTTGTTGGTCTGGAACCAAGATGTTGCACGTTTACTGGTGTGTTTGGGGTGGTTGTCTTGTTGGAACCCCCATTTCAAGGGCATTTCCTCTTCAGCATAAGGCAGCATGACCTCTTCAAGTATTCTGATGGATTCAGACTGATCCATGATCCCTGGTATGCGATAAATAGGCCCAACACCGTAGTATGAGAAACATCCCCATATCATGATGCTTGCACCACCATGCTTCACGGTCTTCACATTGTACTGTGGCTTGAATTCAGTGTTTGGGGGTCGTCTGACAAACTGTCTCCGCCCACTAGACCCAAAAAGAACAATCTTACTTTCTTCAGGCCACAAAATGTTGCCCCCCATTTCTCTTTAGGCCGGTCAATGTGCTCTTTGGCAGATTGTAACCTCTTCAGCACACGTCTTTTTCCCAACAGTGGGACTTTGCGGGGACTTCTTGCAGATAGCTTGGCTTCACATAGGCGTCTTCTAATTGTAACAGTCCTCACAGGGAACGTCACACCTTCTTTCATCTTCCTGGAGCTGATTGTTGGCTGAGTCCTCACAGGGAACGTCACACCTTCTTTCATCTTCCTGGAGCTGATTGTTGGCTGAGTCCTCACAGGGAACGTCACACCTTCTTTCATATCCTGGAGCTGATTGTTGGCTGAGTCCCCCCCATTTTGGCTATTCTTCTATCCATTCCAATGGTAGTTTTTCGCTTTCTTCCTCGTCTTTCAGGTTTTGGTTGCCATTTTAAAGCATTTGCCATCATTTTAGCTGAGCAGCCGATCATTTTCTGCACTTCTTTATATGTTTTCTCCTCTCCAATCAACTTTGTAATCAAGGTACGCTGTTCTTCTGAACAATGTCTGGAACGACCCATTTTCCTCAGAATTTCAGAGAGAAATGCACTGTAACCAGCATGTCCAACATTTGCTGCCTTCCTTCCTTAAATAAGGGCAATAATTGCCACCTGTTTGTCAAAGAATGAATGACCTCACTAATAGAACTCCACACTGCGATTATTGTGAACACGCCCCTTTCAATGAGTGATTCAATGACACAGAATCAGCAGCATGCATGTCATGACTGTCGGGTCTGTTGGATTTCTATGACTCTACTACACCTGCTAGGAAATTATTTGCCATGTAGAAATATCATTTCCACCAAAAACAGCGATTGATCCGGTTAGTGATGTCTGACGGATATTATTTTGAACACAACTGTATACAGCAAAAAAAAAATAAGAATCCCAGCAGTGAATAAACACCACCAAAATAAAGCTTTATCTGTCTAAAAAAAATGCAAAAAAATTCATATGGGTACAGTGTTGCATGAGCGCGCAATTGTCATTCAAAGTGTGACAGCACTGAAAGCTGAAAATTGGCCTGGACAGGAAGGGGGGGAAAGCGTCCGGACTTGAAGGGGTTAAAAACATACTATCTGTACAATGCAACAAGCTGTCCTCAGTCAGGAAAACATGGTGCACAGCAATGATTGTGCAACTAGTGCCAGCAATAGCCGGGGAGCCATAGACACTCTGGGGAGGCTTGGACCCCCTTATCCCCCCCTTATCTACGCCCTTGCTTTGAGAAAATTTCACATGCTGTCACCAAAATGCCCCCCTCCCCATTACCTGGTACCCAAATACAGACAGCTCTTTTACCATCCCTGCCCAGCCATGAGTGACTACAGGCTTTTCCCCCTCAACAGGCTGAATGGCCATTGGCACAGAGGGAAATGAGGGCGGACCCTGCACAGTAACCAGTTATATGCCAATTGGGCATTGCTCAAGTGCATGCTACTGTGTAATAAAATAAAAAACCCTTGATCCTCCTGCTGGGGCCATGAGCCACAGACACTCTGGGAAGGCTTGGACCCCCTTATCCCCCCCTTATCTACGCCCTTGCTTGGAGAAAATTTCACATGCTGTCACCAAAATGCTCCCTTCCCCATTACCTGGTACCCAAATTCAGATAGCTCTTTACCATCCCTGCTCCAGGCATGAGTCACTATAGGATTTTTCCCCTCAACAGGTTGAATGGCCATTGGAAATGAGGGCGGACCCCGCACAGTAACCAGTTATATGCCAATTGGACACTGCTCAAGTGCATGCTACTGTGTAATACAAAAAAACCCCCTTGATCCTCCTGCTGGGGCCATGAGCCATAGACACTCTGGGAAGGCTTGGACCCCCTTATCCCCCCCTTATCTACGCCCTTGCTTGAAGAAAATTTCACATGCTGTCACCAAAATGCCCCCCTCCCCATTACCTGGTACCCAAATTCAGACAGCTCTTTTACCATCCCTGCTCCAGCCATGAGTGACTACAGGCTTTTCCCCCCTTAACAGGCTGAATGGTCATTGGCACGGAGGGAAATGAGGGTGGACCCTGCACCGTAACCAGTTAAAGACATTCTGGGGAGGTTTGGACCCCTTATCCCCCACTTATCTACGCCCTTGCTTGGAGAAAATTTCACATGCTATCACCAAAATGCCCCCCCTCCCCATTACCTGGTACCCAAATTCAGATAGCTCTTTTACCATCCCTGCTCCAGCCATGAGTCACTACAGGCTTTTCCCCCTCAACAGGCTGAATGGCCATTGGCACAGAGGGAAATGAGGGCGGACCCTGCACAGTAACCAGTTATATGCCAATTGGACACTGCTCAAGTGCATGCTACTGTGTAATAGAAAAAAAAAACCTCTTGTTCCTCCTGCTGGGGCCATGAGCCATAGACACTCTGGGAAGGCTTGGACCCCCTTATCCCCCCCCTTATCTACGCCCTTGCTTGGAGAAAATTTCACATGCTGTCACCAAAATGCCCCCATCCCCATTACCAGGCCTATCGGAAAACTCCACCAAGTTATGTGGGTGGGGTTTAGAGGCTTTGCAGGAGAGCAGTGACGTCAGGCAGTGGGATTAGGTGGGGTATAGAAGGACAATGATCGGGTCCATGGGGCCGTGTGATTAGACTCAAAAACTGTGACAGTCCCACAGAATCCAACACTGTTGGGAGCGATAAACTCATAACTGATTATCACTCCGGAGTGGACTGCCCCTTTAATAGATACCACCCGTACAATGCACTGAGCTGTCCGCAGTCAGGCAATCACGGTAAAGTTCACCGGTATCATGTACAGTCGGTGTTTGGCTTGGCTGATCTTACAAGGCCCAGATTTACAGGCATTAACATGGACTACATCTGCTTTCATTATTTCACAAAGGGTTCATTTAGATCAGGATTTTGTTGGCTATAATCCTGTACGTGGAATGAAAATGGTTTGTTGACTCAAACAGAACTCAATTTTTGCAAGTAAACACCTAGGTGGAGGTGGAAAAGCCAGAGTACTGTGGGAGTGATTCCACTGAGAAAACTGTAACATGCAGCTGTCAGAGCACTGAGCCCCCCTCCCCCACATCTGCCCCGTACCACTCATCTTCCTCCCCCCACCCCCTAACAAGTTTGATTTTTAATCTTTTTCTGGGAGCGGGTACCTTTTTTTTTTCTGCTCCCACTTCCACAATTCTTGCTTGGGCAAGCTTGGCCACCCTCTTCCCACTTGCAACCTCCTGGGATATCCCAGAAGGCTGCGGGACCCCGCTCACTCATCAAAAAATATGATTGACAGCAGCGGGAGCCGTTGACTCCATCTGCCCAACCAGAAGGGAGAGAGTTGAAAGAGCCGCCACTCTCATGGAAATCGCTGGATCGAGATTGGGCTCAGATAAGGGGGTACGTGGCAGTCACCCCGCAGCCCCCTGGGATATGTGCTGCATCCCAGGAGGTTGCAAGTGGGAAGAGGGTGGCCAAGCTTGCCCAGGCAAGAATTGTGGAAGTGGGTGCAGTCCTCTATCAGAAAACAAGGGTCTGAGGCCTGCCGTCTGTGTCTAGGGACACAGGCAGCAGGGCTTAGGAGCGAGCCTGCATGAGTGCCCTCTTACTTGAGCCCGATCTCGATCCAGCGCTGTGCACGAGAGCAGTGGCTCTCTCCGCTCTCGCAGGCGATTATCGATCTCCTCCTTCAAATTCTCCCCGCTGCTGTCAATTAAATGTTTTGATGAGTGAGCGGGGGTCGGGGCGGGGCTGAGGCCTACTGTCTGTGTCCAGGTACACAGGCAGCACTGCTCGGAGAGAGAGTCTGCACAAGTGCCCCCGTGCCCCCTTACTTGAGCCTGATCTCGATCCAGCGCTGTGCATGAGAGCAGTGGCTATCTCCACTCTCTCCCTTCCTGTTGGGAAGATTGATCCCGCTGCTGTCAATCAAATATTTTGATGAGTGAGCGGGGGGGGGGGGGGGGGTGGGGCTGAGGCCTACTGTCTGTGTCCACACAGGCAGCAGGGCTCGGGAGCGAGTCTGCACACGTGCCCCCTTCAGCCCGATGGCTCTCTCTGCTGTCAATCAAATTCATTGATAAGTGAGTGGGGAGCGGGGCTGAGGCCTGCTGTCTGTGTCTATGGACACAGGCAGCGGGGCTCAGGAGTAAGCCCGCACAAGTATCCCCTTACTTGAGCCCAATCTTTGAGCTGTGCACGAGAGTTGCGGCTCTCTCCATTTAAGTTGGGCAGATTGAGCCATTGGCTCCTACTGCTGTCAATCAAATTAATTGATGAGTGAGTGGGGGGCGGGGCTGAGACCTGATGTCTGTATCTATGGACACAGGCAGCGGGGCTCGGGTGTGAGCCCGCACAAGTGTCCCCGTAGGTAGCGGCTTCCTATAGACGCTCTCAACAAAGAGGAGGAACTAGCAGCAGAGAAGACCCGAGAAGAGGGGGATCTGAGAAAAGGGGGATCCCAAGAAGAGGGGGGTGGGGGCTGTTCTGTTCCCATTGCACAGAGCAGGTAAGTCTAAATCTGGGGGGTGGATGGGGGGTGGTGGTGGGGGGGGTGGTGGTGGGGATGGTGGGGGGTGGTTTGTGGATGGTGGTGGTGGGGGATGGGGGTGGGGGTGGTGGATGGGGTGGTGGTGGGGTGGGTGGGGTGGGGGGGGTGGTGGGGATGGTGGTGGGGGTGGGTGGTGGATGGGGGTGGTGGTGGTGGGGGGTGGTGGGTGGTGGTGTGGGGATGGTGGTGGTGGTGGGTGGTGGATGGGGTTGTTGGTGGGGATGGTGGTGGTGTGTGGTGGTGGGTTGGTGGGTGGTGGTGGGTGGTGGTGGTGGTGGGTGGGGTGGGTGGTGGGTGGGGATGGTGGGGTGGGTGGTGGATGGGTGGTGTGGTGGGGGTTTTTGGTGGGGGGGGGGTGGATTGGTGGTGGTGGTGGGGGTGGTGGGGGATGATGGACTGATTAGGATCTGGTCAGGGATGAAGTCCGCGTTTGGTTCAGAATCCGTCTCAAATTCCGCTTCATCGGAAATCTTCAGAAAAGATAACAAGAAGCACGGTTGTAACAAATGGCGATCATTTCAGTCAGATACACACACAGGCTTTATCTATGAAGAACTGGTGTAGCCATTCACCCGGTGACCGTTCACGTACAGCAGGGGGTGTCAAACTGCATTTCATGGGCCGGCCGCATCAGCATTACGGTTGCCCTCAAAGGGCCAGTTGTATCTGTAACACTAGATTTCCAGAGCGCCCCATCCGGATGTCCAGGGCGCCCCATCCGGATGTCCAGAGCGCCCCACCCTCCCCTACATCACAGTGCACCCCCTTACCTTGTGCTGCTGCCAGGAAGAAGCTGGAGGCGGAGCTGGGAAGTGGACTGTGCAGGGTCTGCTGTTAGAAACCATTACTCCCCCCATACAGCCAACTTGACAGAGCCTCCCCCCTCCCAAAAAAAAAACACAGTTTACTATGCTTCAGTTAAGAATGAACACAGCGAGTGATTAGTACTGATCACTCAGTGTGTTCATTCAGGAAAGGAAGGGGCTGGTAAATGTGACATATTTACCGGATCCTTCCCCCCACTCTCCATCCTGAAGGATCCTATGGTGTGCTTTCAGCTTCCGGTGGGAAGGAGAAGAGGCAAATCGGCAGCACTGCGGGGGTGGGGTGCACAGGGGGGGGGGCCCTAGGCAGCAGGGGGAAACATATGGTGCACAGGGTGGGTTTTGGGTGTGGAGGGCTATTTCTGGAACCGGAGCCCTTGTATGGCTGTCTGCAGCAGCTAAAAACCAACGGGAGAGGAGGAGAAGCCGGCTTCCAGCTGCTGCAGAGAGAGCCATACAGGGGATTGGTTCCAGTAATAGCCCCCACTGCCACACCCCTCACCCTACCTGCTCATATCAGATTCACCCCCTTGCTGGCCTGGGCCCAGTACAGGAGGATTGGCGGTGTGCCCCCCCTTAAACACGGCCCTGGTCTGGAGGAGGACCAAAGGAGGGCTGGAGTCAGCTGCTGAAATCTGCAGGAGAGGTGGAGACAAGAGGGTGCTGCGGCTACACACAGGATCTGTAGGAGGAGTTCTGTCCTCCTCTCTGCTGCCAATTGCTTAGACCAAGGGTGGGGGGTTGCAGAATGAGTCTCTCTGTGGCTGCATGGAGAAGAGCAGGATCTGTTGGAGGAGTTCTATCCTCCTCTCTGCTGCCAATTGCTTAGACCAAGGGTGGGGGGTTGCAGCAAATGAGTCTCTCAGTGGCTGCATGGAGAAGAGCAGGATCTGGCAGAGGAGATTTCTCCTCTCTTCTGTTTGACTGCTAAGACAAGGTGGAGATGAGGGAATGCCACAGCTGCAGGAGACGTCTGAGGGCCACATGAAATGGCCTGCAGGGCCGGATTTGGCCCTCGGGCCTTGTGTGTTTGACGGTGGAATAAAAAAACAAACGTAAATAGTTTATGTGCTGTGCTGTCCGAATGTAAACCATTGAATTTAAATGGGAAATACCACATCTGTCCACTAGCTGGAGCCAAGTTATATGGGAAATCACTAAGAGATTTCCGGTCATCTAATGGCCAAATAGGATATTTTCTGTTTAAAATTAATGATTTATGTTCAAAACGGACAGGATAAAGTCTCCATTTTTTTGGCAAAATTTCTCGGAAATGAAGAAACACGCTGCCTATGTTGAGGCCGTAAAATATCCCCAAATTGTTTAGTGTAGGGCATAATGTGCACAGTACAGCAGTCAGGCTGCGGTGGGGGGGGGGGGGGGGGAGGGGGGGGGTCAGGACTAGGGGTGGCTATCAGTGTTCAGCCAATGAGCTGCGGGTGAGGGATTCCCGATGGGTTGGAATGCCTAAGACTTTATTGATCTAATATGGCACCACTGGGTCGTATTGATGACATCACAAGCATCCTTTGTGTATGTGCAGCTGTGGGATGGGGAATACTTTGCTTTCAGCTCATTGGTCGGGAGGCGGCGGGTCCTGACAGCTGCCTTCCTGGTGCAGCAGAACATGGTTTTGGACTGAGCTCGGAGCAGAACCCAAGTCCATCCCTAGCCAGCGGGGGACTATGTAATGCACAGAACAACTTGGAGATTTCACTGGTCAGGAGTCAGTGGTGGTTGGTCATGATGTGCCCCTTTAAATGTCGGTGGTCATTGGTGTGTGCCCCTTTAAATGTTGGTGATCATTGGTGTGTGCCCCTTTAAATGTTGGTGATCATTGGTGTGTGCCCCTTTAAATGTTGGTGATCATTGGTGTGTGCCCCTTTAAATGTTGGTGATCATTGGTGTGTGCCCCTGTAAAATATTGATGATCAGTTGCCAGTACCCCATAACTGTTGGTGGTCGGTGTTGTGTTTCCTCCATAGTGATGGTCAGTGTGCCCCCTTCATGGTCTATATGGGCTCTTGCTGCTCAGTGTGCCCCTTACTGCCCAGTGAGCCCCCTTACTGCTCAGTGCACCCCTTGCTGCTCAGTGTACCCCTTGTTTGCTCAGTGTACCCCTTGTTGCTCAGTGTACCCCTTGCTGCTCAGTGAGCCCCTTGTTGCTCAGTGTACCCCTTACTGCCCAGTGAGCCCCTTGTTGCTCAGTGTACCCATTAGTACTCAGTGCACCAATTCTGCATAGTGTACCCTTTACTGCTCAGGTGTACCCCGTGTTGCCCAGTGCACCCCTTGCTGCTTCAGTGTACCCCTTCTTGCTCACTGTACCCGTTAATATTCAGTGCACCCCTTACTGCTCAGTGTAACCCTTACTGCTCAGTGCACCCCTTGTTGCCGGTGTACCCCTTACTGCTCAGTGCACCTCTTGTTGCTCGGTGTACCCCTTACTGCTCAGTGCACCCCTTGTTGCTCGGCGCACCCCTTGCTGCCCAGTGAGCCCCTTGTTGCTCAGTGTGCTCATTAGTACTCAATGTACTGCTTTTGCTTAGTGTACCCCTTACTGCTCAGTGCACCTCTTGTTGCTCGGTGTACCCCTTACTGCTCAGTGCAACCCCTTGTTGCTCGGTGCACCCCTTACTGCCCAGTGAGCCCCTTGTTGCTCAGTGTACCCATTAGTACTCAGTGCACTGCTTTTGCTTAGTGTACCCCTTACTGCCCAGTGCACCTCTTGCTGCTCAGTGTTCCCCTTACTGCTCAGTGTTCCCCTTACTGCTCAGTGTACCCCTTACTGCACGGTGCACCCCTTGATGCTCAGTGTACCCCTTACTGCAGGGTGCACCCCTTGATGCTCAGTGTACCCCTTACTGCTCAGTTGTACCCCTTGATGCTCAGTGTACACCTTATTGCTCTGTGCACCCCTTGCAGCTCAGTGTCCCCCTTAGTACTCAGTGCACCCCTTCTGTTTAGTGTACCCCCTTACTGCACGGTGCACCCCTTGCTGCTCAGTGCACCCCTTACTGCTTAGTGCACCCCTTACTGCTTAGTGCAACCCCCTTGCTTCTCAGTGCACCCCTTAGTGCACGGTGCACCCCTTGCTGCTCAGTGCACCCCTTACTGCTTAGTGCACCCCTTGCTGCTCAGTGTACCCCTTACTGCTTAGTGCACCCCTTACTGCTCAGTACACCCCTTGCTGCTCAGTGTGCCTCCTTGCTGCTCAGTGTTCGCTTGCTCCCCAAATACTCTGTGTACCCCATTCCTGCTCACCGTACCCCACTGCTGCTCAGTGTACCCCCTTAGTGGTTAATGTGCTCCCTTTTGTTGGTGGTCAGCGTAGCTGTGTTGTTCCAGAGCTGGAAGGGGAAGGATTGTTTACATTTGTTATTTACATTTATTATCCCTGTGATTGGTTCACGGCGATCACAAGGCACAGAGCCGCTCTAACTGGCTCTGTGCATTTTGCTTCAGATCTGTGCTATCTAATGACAACTCGATCACAGACATTCAAAGGGCGCTCTGGGCATCCGTGTGCGTTTTCCGCAGTGATCCAGAAAATGGATTCCACTTACCCGCTGTCGTTTTTTCACAATGGCGCAGTTTTAAAGGAGGTTCAGCTGGCCACACGCGTTACGTTCTTAAAGGTCCAGCAGAGAAAATAAACCGGCCACGGCAGCGTTCATCCCCATCCCTGACAGGGCCACTTTAATGACCTTCAGGCGGTAGATAGAATTCAGGAAGTTTTCGGTCATTTCGCGAATTTGTCAACCGGTTTCACGTCAGTGGCAGATCGTTTTTATTTTTTTCATTAAAACTGGTAGCTAAATGGATTTATATGTGTGATTTAAATAAAAGGAACAATTAATAAAACGGCAGTTCCAGCTGCTCATAGTTCCTACAAATCATAAAACTTTATTGAAACATAGAAAAACGACGGCAGAAAAAGACCAAGCGGTCCATGGAGTCTGGATCTACTGGATCGCGTGTCTCCTCATATTTATTATTTTAAAAAGTTTAACCTTTTTATAATGTATGTATTTTGCCGGTAAAATGACCCTTTAGATCTATCAAAAAGATCCCGGGGGGGCTCGGCCCCCCCTGTAATGTACAGCATGGTGGAATGGCAGAATTATTTTCCTGGGATCATTAATAAAGATATTTGAAGTCAGTTACCCAATTCCAGCTGATATCATCCCCGTCTGGTGTCCCCGCGTCTCCCGGGGGGGGGGTCAGAGGTCGGAGCGGACAACGTGACGGCCATGTGGACACATAGGGAGAGGACCAGAAAGAGACCCATCTGAGGAGATCCTGATCTACCTGCACCAGGTACAGCTCCGTCTGCCTGACGCTGTTCAATTCCACACTTTAAGTCTCTAGGAGGACGGGAGATACACTGCCACTCCTTTTAAAGGGAACTTTCAGATTCATTAAAAAAAGATTCAAATGAACTTTAGGAAGTAAGAGAAGGAGAAGAAAAGCTTGCAGTCCATAACCGAGCTGTACTGAGCAATGGTGAGTCAGTGGAAGCAAAAAGATGCCTTCCCTTCAGTCTTCCATAGCTTCTGGTGCACACTGTGAGAAGCTCACAGTGTGCAGTGAAATCAGAGTAAGCCATTTCAGTCCAGGAGAGGAGGAGCCGGTACACCTGGCCCATTTTATGGTTCAACTGGATGGACGTTTGTCTTTTTTCAGCCAGATAACTATGTCATTTTTAAGCTTCATAGTTACATAGTTAGTCTGGCTGAAAAAAAAAGACAAAAGTCCATCCAATTCATCCATTTAAAAAAAAAAAAGTTATAATCCTGCAGCCACAGTTGATCCAGAGGAAGGCAAAAAAACCCAGCAAAGCACGATCCAATTTGCTCCTGCAGGTGAAACATTCCTTCCTGATCCCCCTGAGAGGCAATCGGATATTCCCGGGGATCACCTCGCCCCTATAATGTTAATATCCAGTTATATTCTGTGTATCCAAGAAAGAATCCAGGACTTTCCTACAGGAATCCACTTGACGGCCCCCTTCTCCCCTGTGATGACCCCAGGGGGAATAACACACCGAGTTCACTTTGAAACCCCTGATGTATTTTACATGGA